>OX578138.1:53528825-53913825 GCA_951213105.1 Amaurobius ferox | reverse complement strand
AAACGCAGAGATATTACATTTGAAATAAATTATATTATTTTATGGAATTCCTGTTAACAAAAGAATGTGTTCAGAAACATCATTTTAAATCAACTCATTCCCAGCAAACGATTAAATAGCAAAGTTAATGATCGATATACTAGTGACATTCGCTTCCTCCATGGAACTATTACGCGAGGTTTTCTGAAGAGTTTTTTGATTGACATCATATGCCGTTCTTATTATATAACCGTGACTAACAGCTACCGTTTATACTTAAATAAAAGACCAAGTGACATGTAGATTTACTGGCTTTACGTCAGTGCCTTCAATACACATGAAGTTGCTGCGGTTGATCCTCTTCATCGAAGGTTTCACTTTGTAAGTGAACTATACTGTGTATTAAATTTTACTTTTTACAGCAATTTTTGAAGTGTTTTATATTTACGTACAGTATCTGCTTCAATGATTTTGAAAACAGTTTTTTAACACTGGATAACAGATATATGGCTTGTGGTGATATTGGACGTTTTTAATTTAAATTGAAGAGATAAAAGGTTTTTTATTGTCAATGATTCCTTCCTAATACGGGCTAATCATGTGACTTATTTTCTCTTTGTTTTTTGATACTTTTGTATTCTCTTCTATAGCAATGTTTCGGCTACCGGGAGTGTGGTCGCGACATAAAGCTTGCTTAACCGGGGAGCTGGGGTCACAACCCCCCGACCAATTTTTGGTACATTACTTCCACATTCATTCTTTTTCTTTATGGTTTTCTATTTGAATCCTCTTTATTGAGCTGATCTGTGCCTTAAAAGTGTGATTTCTAGTCTTAATTTTGTACGTTCCGGTTTGTAAAGGATATATATATATATGTATATATATATATATATATATATATATATATATATATATATATATATATATATATATACTACATAAGATATAGGAAAATGAAGAATGACAATGTATAAAAATTTCGCCGGGGGGGATTGTGACCCCCCACTTCCTGGTTTAGCCAGCTTCATGTCATGACGACACTCCCGGAAGCGGATACAATATCGCAAACCAAGTACATATACTAAAACTAAAAATGTAAAAAAGTTGAAAGACCTATACTGACTTTACACCCAAACAGAAACATCGAGATTTACTACATCCAAACAGAAACACAAAATACATTTTAAGTATCAAATATCTAACACCAATATATCAAGATAAACAAGGCCCGCATACACTTCACCACTCTATCCTCCAAAAAGAAATAGACTCTTACTTTGTATAAATTGAACTCCATCAGACAGTTAAACATTGACATCCGCAATGCTGCGTATCTTTAGATCAGACTGAAAGTGTACCCCTATTTAAATATTTGTTGTAACTTTCAGTTACGGTTATGCTGAAAAATTTACATAAAATGTCACTAAGAAAATGTAAAGGGTAACCCTTTGCAATTGCTTCATTTAGATAGCCCAGATCACTTACATAACGATTTTCTGCACTGCAATTTAATCGTTTGCAATATATATATATATATATATATATATATATTGTTAAAAAGAAAAGAGGTTTTGACAATATTTTAATCCTCTTTTTAGTGCAGCTTTGCGCCTTTTAAGTGTGATTTCAGATGATTTTGTAATGTAGTATTTCACGGTGTTTTAATATTATATATATATTATCAGGAGGTAAGGTGGAAGAAAGAGGCAGAAATTTTAAATATTAAAGCTCAACTTAACTTAAGCTTGACCCTTGGTCAGCAATTAAAAGACAAATTCATTAAAACATTAAAAAAGTGGCCTGTCGTATAGTGGTGGACTGCCTAAAATAATTTCTCACTTACCTCTGATATCTAAAAGATAAAAGTAAAACAATACACACTGTGCAGAAAATATATATTCTTTCAAAATGAGGGTATCACATTTTATTAATACATCAACAATTGTGTATGGTATTCTTGCATTATCTTATATCAGATTCTAAGGCACTTCATTTGTTATTAACAGTATCATATTCATCAACTTAATTACATATTTCAATTAATCATTTATGTTTGCATTTGTATACTCTCTATAAATTTCTGAAATTCAATCCTTTACATTCCACACCATTCAATATACCTGTATTTCTAATTCATTCTTATATTCATACAAATTCAACTTCAAATTTTATATTTAATATTCGTATCAATTCTAACATATCGTTCTCGTAATCATGCGCATATAAATCATCAATTCTTTCCACAGCTCTGATAAATTCACATGTTTATAATAAATTCAAAACACTTCAAGAAATTATAACATTTCGTATTTCAAATTAAAATGAGATTCAATTGGTAAGCTAGCTAATTTTCCAAATTATAATTAATTTCTATAATTTATGACCAATTATAATTTTCTATAATTTATGACCACTGTTAGGAATTCTACCTAAGATGAGGCTGTGCTCACATCAGCGGTGGAAAGTGTTACGCTTGCCTAACCAAATTTCTCTCAATATAAATGAATATTATACCGCATGTTATCTTATTTATTTTCAAATTGTAAGTCCCTGTATCTTTATTTATTAATTCTAAATCTTATATTGTTTAGTAAACACTATAAAATGCCAAAAGAAACTCATGTACAAAATATTATTTAATACTCATATGCACTCTTCCTGCACTTCTACTTCTAATATTAATATTTTCATTCTCATGAATTTATGCAGTACCATATTATAACTATTTATAATCTACTCTGATATTAATTTGTATATTCAATCATATTTCAAATTTTACTTATATATACATTATCAAATACAATCATATTATTCATTAAGTTGTACATTCTATCATAATAGAGATCATACATTTTACAATCGTGATTCGTATTCTCTGCCCATCCCGAGTCATTAATTTACCAATGAGTTTTTATATATTCTTGGAGCATTTAGTGAAACTCCTTTCTGAAATCTCATAATTAATTAAACTTTAACTCACCCAGCACCTTCAGGCAGTAATTCTTTGGTTGACATGTGCATAATTATCCAAATGTTTGTCACACTTTAGTTTATTTAAACCGTGGATTATTCCCTATTTACGAATGTTGACTTCGGGAATAGTCCAAACATCACTATGGGTTAGAGGCATATCAGGAGCAGAAATTGATTCCTTTGGCAGACTCCTCAATCGCCGTTGGTTTCGGCGCTCTCTGCATGTAGGCCTTGTAGGCAATTGTTTTTCAGCTGGCACGTAGCTGTCATGTAGAGATGAACACATGAAACGATTGTAGTTTTGATCAGTTGAAATATTCTTAGTCCTCATTTGCATTCCTATTTTTGCAATCCAGCGTCGATGTAAGGAGGCTCTCGCGCCATTTTAGCTCGTGGCTCAGGGTCCTTGCCCAGCAATCACGCACTCTTTTATACATTTTTTTCTTTTTTTTTTTTTACCGTAATTCTCAGTGCCCAAATTCCAATCGAAGCGTAGTAAATATATTTTTTATTGTTCACAATGGTCCTGCAGATTAATAGAGGAATTAATATAATCGTGCGCAAAATGAGTTTGCGCCATTTTGGCGCGCCGGCCGAAGCCAAGCTCCTAGAGCAAAAGTTTTTTACCGCATCATTCGCGTGAAGTTCAGCATCGAGAGAGAAAAAAGATCCTCGCACTCTTCGCGCCTAGAAAACAAGGGGGGTCCGAGTGTCCTCTGCGATTGGTCAAGAGGCCCTTCTCCGCTCCGCTTTTCTTTATTTAATTTTGTTTCTGAACACCTGCAAGTCTATTTTTAGCCACTGCTGGCCAACTCAGCATAGCAATGCCTCTAAAAATGTACACTTTTTCTCCCATGACCAGTGAATTTCTGAAGTCCTATTCTGAGGAGTAATTCCATTTAAAAAAAGGTTAATTCTTTTTAGAAAAACCATGTCTGATCCCTTGGATCAAGACATACCACCCCTCAGTAAGAAGAAAAGAAATAACAACCAGTTCAAAACGAATTCCGAAGAATTCCTAAAAAAAAATTCTACGAATTTCCTAAGTCCCGTAAAGTTTTGCAAAGGGAGGAGAAAATGTCTGGTGCAGTCTGGGCCAGACATTACCTCGGGGTAAGCAGAGAAAGAGAACATCACAATATATTTATACAATATCTACATAATCATCATCTTTATACATCACACTGACTAATTTTTCTTATTAAAATAAACACAGTAATGTAATCATCAATTTGGATCTAAAAAATTTTAAATTACACAATCATCAGCAATAAATATAATGCATCCAGTACTTTATAACATCAATGTAACCTTAAGATTTTATTAGTTCTTAAAAAAATTCAATCTACGAAGAAGATGTAACTGCGCAAGGCGCGCGTACTGCGCTCACTGTAAAAACGAAACTAAATTTCTCCTTTCGGTTCGGACAGTCCTTCCAACAAAATTTTCCTACCGCTGCACTTCTCTGGCTGAAAAGGGGGGATGGAGGAAATGTAAACAAAACACTCCGTTCTCCTACGTTGAGGCAAAGCACACAGCTCCTGCTCACATAGCCCGGTCGAAAAATCCTGAGCTTCAGAATCACGAAGTAAACAAAGAAGGTGTATCCCGTAATCGAGATGTTTAGGAAATGCATGACTTTCTTGCTCGCTTGCTACAAATTAGTAAAATCCAGTTTAAATAAAATCCTTGATCTTTCAAGAAAGATGGGCTCCTTAAAATAATTTATTTCCATGCCTGCATAAAAACAAATTCCAAAATCTACAAGCGTCGCGAAATACTTGCGATTGGTAATTACCAAGGTTCTATTCAGCAGGTTGTTACTTGCAATCTGTTTACATTGAACAAAATGATTTCAAACATGAAATCTTAATATCATCACTTCCTGTCCACGCTTATGCTATCCATCCAGTTACTCCTGTCCTTCTACACATTATTTTTTTTATTTGATTTTAACATATTATTTCTTAAAATTCAGCTTATTTATTTCATATTTTCTTCTAAGTTCAAGTCAATCCAAAAAAAATTTTGGCGTGGGTTTGGGGTGAAATTTGAATTTCTCACATTAATTTTAGATCATTAAATATAACCTATAACTCAAATAAAATAAAATTTGCATACACTTTTAAAGCTTTTAGTTTTAATTTTAGGTACTGGTGCACTATAATAAAAATATAATACATTCATATATCAATATAATTATTCAAATAATCAATATCAATTTCCAAACTCAATATCATATACATCATCAAATTCATACAGTTCTCCATACTTTATGTGATACCCCTCAAAAAATTTTATTTTTGCCTTTTCATTTTTTTTTTGTTTATATGTGATACCCATACGCAATTTTGACTTTGCAA
This sequence comes from Amaurobius ferox, assembly GCA_951213105.1. NCBI lineage: Eukaryota > Metazoa > Arthropoda > Arachnida > Araneae > Amaurobiidae > Amaurobius > Amaurobius ferox. The sequence continues at coordinate 53,908,510 of OX578138.1, read as the reverse complement.
AATTTATTCCTTATTAATTTTTATCAAACATTAATTTTATTTTATTCTTTCATTTTATTGTATTGCATACATATTTTTTTTTTTGATTTAAAATACTTTGATCTCAGTATAAATTATAGTTTATTTACATTTTATAACAAAACAATCATACTTCAGTATCAATTAACTTACAGCACTATTCAATTTTCAGTGTAAAATTATAAATTCATCAAGTTTTAAATTTATGAATTTCATTTCTATCAGGTAAATTTTGAGTCCAGGTTCGATTCCTGAAGTCTCGGCACCAATTATATCAGGAGGTAAGGTGGAAGAAAGAGGCAGAAATTTTAAATATTAAAGCTCAACTTAACTTAAGCTTGACCCTTGGTCAGCAATTAAAAGACAAATTCATTAAAACATTAAAAAAGTGGCCTGTCGTATAGTGGTGGACTGCCTAAAATAATTTCTCACTTACCTCTGATATCTAAAAGATAAAGTAAAACAATACACACTGTGCAGAAAATATATATTCTTTCAAAATGAGGGTATCACATTTTATTAATACATCAACAATTGTGTATGGTATTCTTGCATTATCTTATATCAGATTCTAAGGCACTTCATTTGTTATTAACAGTATCATATTCATCAACTTAATTACATATTTCAATTAATCATTTATGTTTGCATTTGTATACTCTCTATAAATTTCTGAAATTCAATCCTTTACATTCCACACCATTCAATATACCTGTATTTCTAATTCATTCTTATATTCATACAAATTCAACTTCAAATTTTATATTTAATATTCGTATCAATTCTAACATATCGTTCTCGTAATCATGCGCATATAAATCATCAATTCTTTCCACAGCTCTGATAAATTCACATGTTTATAATAAATTCAAAACACTTCAAGAAATTATAACATTTCGTATTTCAAATTAAAATGAGATTCAATTGGTAAGCTAGCTAATTTTCCAAATTATAATTAATTTCTATAATTTATGACCAATTATAATTTTCTATAATTTATGACCACTGTTAGGAATTCTACCTAAGATGAGGCTGTGCTCACATCAGCGGTGGAAAGTGTTACGCTTGCCTAACCAAATTTCTCTCAATATAAATGAATATTATACCGCATGTTATCTTATTTATTTTCAAATTGTAAGTCCCTGTATCTTTATTTATTAATTCTAAATCTTATATTGTTTAGTAAACACTATAAAATGCCAAAAGAAACTCATGTACAAAATATTATTTAATACTCATATGCACTCTTCCTGCACTTCTACTTCTAATATTAATATTTTCATTCTCATGAATTTATGCAGTACCATATTATAACTATTTATAATCTACTCTGATATTAATTTGTATATTCAATCATATTTCAAATTTTACTTATATATACATTATCAAATACAATCATATTATTCATTAAGTTGTACATTCTATCATAATAGAGATCATACATTTTACAATCGTGATTCGTATTCTCTGCCCATCCCGAGTCATTAATTTACCAATGAGTTTTTATATATTCTTGGAGCATTTAGTGAAACTCCTTTCTGAAATCTCATAATTAATTAAACTTTAACTCACCCAGCACCTTCAGGCAGTAATTCTTTGGTTGACATGTGCATAATTATCCAAATGTTTGTCACACTTTAGTTTATTTAAACCGTGGATTATTCCCTATTTACGAATGTTGACTTCGGGAATAGTCCAAACATCACTATGGGTTAGAGGCATATCAGGAGCAGAAATTGATTCCTTTGGCAGACTCCTCAATCGCCGTTGGTTTCGGCGCTCTCTGCATGTAGGCCTTGTAGGCAATTGTTTTTCAGCTGGCACGTAGCTGTCATGTAGAGATGAACACATGAAACGATTGTAGTTTTGATCAGTTGAAATATTCTTAGTCCTCATTTGCATTCCTATTTTTGCAATCCAGCGTCGATGTAAGGAGGCTCTCGCGCCATTTTAGCTCGTGGCTCAGGGTCCTTGCCCAGCAATCACGCACTCTTTTATACATTTTTTTCTTTTTTTTTTTTTTACCGTAATTCTCAGTGCCCAAATTCCAATCGAAGCGTAGTAAATATATTTTTTATTGTTCACAATGGTCCTGCAGATTAATAGAGGAATTAATATAATCGTGCGCAAAATGAGTTTGCGCCATTTTGGCGCGCCGGCCGAAGCCAAGCTCCTAGAGCAAAAGTTTTTTACCGCATCATTCGCGTGAAGTTCAGCATCGAGAGAGAAAAAAGATCCTCGCACTCTTCGCGCCTAGAAAACAAGGGGGGTCCGAGTGTCCTCTGCGATTGGTCAAGAGGCCCTTCTCCGCTCCGCTTTTCTTTATTTAATTTTGTTTCTGAACACCTGCAAGTCTATTTTTAGCCACTGCTGGCCAACTCAGCATAGCAATGCCTCTAAAAATGTACACTTTTTCTCCCATGACCAGTGAATTTCTGAAGTCCTATTCTGAGGAGTAATTCCATTTAAAAAAAGGTTAATTCTTTTTAGAAAAACCATGTCTGATCCCTTGGATCAAGACATATATATATATATATATATATATATATATATATATATATACATATATATATATATACTTGTTGAACACTTATGCAGCATTCGTAAATTTGCCGAGGAAATATTCAGCTTATAGTCCGGGGAACTTGCAAGCAATAATACAGGTGCTAGGCAAGAGAACATTCAAAATGATACTTTTCGTAGTTCTATTGTAATGCGTGCATTTGTTTTCCGTGAGTATGAGTACTTAATCAAAAGGAGAAGTTCTAGAGAAGTTTATGTCCCTTGCATATTCCGAACATACAAACATTGGTAATAGCAGGGAGTGTAGAGGGTTATGTTTAAATTTTGATCATTTCATTAAGAAGTTTGTGAGGTGCGTATAAGAATTGCAGATCAGAAGATAGTGAATCAAATATGTGAAAAACAGATTTAAAAAAATAATATTTAACATAATACCATTTTGAAAAATCCAATTCCACTTAAATAGCATGCGCCTATCACATGCCTTTTATAAAAGCTAATAGTTATAAAACTAACAAATAAAACTAATTATGACGAAAAGTAGAAAGTAGCAAACGAATTTATTTGACGGAGAAAATGGGGGCTCTGTTGACCTATAAGGATGAATATTTACAGATTACTTAACGGAGACAGAACTTAACGTAGTCGAATTTTCGATTTGTCTCCAGGGGGCGGAAATAATAGGATTTCTTGAACCTACTTTTCAGACACTCCAGAATTCCTCTGATGTTCTTGAAGGGTGACCTTTGCACCCATATAGTATCGTCCATTGGACAGAACCTAGTCGGATATCCAATCCTTATTTCCCCCTGGCGAAGATTATGTTTTTATCAAGTCTTTTCAGACCCTAGATTAGCCCTAGGGTGGCTAAGAATAATATAACTTTGCACACCGACCTCTGGACTGAACCTAATGAAGCCATATTTTCGATTTTTCTCTCCAAGTGGACAAAATGGAATGGGAGGATTAAAGTCCCTCAGAACCCTACCAAAGTACCTACCACGGACATAAAATGTCACCACGCAGCAGAACCAAACTAGACCCATTTTCAGTTGAGCGCAATTTTTTACAACGCCAAGAACCATACCTTACTAAACAGCATAAAGGACTTTAAAAGAGAGAGTTGCGGCTTAATTTTCGCAGAATTTTATTTTGGCTACCTTTGTCAGCTTTAAATACTAGTAACTCACAACGTTTTCCTTACGAACTTATATTGCTAGTTGCATTACTTATATAAATGTGAAACTTGATACATAAATCTCGAACTAAAATTGATCACAAGTCATATGGTTTAATTCTAATCTATCATTACTTGGCGCCAAATCGAATAATTCACTTTTAGCGATGAGCTGAATATTGAGTTATTCAAATGGCCCTTAATGCACAATTTCTTAAAATGCATCTGCAGCATACATTCTGAATATAATTTAAAACTATATTTGAACTTTTAATGCATCATTTCACCAATTTTTCATCGCAAGAAATATTATACTAATGCTGCATAAATAAATAACTTATGTACATTCCCAATCTACTTAAATCTTTAAATCAGGTTTAAGTAAAAATAAATTAATATTACTGAAAAATATTTTACCGTGGGAACTGTACAGAAATTTGCATTTCTTTGGCAAATTTTGCAATAGCTCACGTAAATACAAGATTAAAATCTACAAAATGGGAAAATTAACATATTGAAAGTAAATGATGCTCCAGTAGTTGTACTTATGTCTTAGCTTTACTTTCATAATTAACATGAATTATGTATATTACAAGGTAATGTCCATATCCTTATTATATTTTTGAATCATGTATATATAAATATTCATCAAATTAGTTATTATTTAGTTAAAGTAACTAGCCAGACGTGAATCAGTTTTTCAAACTATTTTAAACCTCTTGCGATTTTAATTATTCAACGCATTCGCATACCACCAATTGAGTCCATTTCATGTAAACTAAATTATGATGGTTTACAAAACAAAAAAAGGGGGGGGGGGTGAGATCCAGTTGGCGAGAATTTTTAAAATGAGTTTAGAGCTTTGTTAAGTGCAGCTGTTCAGGCTGAATAGGAGAAGGCGCATGTTTTACACGATAATGCCAATAAGTCTTACAATTTTGCATTAGTAATCAAGTGAGAACACTGAAACAGAGAAAAAGAGCTTAAAATATTTTGAGTGGATGGTAGAGTTTAAACTCCATTGATTTAAAACTTAGTTTAAACTATATTTTTTTAAAACATTATTTTGGTTTAACCATAGTTTTTTTGTTTGTTTATTTTTTAAACCGTTTTCTTTTCGATCCCTGAATAACAGAAAAAAATTCAATTTCTGGGAGAAGGCAACAAGACGCGCATAATGACAGCGTTTCTCATATTTGAAAAACATGTGGCGACCTAAACTAACTTAAAACTAAAAAGGCTACAATTGTCAGTACAACTGTTACCAACTATGTTATCTTAGAAGTAAATTACTAACAATTACAGTATTTTCCTGAAAACATCATAAATGGTACATGAATTATGGGTATCATCCAATAATACATACTTTAATTCGAATACAGCTATCTTGATTAGGATCTGAAAGTATATGGTGAGTCGCTGTGACTATAGCTTTTAGCTGCTTCACAATGTGTCACTCAAGTACACTCCCCTCCAAAACATAAGCACGAAATGCAAATTCTCAAATCATGAACGAACGAATGTATTGGACGAAACTTGTATACTTCGAGTACAATATGCAAATATAGAAAGACGTGCATAATAGCAATTGGCTCCGTACCGAAAACGTAAATCAGGGTCTTGGTAAAAGCAGGGGTTTATTTCTGTGATCCTTTATTACAACGGACGTTAGGGGGGAAATTCGAAATTGCCATTTCATTCTATATGTCCCAAAGAAGACGTTTAGGTGATGTTAGCGATGGCGAGCCGTGGACAGGTTCAAATCCGGCCAATCTATTGGAGAAGTTGCTGAATTCTTGAAAGATCGGAAGAAGTTGTAACTCTAGGGCAAGCCAAGCTTAGCCTTTTACTTATTGGTCCGCTGTTTTGGAATTGGGTCCATAAACATGAAATCACAGAATGGTTTACCGCAATTCACACAAATACAGTCAAGCTTTTGTGCAACAGTCGTCCTTTGCAACTGTCCCTACACACTTTTGGAGAATTGAACGGTCTAGACAATAAAAAAAAACTTTTGTACAGAAAAACTTTTAGCATTATCAGTTATGATGAACAACAATAACAAGTCAGTCGAAGGCTGGTAATATAACAGCTCTGGTTTCAGTTCTTTGCAAACGTCAATTTTTACCAGAGTTCTTCTGTCATTAACTTTTACATCTAATATGATTTTTCTGTGTTTTGAAGTACGTGCCTTTCCATCTAGCAGTTAAAATAATGTTGAACCAATAAACTTCCAGAATACCTGACTATATTTCACCCCATGTGCTTTAAACTTTGACCTTTTAGAATGATCAGTAACTGAAAAGGCGAATGCAATGTTGGTGATAGGCTTTAAAGTGTCGAAACCTTAGAACATTTATTTTGGGTCAAAATTCCTCTTCTTCCATCTTTATCACTCGAAATTTTGTATTTTGTAAAATGCATCATCAGATACGTTGTAAAGAACCTTGCTGCTCCAACCAGGAACCGTACCTTAGATCTCCGAACTGGCTAACCGACGCACTACCGTTGAGCTACTGAGACGAAATCGAAAACTCATATCGCCGAAGTCTACATGCGTTATCCAGCCTTTAGTAACAGATTGATGGCTACTAATAATCTGACTAACCACCTTCTGCTATTTTTATCTCAAGTTAGCCCCCTGCAACTAATATTTTTACCCAGGTTAGCATCCTGCGTGGTCATTATCCTCTTAATTTGAAATCGGCGCTCAATCTTCCAGAGTCTACTGAATCCGTACTAGTCGTACTAGTATCACTTTCAAACCTCCGACATCTTTTTATATATTTTCTAAATTTTACTTTTAAAATTTTATTATTTTCTTTCATTTTAATCTATATTTTATTATGTTCATATACCTCACTCTAAATATTATTTTTCAATGATCTTTTTATCTATATTCGCAATAACCATTTTCCCATTTTTGTAAAATGGACGTACTTGTCAAGTTCAAATATAATGTAAAACTGTCTGTTTAATCACAATATTTATTATAAATTGTAATATTTTTAGACCTAAATAAAAGTTCGTTTGGTGGGATGGTAGACCTTGGGTGCCTCCTGAATGCAGGAGGTATCCTTTCCCGGCCGTGCAGATAGCTACTCTAAACCCAATATGTGAGTCGCACGGTCTGGGGTCTTCAGACCTCCGACATCTTTCTTTTATATTTTCTTTTTTATGTTTTCTAAATTATACTTTTAAAATTTTATTATTTTCTTTAATTTCAATCTATTTTTCATTATGTTATTATACCTCACTCTAAATTTTATTTTACAATGATCTTTTTATCTATATTCGCAATAGCCCTTTTCCCATTTTTGGAAAATGGACGCACTTGTCAAATTCAAATGTAATGTAAAACTGTCTGTTTAATCACAATATTTTTCATCAAGTGTTATATTTTTAGACCTAAATAAAAGTTCGTTTGACGGGATGGTAGATCTTGGGTGCCTCCTGAGTGCAGGAGGTATCCTTTCCCGGCCGTGCAGCTATTTACTCTAAACCCACTATGTGAGTGGCACGGTCTGGGGTCTTCAGACTTCCGACATCTTTGAACTACCTTACAAGGTTGATCTGTTCGGGCGCCGTTGTCAAGAACCTTGCTACCTCAACCGGGAATCGAATCCTGAATCACCGAAATGGCCATTCGACGCTCTACCTTTGAGCTACTGGGACGAAATCGCAAGCTTTTATCGTCGAAGCGGATTCTGCAATATGTTATGCAGAAGTTGCTATATTGAGAAATTTTAAGAATCCCAGGATATAAAAACTGTCGCACATTATATGTTTCACCTAAATTCTTTCTAAATAGGAAAGCAAAAGGATGTATGTAGTGGTTTATGAATTTCAACCAAAATTTCCGATGTATAATAATGAAGTATCTAGCGAACTAAATGGAGACTTTGTAATACATTGTTATTCCTGAAATGTTTATATCGTATACACTTTCAATGGCTGTTTCCGTTTCATTAAAATTGTGATTGAAATATTGAATTATACACATCCCACAAATAATGAGAACTGCCGAATATCTTCACTGACTTACTAATAAATTCTAGACGTTAAAATATTCTAAATTTGAAAGATACCTTTATAAGAGATAAAAAAATCTGATATGGGCCAAACATGACTTTCCTTGTATAATACAATGAATTTACTATTTTTACAATAAAAAATAGATTTTCTTATAGTAGCTATTTATATTCTTTCCAAGAAATTGAATTTTCGTCAATTAGTCGTCATTTTCACTGATTTAGTGTCATTTTCATCCATTTGGCGAGATTTTTATTAATTTGGCACAATTTAAAAAAGTCGCCAAGTTGGCGACATTCCGCCAAATTCGGCACCAAAATCTCGCCAAACGTTATGGACGGAGAAATAAGTTATTCTTATAGCAGATAAATAACTATTGGAGTTCAAATGCAAAAGTATTACTCAAAGAATCTTTTCCCATGAATGGAACGAGCTAGATTCACGAGAATGATGCCACCCAATTTATCGCATGATATTACATGTGAAAAGTGAACATATTTCTCTATAGTTAATATATATTTTTTAATTTATGGGATTTTTTGAAAAATTTATTTGAAAAATGTGCAATATCTCGAGAACGGTTCATGCTAGCGTTCTAAGGTTTATGCCAATCGTTTTCTAAGGAAAAATTACATAAGAAATGCCTATTTGCTTAACTTTATTAAATGTTTTGATTTTTTGATGATTTTTTCAAAATTTCACTCAACAATTTAGGGGGTTCTGAACATTCGATTGCGTTTAAAAACAATAGACTTCCAGTATTCACAGATTGTGATTTTTGTACCAAATTTCATTTGAATCACTCTATTCGTTCGTGAGATATCGTCTTCACAGACTCACTGACACACACACACACACACATACAGACATCACCTCAAAAATATTTGATTCGTAATCAGGGATGCCTGAAACGTGCTCTCCCATCGAAAATTCGAATCCGAATTTTCGACCCCTTCACAATACTTTCCTTATACATTATGTATATAAGGACAGTAATATGGTTTCCCTATAATAACCATGTCTGCCAGATGTTAGTACGATTTGCATTTAAAATAGAAATAAAATTAAAATACATTTCTTTTAGACTTAGCAGGAATATGGAAAAAAAACTTCCGTAGGAGTTTGCTGTCTGATCTTTCAAAAGAAATAGTGTGGCATTTGAGGATATTAACCACGCCTCCATAACAAATGTACGATTTGAGGATATTAATCACGCCCACAAAATATTAGTATGATTCGCAATTTTAGTAAAAATTAAATGAAATTAGTCATACAAAACGGTTCCTTAGCAATAGATAATATTATCACAGACTTTCCACAATGACATGCAACATTGGAAAGTTCATAAAATTACGTTCTTTCTAACGATTTTTGAACCAAATCCATAGAATAATTCCTTCATATTCTTTATTTTTAAATACATCGAAATACAGAGTGATTCAAAACGATGGGGCAAAACTTCAAGAGATGATAGAACACACCTAAACTTTTCGTCATACAATGCATGCATAGTCGTAACGCACGCGGTTAATCGCTAGCGGTGGGGTGGGCTGTCCAGCGAGCGCATTAAGCGCCTGTTGTAGCGCTCGTCGTCAGCTTTACTGTGGATTTTAGAAGGAATGGATTGATTTATAAATCAGGGGAAGGTCGACATACATTTCATGTACGGAGCTACGGACGGGAATGAGAGGAAATCCCAAATACGTATGGGGTGGCTCTTCGTTGTGTTGAAACTACATACGGATTTGGGTTTTCCTCGCATTCCCGTCAGCGGCGTACCGTAAATTTTTGGCAGGTGGGACAAAGGTGGAGAATTGTGCTCCTCTCTACCAGATCTTGAGCTCGCGCACGCACACACAGACAAATTATTCATCTTGGAACAATTGAAATTTCTAGATTCATTGAACAGCTTTGATTTGAACAGATATTAGCACAGGATTTTCCATTATTAAATATTGTCTCAATCATATCCTACAAATGTATCCTTCAAGTTTTCGCGATTGCAAAGGTATCAATAACTTTGTCAGCATTGATTTTCTCGAATGTTTCCCCCTCAATACTCAACAATGCCAAGTCACTCAAGCGTTCTTGTCCCATAGATGATCTCAAATAAGACATAACCAATTTCAGTTTGCTGGAGGAACTTTCACAACTAGCAATTGATACTGAAATTGTAAACATAATTTGCAGAACAGTCTGGAGATTAGGGTACACTTCCTCTCCATATAAGATAACGAAATTCAGCAATTCTAATGGATGTATCAGCTCAATCACATCGCCCTCCTTTCGATTTTTTATCAACATTGCACAATCCAAAATTTCTTGATGCAGCTCCTTCCCATCAAAATCGTTTTTGTAGTAGCTGACAGTAGCACAACATTGTCTTTCCAAATCCTTATCCATATTGGGACTACTAAGAAGTTTCTGAACATTCAGGAGAAATCCAAATAGAGTGTCAAGGTCACGCAATCGTTGGAAAAGCTCTCTGATTTCCGCTAGAATGTGGTCAATGATGCTCCGTAGGATTCGCCCAATTTCTTTTTTGGCTAATAAGCCAGCATCTCTTGCTTGTTCACCCGGCATCATTGTGACACGTTTTACTCTTTTCTGAATGGAAGTCCCCAATCAATGCAACTTCTTTTTCCTTTGCAAACTGATTCATCAGACAGCTTTTAACGATTCTCAGTAAAATGTTGTTTAAGGGAGTTCATGTCAGCTGCCGATTCCCTGAAATTTATTTTAGGATCGTGCAATCTCTTTTGGATTCTATTCATCAAAGACAAAATTGAGCTCCAAAATGGGAAAAATGTAAAAAAATGGAATCTCAAAATGTTTGACAGAAGCTGATCTGCAACCTTTCTCTTTTTCTCTGTGGAGTACTTGTCAGAACACATCCTCTTCAGCACATTCACAATCTGCTGCAGCCTCTTATGGAGAACTGAATAGCTGCTTCCCGGGCACTCCAACGAGTTTCAGACTCTTTTTAGACAGGCACACCAACATCAGATATCAACTGCCACCGAATTGTTGACTGAGATAAGAATACATATAATGCCTCAACAGTTCCAAAGAATATGACAGCCACAATTTCATTACCAGTAGCATACGCTCCGACCAAATTCTGGCTGTGGGTGTCACAATTCAAAAACAAAGCTTTGGGATTCCGATTCAAAATCCTTTGCTGCACAACAGATAAATGACCAGATGTCACAGCTGCATTGTCGTAGCATTGAGAGTGGCAGTCAGACAGAAGCAGCTTATCCGATTCTAGTTTGGTTAGAATTACTTTCTCAATAGCAGCATCATCTTTCTCGTGTATTTCGATGTAATCAATGAATGCTTCTTTGACAAAGAAGTCAATGTCTATATACCGAATCACTTAAAACATATGCTCAAGGTGTGCAGCATCAGGGATAGAGTCAAACAGAATCCCAAAATATTTGTTCCTCAGAATTTTTTGCAGAATTGAGTTCCGGGTATCTTGAGCTAAATGACCAATAAACTCATTCTGTATCATTGGTGATAAATAAGGGGGTGAGCCAGGATTGTCCTTGGCATGGGTCAGATGCCAATCTAGCAACGGATCATATCGCGCCAGCAACTTGATCATCGCCAAAAAGTTTCCAGGATTTAAAATTGAGGATAGTTGGTCTCGATGTCAGCTCAAGGCAAGATTTTTTGATGCCAAATATTTGATGCAGTCAAGGATTCGCTTCAATATTCCTCGCAATTTTTCCCATTCCGATTGGATTTTATTGAGGAGTATTTGATCAATTGCTTTTTTAGTCTGGAGACGCCGTTCCATTTCTTTCCAAGTATTGAGTGACATGATATATTCCATTTTCATGTTCAGGAATTTTTTCATTCAATTTTTTTCCAGTTTTAGAATCCACAACCAAGCTCAAATTTTGATTTGTGGTTCTCAGGGGCACATGAGAATAAAATGCAAGAAAAGCAGTATGCTGCTCCCTTTTGAGGTGAAAAAAGTAACCAGGTTCGGTTCACTTTCTTCCCATCAGAAAGCTCTCGGGTAAACCATTTCTTAGTCATAGAGCGACCACCAGTTGCAGAAAATGGACCATCTGAATTTTGGAATACTGCCGATCCTATTGTAATCATTTCAGTTCTAAGTTCATGTCTTATAATGGGTCCACTCAGGTCAGAATGAAAGTCCAGCAGGCCTATACCTTTCTTCGATAAAACAGTAGGGTGCAAAGTCTGAACCCTTTCCGATATTTCCACTGAAGCTTCAGCACTTTCAGCAGAAAGAATTGGCATAGCACTGACAGCTACCTTAGAGACTTCTACAGGCTCCATAGTGCTCGCAGTAGTAGATTCATTAGATCCGGTATCAACTCCAAGCATACCAACTCTGTTCGGGCCATTCGCTTTCGGTTTCTTAAGGAACTTGGCCATCAATTGACTGGATTTCCCGATTTCTATTGCAGCACTTTCTCTCCGTTTGAGACCAGCAGCTCCAGATTCTTTTCTACTGCCGCTGCTCATTTTTCAATATTCACAGCAAACCATTTTCTGACTTTACCGTTATGGACGAGTCTAAATAAATAAATAATAATAATAATAGTTTACAATACCCATACTTGCAGTAAATGAGTAAAATTATTCACACACTCATTTACTAATTGTTAATGTTTAATCTACGTTCGTTTTTTCTCTCATTTTGCCCCCACTAAATGGTTGACGCCAAGGACAACTGCATCCGACTGCGCCCACCCCACTGTACGCCACTGATTCCCCTCCGTAGCTCCGTATATGAAATGCATGTTGTTCTTCTCCTTATTTAGGTAACAATCCATTCCTTCTAAAATCCGCGGTAGAACTGACGACGAGCGCTGCAACAGGCGCTTAATTCGCTCGCTTAACAGAAGCCTCTAGCGTTTAAGCTCATGCGTTACGGCCATGCATTGTATGGCGAAAAGTGCTTGTTTAACTATGTTCTATCACCCTTTAAAGTTTCCCCCCATCGTTTTAAATCACCCTGTATACACGTTTTAGATTATCTGATTTCGTTGCTTTCAAAAAGTAGAACAATTAAGACGTTTCGAAATTTTTACAAAAGTAGGGGTTGTTGTTGTTGTTGAGACTCAGACCGTCCCACCTACTAGAAAGGTGTAAGGTAACTGTTTGGACGGCCGGGAAGTGTCACCCAATTTAGACCGGAACCCAGTGAAGGAGGCATCCACAGGGACCGTACCCTCCTTCCCCTACCACCTCTCTCGAACCACCTCCCTACCACCTCTCTCCCCTACCACCTCTCGGAAGGACTTACCCAGATGTTTAACGTGATCGTACTCCGCATAAACACGGCGGTAGTTGTGGCAGCGTGCAAATCCAGCGCGCAAACCACCGGGCTACCTCGCCCGAAATGTGCCAACTGTACGCGGTGTTCCCAGGTGCAAAAGTAGGGGTGTATATCTTCCCATTCTCATAAAAATACCTTAATTACAATTTTTATTTTCTGTTAAGTATGAAGCAAAAGCATAAAATTTAAAATTTTCGATTTCGTGAAAGAAAGATCTCACACTCCGGTTCGCCGGTTGCTATGCGCTAGGCGTGCAATGACCACCCATTGCAAATGACCGCCCAACCTGTATACGTTGCTGTGAGAAACAGTCACGTATTTATCGTAAAAACGCGGTTGCGTTTTCGAGAATTCGCTGTATGCTCCGGGGTAATGTTTTTTAATGTACAGGTAATGCAAAGGTTGGTAATGCAAAGGTTTGCTCTCTTAAAATCCGAGCAACGCCGGTTACATATTCTAACACTCTTTTAAAACACCCTTTTAAAAAGCAACACCTATGAGATACTTTAAACAAACTATATTTAATTCATATTTATTTACAGATCCAATTTAAGAAATATCTTTTTAACTAAGGAAACCTTTATTGTTTCTTTTATTTATATTTTCTTCAAATTCATATCAAACGCACTCAGCGGAATATTTTTATTGGTATGCCGACTCAAATGTCGAAAGAAAATATTTATTTGGGAGAAAGTATGTTTTTGATGTCAAACAATGAGCAGGTTCAAAAACTATACTCTTCAAAGAAAATTTTTGAAAATGACATCAAGTTTCCCTTTGATTGTGTTTCAGGAAATGGAAAGGCAAAAATATTTGAATATGCAGGATTTTTACGGATATTTTAAAAGCACAGAGATTTTTTTTAAAGTCTGCGAAAATGAGTTTTTCACAGAATCAGCAGGCGCAATAATTATAAATGTAGTTTGTTAAATTAAGTACTTACCAGTGGACTGAATTATTTACGTTTTGCGACAAAACTTATATTTAATAAAGGCGTAGTGTTTAGTATATAGTATTCTTGATTATTACTTTCCTTATATACATAGTATAATGTATAAGGAAAGCATTGTGAATGGATCGAATATTCGAATTCAAGTGTTTGACAGGTGAGCACGTTTCAAGCAACCCTGGGCACGAATCAAACGTTTTTGAGGTGATTTCTGTGTGTGTGTGTGTGAGTCTTTGTAGACGATATATCATTAACGAATGGAGCGATTCCAATGAAATTTGGTACAAGAATTACAATCCAAGAATACTGGAAGCCTATTCTTTTTAAACGCAATAGACTGTTCAGAACTACCTAAATTTTCGAGTGAAAATTTGAAAAAATCATCAAAAAATCAAAACTTTCAATTAAGTTATGAAAATAAACATTTCTTATGTAATTTTTCATTAGAAAACAATTGGCATAAATTTTAGAACGCTATCATGAACCGTTCTTAAAGTATTGCACATTTTTCGAATACTTTTATCAAAAAATCACATACAATTAATAAAAAATATTAAATTTTGTGAAATATGTTCTCTTTTCATGTGCACTATTAGGCTATAAATTTGTTGACATCATTCGCGTGGATCTAACTCGTTCCATTCACGAGAAAAGATACTTTCGGCAAAGTTTTTGTATTTGGAAACCAATATTCATTTATCCACTTTAAGAATAACCTATTTTTCCGTCCATAACGCTTATCGAGATTTTGAAAATGAATTTGGCGGTGTGCTGCCACCTTGGCGGCATTTTAAATATGGCCAAATCAACGAAAATACCGCCAAATTGATAAAATTTATGCCAAATTAATAAAAATGACGTTAAATCAATGAGAATGACAACTAATTGATGAAAATTCAATATCTTGGAAGGAATATAAGAATTTGCTGTAGGAATAACCAATTTTTCCGTCTGTGGGGAATTTTGGCAATATATCGCCAAGATGGTCACTTTTTAAATGTTGCCAAATTGATGAAAATTTCGTCAAAATTTATAAAATTGTCTCCAAATTGATGAAAAATATCGGTAAACTGATAGAAATGTTGCTAAATTAATAAAGACGACTCTAAATCAGTGAAAATGATGACTAATTGATGAAAATTAAATATATCGGAAGAAACTTAAGATTCGATTATGCGAAAAATCCATTTCTCTGTTCGTTCGTCCATAATGCTTGGCGATAAATTTTGTGGGATGTCACCATCTTGGCAACTTTTCAAGTGTTGCCAAATTGACGAAAATGTCACCAAACTGTTAAAAATGTTGCCAAACCAATAAAAATGTTACTCAACCGGTAAAAATGTTACCAAACCGGTAAAAATGGTGCCAAACTGATAAAAATGGTGCCAAACTGATAAAAATGACACTAAATGGGAGGTAATATTTTGCAAAATTTTAATTTTGCAATATGACGGGCATATCTTCTAGTATAAGAAATGTTCTTCTCTTTGTTTGTTTATATCACTTAGAGATACATTTGGCAAACTTGGTGAATAATCTACCGAAATATCGCTAACTTGCCAATTTATCACCCCATATTGACAAAAATATCGTCAAAATTGCAAAAATTATGCCAAGGTAAAGAAAATGACGCCTGATCGATGAATGTGTTACTAAAATATTTGAATATATGGACTATGTCGCTTATTGAGAATGATATCACTATTAATAATTGTGAATTTAGAATTGCGTGAAATATAAGTTCATTGGGTATGAAATATGTTTACATGTTGTCATCCATAAAAGCTCCAAATGTACAATTCAACCTTAAGAACCCTGTTCTAATGATCTTATACATAATTTTTTCACTGTGAAAGAAGTATATTCATTAAACAAGGAAAGTCGTGTGCTGCCCACATCAGACTTTTTTTTAATTTAAATTCCCTAATTATGAGTACAAGTATTAAGCATTTTTCCCTGGTTGTAAAGCAGGGTGCAGAAGATATGGAAACAAAAATACATTGAAAAGTAAAATATATTTAAATATACGGGAATATTCTTTAATGTGGGAGCGCTGATTTGCATTGACTGATAAAGTATTTCTTCATATATTAAAAAAATAAATATTATTTTAATACTTGCCTTTTGCCATAGAAGAACACACAATACTGTGGGATCTTACCCTGCATCAATGTGAACCATCGTCTCAAACTATTTTGGTATTTTCCTAACATGATGTTTTAACTCCATTCCTTTATCTCAATGATTAAGTAATTAAAACACGCCTAATTGTAAACTCGTAGACAAAGGAATTGTAAGTGAGGGAAGAAATAATAAGTGTATTTGAGTTCTGAGTTGAGTTGGAGGTTACACTGCCACAAACGCAAAAATCTAGTTATTTTTAATACTATAAGAAGAGTTTCTAAACTTCGCTCTCCCATTGAAAATAGCAGCTTTTTTCAAACGGGCGCGCTTTTTGTGCATTCATCAATATGGATTTTTTTTAACAATGGCTATGCTCTTGATACACCATCACTCGCCTATACATCGGCCAGCATCGTGAACCATTTAGCCGTCACATGACGTGTCCCCGGCGCACCAATGGGGGCGGAACACTCAGCACCTTACTACACAACATCCAGGTGGGACTCGAACCCACAACCGGGCAGCTGAGCGAACACAAGGAAACGTTCGACTTGACCATTAGTTCAACATGGAATATACGATACATGTAATTGCAAAAAGGAAATTTGGTTCTTGTTTATTTCAGTACAAAATACTGATACTGCTAAGAGATAAAGAATATAATTGTTTCGCCGTCAAAACGCAATGTCTGGCGACAAAATCCAAAAAAATTTAGACGACCTAACATCTGATTGGAAAATCAATGTGTGTTTTTCTTAGCCAAAAATGCCCCCGATTTCTTGCAAATAATCAGCTGCACCGAAATGAATGACTTGCGGCCGCAAATGATGTACGTATCTGAGCCGTTACCCGAGGCTTACTTTTATCGGAGAAATATTTTAAAATGAACTCCGCATCAATAAAAGCATGTTTGTATACATTCTTTTATCCATCTGTTCCTGGTTTTCAAATCAGGTCCCTAAGGACCGAAAAACAATATTCGATGTATACCGTCATAAGGGGATTTTAAAGCTCACGGGAAATGTATGAGTCGAGTGACTATATTACCAACTCCAGAAATCCTGTTGTTCGGATATCTTAGATCGGAAAATCTTTGTGTTTTTCTGAAGAAAACAGCTGACATTAAAAAAAAATTCCTTTTCAGTAAAGCTGTATAAAATAAATTTTTATAGTACTTTGTAATGGACTTTGCTACCCCAACCGTGAATCGAACCCTGGATCTCCGAACTGGCCAGCCGACGCTCCAATGTCGAACTACTGGGACGAAATTGCAAGCGCTTATAGTCGAAGTGGACTTAACAACTTGTTGCTAACTTACCAAAATTAATTCCTAATCTCTAATTTGTTTAGATTTTAGGATTTTTTTCTCCCTGCTTTTCGTTTGTACTTTTTTTTAAATACTGAAAATAATTAGAAGTATTTCTAATATATTTTTAAATAAATGCATTGCTTTTCGATAAATATTAGAAATACGTCTATTTATTAATTACAGTAAATATGTTGATAAAGTATTTCTAATATCTTTATCAACTGAATGCATTGCTTTTCGATAGACATTACAATACATCTAATTATTAATTAGAATAATGAATTTGAAGATTTGCTAATATTTACATTAAATGAATACAGTGCTTTTCGATAAATATTACAGACACATCAAATTATTAATTAGAATAATTAATTAGAAGTATTTCTAATATCCTTTCAAATGACCATTGATTTTCGATAAATATTAGAAAAACTTATAATTATTCATTAAAATAACAATTTAGAAGTATTTTTAATGTTTTTTATACAATGAGTGCAATGTTTTTCGATAGATGTTAAAAAATATTTTTAATTACTTTATCGATATTTTTAAAAAAGCCCAAAATATTTTATTCTTAGCGTCTATTTTTGGCAAAACGCAAGGGTAAATAATTAAAAACTTAGTTAGAGGTCAGGGACTATTTTTCGGAGGCTAACAAATGGAAAACTGAAACAATCGGAAGAAGAAAAGTATACTCAATATTTTCAGTAAATTTGTATAGAACTTTGCTTCCTCAACCGGGATAGTCGAACTCTGGATCTAAGAACTGACCACCCGACTCTCTACCGTTGAATTATGGGTTGAAATTTCAAGCTCTTATTGAAGGAGTGGACTTGCATTATTCATTCTCTAATGTCATAATAGCGTGCAACTGACAACCTGACTGATCACCTCCTGCTAAATTTACCTCAAGTTAGCCACCTGATGCTATTTTTAAGGTTAACTCCAGGTTAACTTCCTACGTGGTCGTTATTATCTTGATTTGAAATCGGCACTCAGGGTTGATTTGTTCGGGCGCCATTGTGAAGAACCTCGCTGCCCCTACCGGGAATCGAACCCTGAATCTTCGAACTGGCCAGCCGAAGCTCTACCGTTGAGTTACTCTCAATATTACAAATTCTTACTATTGAAGTGGAATCTGAAAATTATGTTTTCCACTTACATACGAAACATATTAAATGAAATAAAATATATCTCTAATTTTAAAGTAATTTTATTCTTATATAAAACGAAAATTAGCGAATTATTCATATTTAAAAAATTCTTGCGCAGATCCTTTTCATCTTTCAAGCTCTCCATTGTATCCTTTATCTCTTTATTGATCCATATCGAAAAGGACTCGGCGGGAAAAATGTTTTTACGGCTAGATTCACTCAAATAAAAGACGGAAAATATTTATTTTGGAGAAAGTACGTTTTTGATGTTGAACAGTAACAAAGACCAGGTTCGAAAACGACTCTACAAAAGACTTTTTTTCCTAAATGACGGGGTTTCACTATAAGTGTGTTTGATAAAAAAGAATGGTAAAAGAAAAATTTGAATATGCACGACTTTTATGAAATATTTCAATAGGATCTGAATGAAATGTGTCATTTCCGCTAAGTCTATATAAAAATGTAACTTCGAGTTTATCGTTAGATGATAGAATAAGTATTTAATTTTTAGAAACTTTAAATACTTAAAGGAGTATCCTTGCAAGAGTCAGAAACAATTACTTAATACCCATTTTATAAATTGACGAACTCATTTTACTCGTATAAATATTTTATAACCCATTCGTAAACCCCATTTTATAAATCCCGTTTTATAAACCCATTTTATAAACCCCACTTAATAAACCCATTTTATAAACCCAGTTATAAACCCAATTTATAAGTCCATTTATAAACCCCATTTTATAAACCCATTTATAAACCCCATTTTATAAACCATTTATAAACCCATATATAAACCCTATTTAATGAACCCATTTATAAACCCCATCTTATAAACCCATTGTATAAATATATTTGAGACTTTTATATACATTTTATTATGTTTAACTATGTTTCGCGCTTAGCGTAGAAAATAGTAACTTTAATCAAAACTGGGCTCTGTTAAGTTCAGTAGCGTTGTCTATACTATAAGTATTCAATAGTTCAGACTTCTATGTCACCAGAGGATTTCTGGAGGATATAAAAAAACTTAAAAAACAATTTTGTCCGCTTCTCAGGGGGGGGGGGGCGTGGAGGTCAAAAATCTAGATTTTACTTAATGATCGATATTATAAGTGTGCAAAGACATAGCCTTTTAGTTTACCTGAGGGAATTCTGTAGGGTACGGAAAGACCTTAAATAATTATTATACAGATTTTGTTAAGATCCCACAGAACTGAAAAATTTGGATAAAATGTAAACCTAATTTTTATTGCTGACTAAATGAAATATTTGCCCAGCTGTCTTGTAGGATTAAAAAATCCAGCTGCCCTGTAGAAATATAAATGTTGTCTTGTTCGGTAAAGAATTTAACAAAACAAATACTAGTTCTCGCTAGTTCCGGCTCTCAGATTAGACTGGATTGGATTATTTTGAACCTCTTTTGTACTTTTAAGCACACAAAATTCACTTTAATCGGGAGCTGCTTATTAAAGTGCATTCCTCACCAACGTGAGCATGTATGTTGCACAGTGTGTTCGTCATCTGTACCCGGAATTCAAGGCTACTTGTTATAGATCTGAAATCCAGATAGCGAACCGCTCGGACACAAGTAGGTAATACAGCTCTCATGATTGGATTATTTTGTTCCTTTTTAAACGCGAAAGTTACTTAATCGGTAGCTATAGTTTGAAGTACATTCCTCATCAATTTGAGCATGTATGTTGTTCAGCGATCTCTCCATCCATACACCCATGGTTTAAAGCTGGCTCCCATGGTTCTGAAAGTCAGGTAATGAACCGCGAGGCTACAGATAGCGATATAGCTAGCAGCGATATATTCACAGCGATATATTCAGAGCGATATATTCGCAGCGATAGATCCGCAGCGATATACTCACTTTCTTATACTATGTGTGGCACAGTTAACAGAAAGTTAGGCTTTTATCTTAACTATTTATTAACATATCTACTATATTATCTTTTGACATGGCCGTAAACTGCTCGTTTAGTGATACTTATTTATTTAAATTGCACATTGCTTTGTTGTGCTGCTATATAAAACCCTCCAATTATTTAACTTTCGCGCGAGTTCTGTAAAAGAATTATTAATTAATATAGCACTAAATGGATCACACCATTTTAACTTTAACAATAAAACATTTATTAAAAACATAAATACTTATTAAATTCATTACACAACTAATTATATTATTTCGGCGGAAGGAACATGTGAGACCACTTAAATTGCCTAAAATATGTTTAGACCTAGATATCTTTTTCAATGGGCACATACCTTCAAGTCTGTTTTGAACATAGACCATAACGCTTGCATCAGTAACTTGTATCGGCCATAATCTCAGGGTGTTTGGCTCCGTGTTATACGTCTGATTTGCACTGCACACATCAACAGATCTAGCCATTATTTTGGAACATCTACGGAACACTCTGCATCTCTAGTATTGTCGTTCCTTCATAATGTCGCCCCAGTATCTCGATAAGAACAAGTGTCGTTCTTAAGTCACAGGCTGTGGCTTTTTTTTCCTCGGGGGTGTTACTCCCCATTTTCTCTGATTTGCAGCATTCAGGTGACGCAAAAAGCACCTTTCTCCATTGGACAGCCTTTCCATCCAATGTCGTGTTACTTCACATTTTCTTAAGGGTTCGACCCCTCTTTTGTCTTGACACCCCTAAATTTATGGTTTTCTGACCTCTGGGTTCACATATCGTAAACCTTGGCGTCATTCATACTGGAGGTATTGTCCGAAGTTTCAGATCAATAAATAATTGACATAAAACTGTCTTACTAACGTGTGAGATCTATTTCTGGTCTCACACTATATAATTTGGTATAGAAAAAGTACTGTTTAAATGAAAATTCTCTAATTTGCGATTTTGATGCCAATAGAAATTTTTAAGGCCTGCTGAACACGTTTCGACTGTTTTGAGAGTGATGGCCGTCAGTATGTCTGTCGTCGATTTCTTGCGTACACCATAGCGGCCACAGATATTAATGCATTTTCACGAAACTTTATATACGGCTTTGTTATCAAAAACTCTAGAATTAGATACAACTTTTTTAAAATTCGAGTGAAAACTTCGAAATTTATTCAACATTTTGCATTTTTCTGACATGGCAGCATAGAACAAAATTTGATTATAAAATTAACCATGAATAAAAGGATTAATTTATTACTCAATGATTACAATACTTTATAATTTCAATCATTGCGAAAAAAATCCGCGATATGATTTTTATTTCTTCATGACGTCATTAGCCACCCTTAGGGGGCAAGTTACCCCCCCCCCGGGGATACATTGCCATGCATGGTACCAATCTAAAACTTTTTTCAAGCCCTTTAAAGTGAAAGGTAACAAGCTTTAATTGTAATCATTTAGACCTACAATTCCGGCTTTTCAATTTCTTTTTCTTGTAAAGTTTGAAAGACAAAAGTTAACTAAAAATAGATTCTGGTATCAGAAAGTTGACAAATAAACGACAGAGGTCGTTTATACAACCGAGGTCATTTAAAGGACCGAGGTCGTCAATAAACGACCGAGGTCGTTTATTTGATGAATTTATCTTATACTCAGTCTGAGTCAATTCAGCTATGATTTAATCTCAAATCCACACAAGTAGAAACCTGTATATGGAAAAGTAAAGAACGTAATGGTGTATTATAAAATGTTTTTCCTGAATCCAAACATTTTTCAGAAAACAGTCTCTATTTCAAGCTATAGAAAGAGAAAGAATTTTAAAACCAAAGTAATTATCAAAACACCGATGATAATAATAATAACAAACTTTCAGAAAAATCAACTATTGAACTGCTATTTGTATTTCTAACAAAGCCATATTGACAAACTTTTCAATTTTGAACGTATCAAAGTAAATTTCTTCAACAGAAAATATATTCATTGCCAATCTCCAATTTGCATAGAAGGAAAATATTTACTTAAGGTGAAAGGAAGAGTTCCTATAGTCCTTTAAGAACGAAATACAGTTTCAAACACATATCTTCAAATGAATTTTTAAAACTGTTTCGTTTTAATGCAAAAGAGGACTCTTTTTCTCCTTTTTAAAAATTTTCGAAATATTTCAAATGACTGTGGTTAATTTTATTTTTATTTTTGCGGAGAAAACACAACAAAAAGAAATACAAATTTGTTTAGTAAATGCTTTATATTTTATACTTTAACTTTAGAAGATATTACGGATAGATTTATGCTTTTGTAAAAGCTATTTCTTTTCTAAACAATTTAAAAAATATATATAGTATTATGCTTGAGATCAAAAGACACTGTATTTGAAATTAAACTGTTCGCACAGAAAAAAACAGTTTACATTAAACTGTTCTCACAGAAAAAAAAAAAAATCTGATGTGGGCAACACATGACTTTCCCTGCAGACTTATATCCACGTTCTCTTTATTTTATTTCAATTTAATTCACTTTGAATTCAATTTCGTTCTCATTTGGTAACTGAACCTATTTTCGAAGGTGGCGTAGAGAAAATACGAAAAAACTAAAATATCTCGAGAACGGCTAGTCCTAGTGTAATGGAGTTGGTCTTATTCTTTTCTTCGTTAACCATTACGTATAAAACAAATATTTAATGGATATATTTGAGCATACGTAGTTTTTTATTTTAGATTTTGGCGATTTTTGCGGGACATTTCGTTAAAAAAGGCAGGTTGTTTCTTTCCGAATCGTACCAAAATCTAATCAGCACCAGATCATCCTACAAGTGACTTATCTACCAAATTTTGTGAAATTTGGTCAGTTAGTATTTTAGATACAGTGGATACATGAAATTTCTTCGGGCCATTTCGCAAAAAAAGGCGGGTTCTGTTTTTACGAATCGTACCAAAAACTAATCAGCACCAGGGTCAGACCCAAGTGACTTACCTACCAAATTTTATGAAATTCGATCCATTAGTTTTGAGTTAAAGTGGATACATACATTGCATAGACAGACACACAGACAGACAGACAGACAGACAGACTGACAGACACACAGACGTCACGTTAAAAATGGTTTTTTCGTATTCTAGAGATCTCGAAACGTGTAGATCCGTCGAAAACTCGAGTTGCGATTTTCGGCATGATTCCCATACTTTCCCCATACATTACCATGTATTGCAAGGAAAGTAAAAATATTATGTCTCTAAACTGGTTTCGCTTTTATTACAGCTCATAAATAGTGAAAAAACATTCAAAGATATCTTGAATCGAGTATTTATTATTCGAGATTTTCAAACATTTGTAATCCATTCCACATTTAAATTTTTATTTCTATATAAACCAGTTTCAGAGGCACGAAATCTATCTAATTATAAGCTTCAATTTGCAAGATTAAGACTATGAGGTGGGCAGCACATGACTTTCGCTGCAGACTTACAGAGTGACAATTATTGAGCTATATGAAAAAAACCATGATAACTTTTGAACCGTTGGCGAGATTCAGTTAAAACTTGGCGGTTGAATGCAGGGCATGTTGGGATTTGTTTTATATATATAATTTTGCTATTTGTCTGCGCCACATCATAACCATGGATGGCAAGCATATCGAACATGTCTCAAACTAAATCCGAATATCTGTAGTTACTTTTAAATTTTGCATAAAATTTTTGAACTTAGTAGTTTTTGAAAATTTTATTTTTTACTTTCCCTGCAATACATGGTAATGTATAGGGAAAGTATTGGAATCATGCCGAAAATCGCAACTCGAGTTTTCAACGGATATACACGTTTCGAGACCTCTAGAATACGAAAAAACAATTTTTAACATGACGTCTGTCTAATGGACCGAATATCACAAAATTTGGTAGATAAGTCACTTGTGGGTCACTCTGATGCTGATTAGATTTTGGTACTATTAAAAAAAATAACCTGCCTTTTTTTACAAAACGGCTCGCAAAAATCACTAAAATCTAAAATAAAAAACTACGTATGCTCAAATATATCCATTACATGCTTGTTTCATACGTAATTTTTAACGAAGAAAAGAATAAGATCAACCCCATTACACTAGGACTAGCCGTTCTCGAGATATTTTAGTTTTTTTTTTTGTATTTTCTCTTCACCACCTTTGAAAAAACGTCTAGTTATCAAATGAGAACAAAAATTGAATTAAAAGTGAATTAAATTTAATTAAAATAAAGAGAACGTCGATATAAGTCTGCAGGGAAAGTCATGTGCTGCCCACATCAGATATTTATTTCATATAGCTCAATAATTGTCACCCTGTATATCCACGTTATCTTTATTTTAATCAAATTTAATTCACTTTTAATTCAAATTTCGTTCTCATTTGATTACTGGACTTATTTTCAAAGGTGCGAAGAAGAAATACGAAAAAACTAAAATATCTCAAGAAAAGCTAGTCCTAGTGCAATGGGGTTGATCTTATTTTTTTCTCCGTTAAAAATTACGTATTACACAAGCATTTAATGGGTATATTTGAGCTTACGTAGTTTTTATTTTAGATTTTGACGATTTTTGCGGGCCATCTTGCAAAAAAAGCAGGTTATTTTTTTTCCTAAACGTACCAAAATCATATCAGCACCAAAGTGACCCATAAGTGACTTATCTACCGAATTTTGTGAAATTCGGTTCATTAGTTTTTCAGCGAGAGTGGATACTAGATTTTGCTGGCCATTTTGCAAAAAAAGGCGGTTTCTTTTATCCCGAATCGTACCCAAAACTAATCAGCACCAGATTCGCCCACAAGTGACTTACCTACCAAATTTAGTGAAATTCGGTCCATTGGTTTTTCAGTTAGAGTGGATACAAAATCTGCCAAACAGACAGACAGACAGACGCACAGACACACAGACAGACACACACACAGACGTCACGCTAAAAATAGTTTTTTCGTATTCCAGAGGTCTCGAAACATGTAGATCCGTCGAAAACATGAGTTGCGATTTTCGGCATGATTCCAATACTTTCCCTATACACTACCATGTATTGCAGGTAAAGTAAAAATCTCATGTGAGCAGCACATGACTTTCCCTGCAGACTCAAATTCATACTTCCTTAATTTTTTTTAATAATTCGTTAGATTGAGTTTAATTGCACCAAATAACACTAAAGTTGCATTTTTAATTCAATTTTTGTTCTTCTTTGGTAATTGGACATTTTTCCTAAATCGGCATAATAAAAATGCAAGAAATCTCAAATTTCTTGAGAACGGTTTGTCCTGCAGCATAATGGAATGTGTTATATTCTTTTTATCGTCAAAAATTGAGTACAAAACAAGAATTTAATTCATGCATTTAAGCATACGCAGTCCCTTTTCTTTGGCGATTTTGGCGATTTTTGCGGACCATTTCGTAAAACGAGGCAGATTGTTCTTTTCCGAATTGTACCAAAATCTGATCAGCACCAGAGTATCCCACAAGTAACTTATCTACCAAATTTTGTAATATTTATTCAATTAGTATTTTAGCTAGGGTGGTTACGAATTGTGCCAAAATCTGATCAGCACCAGATTATCCCACAAGTAACTTATCTACCAAATTTTGTGATATTTGTTCAATTAGTATTTTAGCTAGGGTGGTTATATGAAATTTTTGTGGGCCATTTCGTAGAAAAAGGCGGGTTCTTCTTTTCCGAATCATACCAAAATCGAATCAACACTAGAGTACCCACAAGTAACTTATTAACTACATTTTGTGAAATTTGGTCAATAGTATTTTAGCTAGGGTGGATACATAAAACTTTTGCGGGCCATTTTGTAAAAAAGGTAGGTTTTTCTTTTCCGAATCATCATACCAAAATCTAATCAACACCAGCGTAACACACAAGCGACTTATCTACTGAATTTTGTGAAATTCGATACATTGGTTTTTTAGTTAGTGTAGATACAAAATCTACCAGACAGACAGACAGACAGACGCACAGACACACAGACAGACACACACACAGACGTCACGATAAAAATAGTTTTTTCTTATTACAGAGGTCTCGAAACATATAGATCCGTCGAAAACTCGAGTTGCGATTTTCGGCATGATTCCAATACTTTCGCTATACATTACCATGTATTGCAGTGAAAGTAATGAAAAGCATTCGTATTTTTTTTAAATAAATATATATATAATTGGACAACAAGCAAGTCAATCCGATGACTTGATACACTCAACAGGAAAATGTTAATATATACTTTTGTTTTACACATGCATAGCGAATTTTAAATTATGAAACTAATTTGCTGTGTTGATTACACTAATATCGGTAATGTTCTGGGAATTATAACTGATCATATGAAAAACTGTATGAATATATAATATCTCGAATAATCCATCATCACAAAATATTCTATCAATCTATTTATATAGAATTGAAAATCTGTCTGTCTGTCTGTCTGTCTATCTGTCTGTCTGTCTGTCTGTCTGTTTGTCCTGTCATCACGGGAGGACGGCTGAACCGCATTTGATGAAATTTTGTGGGTAGCCTGGAAATAGTCCCATTTAAAATTTAGTCCATGTTTGGAGTTTCTACGATTAGTGGTTCTCACGATATTAGTAAGAAACGAAATTTTCGTTTGTCTCACCATTACGGGAGAACGGCTGAACTGAATTTGAAGAAATTTTGTGGATAGCCTTGAAATAGTCCCCCATAAATTTGGCCCAAATTTCGAGTATCTAAGGCTAGGGGTTGTCCAGATATTAATGAAAAACGAAACTTTTTCCTAGGAGTTCTACTCTCTAACTCGTGGTTTATCCAAACGAAAAGCTTGAAAATCGTTTGAAAGTGAATTAAAATTTAATCTATAAGTTTAATGGGAGATTTTTTTGCGCGATTTACACTTTCTGAAATCTCCATGGTTTATTTAAAACAAGTTTTTACTGAACAATGAAAGGTATAAAGAAATCAAAATGGTTATTTAATTTCGCAGTTAATGAGGAAGATTCTATCTTATATCATGTTACTCAGAAGCGGAACGATTTGAATAATAAAAAATCTGATGTGGGCAACACATGACTTTCCTTATATAATGTAATGAATTTACTACTTTTACAGTAAAAAAATAGGATTTTCTTATAGTAGATACTAATATTCTTTCCAAGATATTGAATTTTCGACAATTAGTCGTCATTTTCATTGATTTAGCGTCATTTTTATCCATTTGGCGAGATTTTCGTTAATTTGGCAACATTTCAAAAAAGTCGCCAAGTTGGCGACATTCCGCCAAATTCGTCGCCAAAAGTTCGCCAAGCGTTATGCACGAAGAAATAAGTTTTTCTTAAAGCAGATAAATGACTATTGGCATTCATATACAAAAGTATTATTCAAAGTATATTTTTTCATGAATAGAACGACCTAGGTCCACGAGAAGGATATCACTCAATTTATCGCATGGTATTACATATGAAAAGTAGACATGTTTCTCAATAGGAAATATTTTTCTTTTTATTAACACTTTACAACAAAGTTGAAAAGTGTTTATGACTTTGTTCATTCTGTCTGTCTGTCTGTCTGTCTGTCTGTCTGTCTGTCTGTCCGTTAGCACGATAACTGCCGTAAAAATGACTTAATCAAAATGAAATTTTAGTATGTTGTTCAGACAGTCTGTAGGACCTATGGGAATATAAATGAATAATATCACACAATTAGTTTTGGATTGAACCCGGGTTGAAAAAATGAAATACATTGAGCCCTATGGGACCTAATTTTTCTAACATTTTTTAAGCGGATTTAAAATTCTCAAATTGCTTCGAAAATTTTAGGTAATAGTCAAATTGTTCCATAAAATATATAAAAAAAAAATTCAGCTAAATATATTCAGTAGTTTTTTAAATCAAAATTAAAATAATAATTACACATCTTATATGAAACGATCACGTAACCATGATATGAAACGATCACATGACCCACTTCAAAATGAGATATGGCATCCATCTTGTTTCAAATTCGTGATTTTTTAAAGTTCTTTTTAATTCATATTGAGTGTTGTATCCATCCTAAAACTACTTTATTTCTGCTTAAATTCTGTGCATCTACATACTAAAACAACACAATGACAATATATTTGAGTTTAAACTCTCATTCAAATTTGATTATTTCTACAATTAAGCCTATTTTTCACCTATGTAAAATGTAAACAGCAAAATATGTAGAATGAGTTGTATTAGAATTACTGTATTTCTTTAACACAAAATAATTCAGTCCATGGAGTCTGCATGGCTGATATGAATGAAATATTAATTGATTTTATAAACAGAAGGACGATATTTTTCGATGAAGTTTTAAGCATAAAGTTTATGAATTGTAGCTCCATGGTCTTAATTTTTAATTAAAATAAATTATTATAGTATTGTGATGAATGAAATGGAGAAAGTTATGAATGAAATGCTGCTTTTATAGAGAGATCCAGGCGTGTTATTTTTTCTATGACGTCATTTGAATGAATTTCAGTTGTTTTCGATGAAGTTTTCAAATATAATAAATTATCGTAGTATTATGATAGATTTAAAAATATTACCGTGGAATGTATTGCATTTTAGAGATATTTAAACCACGCAATTTATATTTCAATGCCGTCTTTTGAATGAAGTTCATTTTTTTCAATGAAGGTTTAAGTTTTCAAATATAATAAATCAATGTAGTATCGTGATAAGTTTTAAAATATTACCGAGGAATGTATTGCATTTTTGACTTTTTTAAATAAAATTGCATTGAAGTTGGAAAGTGTTTCATAATCAATGCTTTAAGCATGATTGATCTTTCTTGTTTTATATGACTTTTTGATAATTTTTTTTAAAAATGTACAATATCTCGAGAACGGTTCACGTTAGCGTTCTAAAATTTATGTCAATCGTTTTCTAATGCAAAATTATATAAGAAATGTCTATTTGCGTAACTTTATTAGCGGTTTTGATTTTTTGACGATTTTTTCAATGTTTCATTCGAAAATTTAGGGGGGTTCCGGACATTCGATTGCGTATAAAAACAATAGGCTTCCAGTGTTTACGGATTGTGATTTTTGTACCAAATTTGGTTCAAATCGGTCCATTCGTTCGTCTGTTATCGTCTCCACAGACTCACTGACACACACACACAGAGACATCACTTCAAAAATGTTTTATTCGTGATCAGGGATGCTTGAAACGTGCTCTCCCGTCGAAAACTCGAATTCGAATTTTCGACCCCGTGACAATTCGACCCCGTCCTTATACATTATGTATATAAGGAAAGTAATAAATGGATATAAAAATATATTTTAGAAAAGAACGATTTGATTTTTTCTTATAGCATTTTTAACTGGATAATATCATCTACGGTCTTCAGGTTTAAACGTTATTATTATTGATATTTTAGAGGATTCAGGGATTATTGATATTTTCATGTTATTATGCCATTGTTTTATTATGACAAAAATTCCTTAAACTCATATATTGTATGTTGTACGAGTAATCTGCTACATATACACCGATATATCTTCCAATCTACGAGAATGTAAGTAGTACAGGTATATTGGCATATGTTTTGATATGTGTTGGCATATATTGGAATCAATTTCGACCTTCTGGTATAAAGAGTACGGGGATTATTGATATTTTTAATTTATTACGTCATCTCTTTTATTTTGGCAAATATTTTTGAGACTCATATTGTAATACGGGTAATCTTCTACTAACACACAGGCATATTTTTTAATCTGCGACAATATAAGTAGTACGGGGTTGCATATATTGCTTCAATTCCCTTTTTTTTTTGTAAATTTGCTTACAAAAGGGGCCAGGATGTTTTGTTCTTCAGATCTGCCCGTGAAGATAATTTTGCATAGTGAGATATAGCAGATATTCTTAAACTTCCCTTTAGGTGCAATAAATTTAATATTTTAACAGAATTTGCACATGATTGCTAATTATAAGTTTCTTTATATTATATAGTCCGTACGAAGAACGGGTATGCTGCTAGTCTCTAATATATCTGTCCATAAAATTCAAATGCGATCTGTCATTCCTGACTTATCGTAGCGAGCAGTGGGCGGAACCCACTAGTTGCATTAAAAATTGTAAAATTTGCAGACATTTAAATCTTAATTTTAATTAATGAATAAAATATATACAAGAAATTGTTTGCAAACACTTTTACTCAACTACTTCCTGAAGTAATTAATAATATATATGTGATCCCTGAATTAATTTATACAGGGCTGGCGCTCGTTAAAAAATTTTATATAATGCATGTGGAACTGAACGTGTCTAACAGAAAAATATATTGGCTACTTAACAAGAATACAACGGGAAATACTGTGCAAATAATGTTAAGTATGCAGACATACGTTTTACAATCTCTAGGCCTCTCTCCTCAGTGTGAGCAAGCCAGGACCTTAATGCCTAAATCCACCAGATCACGAGGACCAAAAAAGACAAGAAAGACCAATCATGCATAAAGCATTGATTATGAAACACTTTCCAACATCAATGCAATTTTATTTAAACATCTTTAAAATGCGATAAATTCCTCCGTAATATTTTTAAAATTATCACAATACTACATTTATTACTTTCCTTATATACATAATGTATAAGGAAAGTATTGTGACGGGGACGAAAATTCGAATTCGAGTTTTCGACGGGAGAGCACGTTTCAAGCATCCCTGATCACGAATCAAACATTTTTGAAGTGATGTCTGTGTGTGTGTGTGTGAAAGAATGTGTGTGTGTGTGCGTGTGTGTGTCAGTGAGCCTGTGGAGACGATAACTGACGAACGAATGGACCGATTCGAAACAAATTTGGTACAAAAATCACAATCCGTAAACACTGGAAGCCTATTGTTTTTATACGCAATCGAATCTTAAGAACCCCCCTAAATTTTCGAATGAAATTTTGAAAAAATAGTCAAAAAATCAAAACCACTAATAAAGTTACGCAAATAGACATTTCTTATGTAATTTTTCATTAAAAAACGATTGACATAAATTTTAGAACGCTAACATGAATCGTTCTCGAGACATTGTACATTTTTCAAAAAATTATCAAAAAATCATATAAAATAAAAAAAATATTTCCTATTGACAAACATGTTCACTTTTCATATGTAACACCATGCGATAAATTGGGTAACATCATTCTCGTGGATCTAGCTCGTTCCATTCATGAAAAAAGATACTTTGAGTAATACTTTTGTATTTGAACGCCAATAGTCAGTTATCTGCTGTAAGAATAACTTATTTCTTAGTGCATAACGCTTGGCGAGATTTTGGCGGAAAATTTGGCGGAAAGTCGCCAACTTGGCGACTTTTTGAAATCATGCCAAATTAACGAAAATCTCGCCAAATGGATAAAAATAACCCTAAATCAATGAAATTGACGACTAATTGTCGAAAATTCAATATCTTGGAAAGAATATTATTATCTACTATAAGAAAAACCAATATTTTTACTGTAAACATAGTAAATTCATTACATTATATAAGGAAAGTCGTGTGTTGCCCACATCAGATTTTTTATTATATTTGAAAGCTTAAAACTTCAACGAAAAAAATGAACGTTATTCAAATGACGGCATTGAATTATAAATCGCTTGGTTTAAACATCTCTAAAATGCGATACATTCGTCGGTAATATTTTTTAAATGATCTTAATACTGCAATAATATATTATATTTGAAAACTTCATCGAAAATAAATGAACTTTATTCAAATGACGTAATCGAAATATAAACCACCTAGCTCTCTAAAAGCAGCATTTCATTCATTCACTTTTTCCATTCCTTTCATTCATCACATTACAACAATAATTTATTTCATTTAAAAACTTAAAACCATGGAGGTACAAGCAATTTAACTCTATACTTAAATCTTCATTGAAAATATTGTCTGCATCTCTATGTAAAATCAATGAATGTTTCATTCATATCAACTATGTTGCAGACTCCATGAGCTAACTAATTTTGCGTTAAAGAAATGCAGCAATTCTTATACAACTCATTCTACATCTTTTAGTGTTTACATTCTCCATAAGTGAAAATTGGGGTTTCGTCGTAAAAATAATCAAAGTTTGATGATCATTTAAACTGAAATATATTGTAATTGAGTTATTTCAGAATGTGAATGCACAGAATTTAAGCAAAAATAAAGCGGTTTTAGAACGGATACAACACTAAATATAAATTCAAAGGAACTTTAAAAATCACGATTTTGACACGAGAAGGATGCCATATTTTATTTTGAAGTGGTTCAGGTGATCCTTTCATATTAAGTGTGTAATTATTATTTTAATTTTATTTTAAAAACTTCTGAATATATTTTGCTGAAATTTTTTTTATATATTTTATGGGATAATTTAAATATTTCCCAAAACTTTCGAAGCAATTTGTAAATTTTAAATTTGCTTAAAAAATGTTTGAAAAATTAGATCCCATAGGGTTCAATATATTTCATTTTTTCAACCCGGGTTCAATCCAACACTAATTCGGTGATATTATTTATTTATATACCCATAGGTACCACAGATCGTCTGAACAACATACTAAAATTTCATTTTGATAAAATCATTTTTACGGCAGTTATCGTGCTAAAGGACAGACAGACAAAATGAACAAAGTCATAAACACTTTTCAGCTATGTTGTAAAGTGTTAAAAATGATATACGATGTAACGCCAACTAGTGTCGAATTCTGTCGTTTATTTATTCAACACTTGGTGTGGCTGGCTTGTTTGCGACTGTCGTTTAACGATTTCACACTAGGTGACGCTACCTTATTGAGTTCTCTTGTTTAGCTATTTTATATTTGGCCTGCGTAGTCTGGCTATTATTTGGACGTTGGAATCTTGGCTTGTTCGCACTAAGAAGGAACGTTCAGAGATTTCCAAGAAGTTTTTTTAGCTCACTTATTCTTATCTGCGCAGCATTTTACACTGTGTTCTTGTTCATTATTAATATTATCTTGTTCATTATTAAGTTATCATGTGTGCGATGTCACATTCTTTATATGGAGATATTGGCTTTTCTTATTTTTAGAGCAAAACACGATTGTAACAAGAAATATCAATCATGCTTAAAGCATTGATTATGAAACACTTTCCAACTTCAATGCAATTTTATTTAAACAAGTCTAAAATGCAATACATTCCTCGGTAATATTTTGAAACTTATCACAATACTGCATTAATTTATTGTATTTGAAAACTTAAACCTTCATCGAAAAAAATGAACTTCATTCAAATGACGGCATTGAAATATAAATTGCCTGGTTTAAACATCTCTAAAATGTTATACATTCCTCGGTAATAGTTTTAGAATTATCATAATACTACGATAATTTATTATATTTGAAAACTTCATCGAAAACAACTGCAATTAATTCAAATGACGTCATAGAAAAAATAACACGCCTAGATCTCTCTATAAAAACAGGATTTCATTCATAACTTTCTCCCATTCATTTCATTCATCACAATACTATAATAATTTATTTTATTTAAACATTTTGTTTAAGACCATGGAGCTACAAAAAATTAAACTCTATGCTTGAAACTTCATCGAAAAAAATCGTCCTTCTCTTTATGAAATCAATTAATATTTCTTTCATATCAGCCATGCAGACTCCATGGACTAAATTATTTTGTGTTAAAAAAATACAGGAATTCTAATACAACTCATTCTATATATTTTGCTGTTTACATTTTACATAGGTGAAAAATAGGCTTAGTTGTAGAAATAATCAAATTTAGATGAGCATTTAAACTCAAATATATTGTCATTGCGTTGTTTCAGTATGTAGATGCACAGAATTTAAGCAAAAATAAAGTAGTTTTAGGACGGATACAACACTCAATATGAATTAAAAAGAACTTAAAAAAATCACGATTTTGAAACAAGATGGATGCCATATATCATTTTGAAGTGGATCATGTGATCGTTTCATATCATGGTCACGTGATCGTTTCATATAAGAGGTGTAATTATTATTTTAATTTTTATTTAAAAAACTACTGAATATATTTCGCTGAATTTTTTTTTATATATTTTATGGAACAATTTGAATATTACCTAAAATTTTCGAAGCAATTTGTGAATTTTAAATCCGCTTAAAAAATGTTTGAAAAATTAGGTCCCATAGGGCTCAATTTATTTCATTTTTTCGACCCGGGTTCAATCCAAAACTAATTGGGTAGTATTATTCATTTATATTCCCATAGGTTCTACAGACCGTCTGAACAACATACTAAAATTTCATTTTGATAAAGTCATTTTTACGGCAGTTATCGTGCTAACGGACAGACAGCCAGACAGACAGAATGAACAAAGTCATAAACACTTTTCAACTTTGTTGTAAAGTGTTAAAAAGGCACTAAAAATTTACTGGATATTAAAAAAAATATATTGTATCATCCTGAGTCCTAAACAGTTCCAATGGCGAAGCGATATTAAGTTTACCCCCTATGTTATGGAATATAAATATAATCTTAGAATATGCATTAAATACATGTATAATAAACATATATAATAAATACATGTATAATAAATACATGTATAATAAATCCACATTATATTAGGGATACAGAGAAAATCCTTGGAAATTTCCCATCACAATTCTGAATCAATTAAATGCCATTCGAAGTATGGGGCACAATTTACCACAGCAGTAACGGATCATACTTCATGATTACCATTGGGACATCATTTAGTACCGAGAAATAATCCGTGATTTAAAGAATTTTTCTTGTCCAGATACAATTGTAGACCGGATTTATTTTGAAAACTCATATTCTCATATAAAGTTAAGAAATGAAATGCGGTTTATTATAAATGTATACATAGAAATCTTGAAGCACTTTGTACGAAAAGTCCATTAGTGTGCGCAGTCCATGTATGCCAAGTACATTTATAACTAATTGCCCATTCCCGAGCAAATAAAAGTGATTTTAATGCTTTTAATGGAGAATTTAATGTTAGGCTAACGAACTCGGCAAAAAAGCGATATAGAGGGAAAAACAATTACAAAGTTTAGAGTCCAGGGGCGCAGTAGCCCTGTGGTTAGCGCGCTGGAGTTGCACTCGGTAGGCCCGCGTTCGATTCCAGCCACTGCCCAAACTGCCGCCGTGTTCACGCGGAGTACGATCACGTTAAACATGTGGATCCGTAAGTCCTTCCGAGAGGTTGGTGGTAGGGGAAGGAGGGTACGGTCCCTGTGGATGCCTCCCCTACTGGGTTCCGGTCTAAATTGGGTGGCACTTCCCGGCCGTCCAAACAGATACCTTACACCTTTCTGGTAGGTCGGACGGTCTGGGTCGAAGAAAGAAGAAAGAAAGTTTAGAGTCCTCTTAGGTAATAAGAGCTTGCAATTCTATCCCAGTAGATAAACAGTAAAGCGTCGGCTAGTCAGTACGAAGATCCGTAGTTCGATTCCCAGTTGGGGCAGCAAGGTTATTTACAGGTTATAAAGCCCGGCCACACAGAAAGCTACCATTAGCCTATGGGTTGGTCGTGTGGTCTGGGTTTTCTACAGGTTATAAAGCATAGTCCAATGAGTAGGAATCGACAATAAAACTGTACCAAAAGGCATTTATGTGATGCAATAAGTTTATTGGCGAACAGCAGCCCTCATCAAGAATGCTAAAATGAACAGCACTTACATGCACAAAAATTTAATGTATAGTTCAAAACACATGCCTGTTCAAAACGCACTCAATCAGCAGAAATGCACATTTGAACACGAGAATAAATAGTAACACGTACATTTACAAACATTATAGGGGTCATCATGTTACAACCCCTGATGATACGGCAGGTTTTTATTGCCTCCAATATGCGCGTTTCTTGTGTTCATGATCGTGTTTCCTACTAATTAGATAATCCTCTAGTACTTTGAAATTACCATTTTCCTTTTATCTTATTTTGTTGCAAAGTTCGTTATTCTAACTCTTTAAATTATCCGCTAGGGGCGCTTCAATCACTTTTATTCTATACACTTTACTGCAGGTAGTTCTAGAGTGTATACACTCATGGCATTTCCTTGCAAATTTATTCGGGTGCTTGAGGAATATCTTAGGAACCCAATATATTTCTTTCTGTAATTTTTCCAGAATATTAGAAAACGCATGTAATTTTTCTGTAATTTCTCCAGTGTGTAATTTATGTATAAAGGTTGAATTTAACATATGAGATTCCTCACGGTCTCTGACATCGTCCCTGATATCCTGATAGTCTGTATGCCTCCAATAAAGGGGTTGAATAATAACAATTGACTTGAATTCTACCGGTGTAAACTTAACTGCAAGTTCAAATCCTGCTCGAATGAAGGCAGAAAAGCATTATTGCAAATTTTGCTGATTTTATACGACGACTAAATTAAGGACAAGCTCGTAAATTAAAGACCTGCATGATACATACTTACACTACAAAAGCCTTTGCAATAAATATCAATAGATATAGAACAATAAATAGGGAGAAGGTCCTTGTGAAAACCCTTGCTCATTTCTTGTTAAGCCTCTCTCATTCAACAATTTTATCTTAGAATCAATTTTTCGAACAATTTTTATCTGTAAATACACGTTACATTTTCTTAAATTGGGGTATATGATTTTTAAATTTGAAAAAGCAATTTATGAAGTAATTAAAGATATTGAAAAATAAGGACGAGAAAGATCAATCTTGCATAAAGCATTGATTATGAAACACTTTCCAACTGAAGTGAAATTTTATTTAAACATATCTAAAATGCAATACATAGTGGTGATATATTTTAAATTATCACATTACTACAGTAATTTATTGTATTTGCATACTTAAAACTTCATCGAAAAAATGAACTTTATACAAATGACGGCATCGAACTATAAATCATCTGACTGTCTATTTAAAAGTAATGAATATTTCATTCATATCACTTTTATTCCAGACTCCAGTGCTAAATAATTTTGCGTGAAGAAAATTCAGCAATTCTTATACAACTCATCTTACAATCACTTGTTTGCATTCTGCATCCATTAAAATTAGGGTTCGTTGCAGCAATAATCAAAGTTTGATGATAATTTAAAGTCAAAAATATTGTAATCGTGTTGGCACAGAATATAGATCCACAGAAAATACTCAAAATTAAAGCGGTTTTAGAATGGATGCAAAACGAAATATAAATTTAAAAGAACTTTATGATATATGATATATTTTTTCCCATAGGGTTTAATGTATTTCACATTTTTTAAAATCTCGATTTTATCACTTAGAAAAAAAAATGGATGCCATATTTTATTTTGAAGTGGGTCACGTGATCTCTTCATATAATATGTTTGTAATTATTATTTTTACTTTTATTTAAAAAGCTTCCAAGCATATTTTGCTGAAATTCTTTTTTTTTTTTGCATATTTTATGATATAATTTAAATATTTTCTAAAAATTTCGAAGTAATTTGTGAATTATAACTTCCTTTAAAAATGTTTGAAAAATTAGGTCCCATAGGGTTTAATGTATTTTACATTTTTAACCCGGGTACAACTAATTGCGTGATATTATTAATTTACATTTCCGTATGTCCCACAGACTGTCTCAACAACATACTAAAATTTCATTTTGATAAAGTCATTTTTGCGGCAGTTATCGTTATTTTTGCGGCAGTTACGGACAAACAGAGAAACAGACAGCATGAACAAAGTCATAAACACTTTTCAACTAGTATATTGGAAAGTGTTAAAAACAGCAGAGTGTTAAAAACAGCAGAGGAAATCAACCTTTGCCCTCCTAAGTTAGTATTTCATATTCTTTGCTTCTTTCAGCAAGAACTCCGAGAAAGCCTAACTCCCTCCCCCTCACTCTATGTTGCATAATTTTTTGTCGCATTTAAGCTGTCATGTCGGCGGAATTCTACAAGTTTCTTTCAGCAGAGAATTTCTAGTAGTCGTCCCACCTCCAACGTTTTTCGCCATTTTCCATCACAATTAAAGAGGCTGATCGATGCAATTCTACGGTAGGCTAAATTGAGAAATAACTTGACATTCAAACTTATGCATTATAATTTTGTAGAATGCATAAGAAATATGCTAACCGCTACCCTACACTATGCGCGACTGTATATTTCTCGCCAAAATGATGATAAGCATACGATTCTTGCTACTAGCAGTTTTTCATTTTCCCCAACTTCTTCAAATAGTCCAACAACCCTGTCGCCCACCTTTCGTTCCAAAAATTAGAGAAACAGTTGTCTCTACTGGCTTGTTGCCCGAAAAGTTGTTGAATGTGATGGACGCTTTAGGGGGGGGGGGGGGGGGTACGTTGGACGACTATTAGGCTTAGATGATATTTCTTTTTCAAAATTTAAATACAATATGGGAAAATTATAGTATGGACTATAAATGTCATTCCAAAAATTTTGCTCCAAAATTGTTCCAAAATTGTCGAAAACTTTTCAGAAGCGTCAGGGGGTTGAGTTTTTGAATAATTTCTTTAAACTATAATGGATTCTAATGCATAACGGATGCTTAAAACTAGATTATTGGGCTATTGGATTACTTAGACTATGATAGATTATTCTCACTTCGCCCGCTAAGTGTTTTCGAAAATAGAAGAAGTACATCAGAATTTGAGCCGTCCAGATTCTATTAAATATGAATAAAATCAGGTTTCTACAGCATACACACCGTAAAAATCTTATGTGGGGCAGCACATGGGCTCATATTCGTTATATTGAATAAGTAATTCGTTATATTGAATATAATTGCACAAAATAACGTCCATAATTATTTAAAATGACACTGAATTTGCATTTTTAATAGAATTTTCGTTCTCAGGGTAACTGGACTTTCTTTCAACGGTGACGTAGCGAAAATACGAAAAAAACTAAAATATGTCGAGAACGGTTAACTCTAGTGTAATGGGGTTGGTCTTATTCTGTAACGGGGAACTCTAGTGTAATGGGCTTGGCCTTATTATGTAATGGGGTTGGTCTTATTACAAACTGAGAACGGGGAACACAGTTTTTCAAGCAGAACTTGAAGCCATCAATCAAGCCATTCTCTGGGCTGCTAAAAACAAATCCAAAGTCAATATTTTTTCGGACAGCCTATCATCTATTTCGGCCTTAAAATCTCCCAATAATAAAACTAAACTCCTATCCAAAATTAAATCCTCAGCCCTCGCTTCAAAACCGCTAATCAACCTCTCTTGGGTCAAAGCCCACGCTAACATCCAAGGTAACGAAGTCGCAGACCAAGCAGCCAAACAGGCAACCGTTTCTGGCACCCCTCTTCTAATTCCTTTCCCTTACTCTTACCTAATTAACCACTGTAAATCCTTCCTCTTAAATAACTGGCAAACTTTCCTTAATAATTATATCTCTCCCCGTACCCATGACCCCGCCAGGATTTTAAATTACCTCCCTAAAGTTAATCCCAACTTCCAAATTTATAATAAATATCTTATATACTTTTTAACGGGTCACGGCCCCTTTTTAGACTACCTATACTATTTCAAACGCAAAAAATCTCCTAACCGCCCCTGTAACTCTTACGGGGATGTTGATCATTACGTCTTCTCCTGCCCATTTACCTCAAAATTTCATTTAACTCGCCCCCCCCGACCACCTCCGCGCGACTTGGTTCTCGGGTGTTAGGAAAAATAAGATCTTGACAAATATGCTAAAAAATTGTGTTCTCATCGCGAGTGAAATTTCTGATCAAGCTGAGTGACAAGTTTGTGCCCATTACCTATTTCCTCCCTCGGTCAATGACTTTTCGACTGTTCCAGGTGTATATTTTGTACAATATTCTCTGTTTATACATCCTGACGCAGTATTTTATTCCATGTATATATGTATATATTTTCACTTATATCTGCCATTCAGCTTTTCCTGTTCATCTTCATCGCAATGTGCTTGTAAAACTGCCTGTAAACTGCTTTTACAACAATATCTCTCCAAT
Source organism: Amaurobius ferox (assembly GCA_951213105.1). Classification (NCBI taxonomy): domain Eukaryota; kingdom Metazoa; phylum Arthropoda; class Arachnida; order Araneae; family Amaurobiidae; genus Amaurobius; species Amaurobius ferox. Next base: position 53,868,047 of record OX578138.1, on the reverse strand, counting down.
GTATAATTATTAGTTTTTAATAAAAGATGTCGGAGCTGTGACCCTGTCGTAGAGGTCGGCTTAGGCTGATCTCTCTCCCGGCCACTCATAAAACTGCTGCAAGCCTTAGGGCCAGTCGAGTGGCCTGGGCCTTCAGGTGTTTTCAGGGGTTGGTCTTATTCTTGTCATTGTTAAACATTTCGTACGTATAAAACAAGCATTTAATTAATATATCTGAGCATACGTAGTTCTTTATTTTAGATTTTGACAATCATTGCAGGCCATTTCGCAAAAGAATGCAGGTTATTTTTTTTCGAATCGTACCAAAATCTAATCAGCACCAGGGCAACTAGCAAGTGACTTATTTACAACATTTTGTAAAATGTGATATATTAGTTTTTCAGCTAGAGTGGATACAGTCAATTTTTGCGGGTCATTTCGCAAAAAAGGGGCGGGTTGTTTTATTCCAAATCGTACTCAAAACTAATCAGCACCAGGAGCACACACAAGTGACTGACCTACGAAATTTTATGAAATTCGGTAAATTAGTTTTTAAGTTTGAGTGGATACATACATTGCATGGACAGACACGCTGACAGAGAGATAGACACACAGACAGACAGACAGACACACACACAGACGTCGCGCTAAAATAGTGTTTTCGTGTTCTAGAAGTCCCAAAACGTGTAGATCCGTCGAAAACTGGAGTTGCAATTTTCGATATAATTCCAGTACTTTCCCTATACATTACTATGTATTGCAGGGAAAATAAAAATCTGATGTGGGCAGCACATGACTTTCGCTGCAGACTCGAATTCATTTTTTCTTTATTTCTTTAAGAGCTCATTAAATTGAGTTTAATTGCACAAAATGACACTAAATTTGCATTTTTAATTCAATTTCTTTTTTATTTGATAATTGGTCATTTTCCAGGCCGCCCGCCATTGGCCGCCAGGTTCCCAAAGGCGGCATAAAAAAAATACGAAAAATCTCAAATATCTCGAACGGTTAGTACTAGAGTAATAGAGTTGTTCTTATTCTTCTCCTCGTCAAAAATTACGTATAAAGCAAGCATTTAATTGACACATTTGAACATACGTAGTCTTTTTTTAGATATTGGCAATTTTTGCGGGGCCATTTCGTTAAAAAAGGCAGGTTGTTCTTTTCCGAATGGTACCAAAATCTAATCAGCGCCAGAGTATCCTACATGTGATTTACCTACCAAATTTTGTGAAATTTGGTCAATTTGTATTTCAGCTAGACTGAATACATGAGATTTTTGATGGCCATTTCGAAAAAAAAACCAGGTTCTTTTTTTCCGAAATGTACCAAAACCTAATCAGCACCAGGGTCACACCCAAGGGTCTTACTTACCAAATTTTATAAAATTCGGGCCATTAGTTTTCGAGTTAGGGTGGATACATACATTGCACAGACAAACAGACAGACACACAGACGCACACACAGACGTCACGCTAAAATAGTGTTTTCGTGTTCCAGAGGTCCCAAAATGTATAGATCAGTCGAAAACTGGAGTTGCAATTTTTGACATGATTCCAATACTTTCCCTATACATTACCATGTATTGCAGAGAAAGTAAAAAACGTTATATTATCTTTATATTTTCCTAACCAATAGAAACTCATATTGGGAAAATCAAGTGAATCCTGCGAGATCGGCCAACGCTATTCTAAATCAATTGCACGCATTCCAGTAATGGGGTAATGGTTTCCCATAACACTAACAGATCACGCACCACGATTACTATAGGGACACTATTTAACACCGAGAAATGGTCCGTGATTTAATTGCCTATTTTCCAAACCGGGGACATCTGTAGTCTCAATTTATTCTGGAGACATCCTCTTCCGTGCTAAGAATGGGGAATATAAAGGTAAAGAATAAAAAAAATATCTGATGTGAGCAGCATATGGCTTTCCCTGAAGATCCAAATTCATATTTTCTTTATTTCTTTAATAATTCATTAGATTGAGTTTAATTGCACCAGATAACACTAAATTAGCATTTTTAATTCAATTTATGTTTTTATTTAGTAACTGGTCATTTTTCCGATAGCGTGGTAACAAAAATGCAAAAAATCTCAAATATCTTGAGATCGGTTAGTTCTAAAGTATAATGGTGTGTGTTATATTATTTTCCTCGTCAAAAATTGCATATAAAACAAGAATTTAATTGATACATTTCAGCATACGTAGTCTTTTTTTTTTTTTAATTTGGCGATTTTTGCGGGCCATTTCGTAAAATAATGCAGGTTGTTCTTTTCCGAATCGTACCAAAATCTAATCAGCACCACAATGTCCCACAAGAAAATTATCTACCAAATTTTGTGAAATTTGGTCAATTAGTATTTTAGCTAGGGTGGATACATGAAATTTTTACGGGCCATTTCGCAAAAAAAAGCAGGTTCTGTTTTTACGAATCGTATCAAAAACTAATCAGCACCAGAGTCACATCCAAGTGACTTATCTACCAAATTTTATGAAATTCGGTCCATTAGTTTTTTAGTTAGAGAGGATACATACATTGCACAGACAGATAGATAAACACACAGACAGACACACAGACACACAGACGTCACCCTAAAAATAGTTTTTTCGTATTCTAGACGTCTCGAAACGCGTAGATCCGTCGAAAACTCGAGTTGTGGTTTTCGGTATGATTCCAATACTTTCCCTATACATTACCATGTATTGCAGTGGAAGTTATAGTTCTTGAATTTTACTTTCCCTGCAACACATGGTAATGTATAGGGAAAGAAAGTATTAGAATCATGCCGAAAATCGCAACTCGAGTTTTCGACGGATCTACGCATTTCGAGACCTCTAGAATACGAAAAAACTATTTTTATCGTGACGTATGTGTGTCTGTGTGCCTGTCTGTCTGTGCAGATTTTGTATCCACTCTAACTACGACACTAATGGACCGAATTTCACAAAATTCGGTATGTAAGTCTTTTGTGGGTTGCCCTGGTGCTGATTAGATTTTGGTATGATTCGGAAAAAATAATTTGCCTTTTTTTACAAAATGACCAGCAAAAATCGTCAAAATCTAAAATAAACAACTACGTATGCTCAAATATATCCATTATATGTTTATTTTACACGTAATTTTTAACGAAGAAAAGAATAAAATCAACGCCATTACACTAGCACTGGCCGTTCTCGATATTTTTCAGTTTTCTCGTATTTTCTCTACGCCACCTTTGAAAATAAGTCCAGTTACAAAATTAGAACGAAAATTGTATTAAAAGTGAATTAAATTTAATTAAAATAAAGACAACGTGAATATAAGTCTGCAGGGAATGTCATGTGCTGCCCCCATCAGATTTTCACTTTCCCTATATGCAGAGTATAATGTAAAGTATTGTGACAGAGTTGAAAATTCGAATTCGAGTTTTCGATGGAAGAGCACGTTTAAAGAATCCCTAAACTCGATTCGATCGTTATGAAGTAATGCCTGTGTGTGTGTGGGGAGTCGATAACTCACTAAGGAAAGGAGCGATTCAGATGAAATTTGATACAAAAAAATGCAATCGGGGAATACTGGAAGCCTATTTTTTTAATGCAATCGAATGTTTAGAACAACCCCAAATTTTGAAATGGAATTTTGAAAAAATCTCAACCTTCACTAAAGTTACTTAAATAATCATTTCTTATGTAATTGTACATTAGAAAACGATTGACATGAACGTTAGAATACTATCACGAACCATTCTCAAGATATTGCACATTTTTCAAATAAATTTATCAAAATATCCAATAAAATTAAAAAAGAAAGTATTAACGATTTTGACATATGTTATATTTTCATATGTAATATTATGCGATAAATTTATTATCATCATTCTAGTGGATGTAGCTCGTTCCACTCAATAGGGAATATACTTTGGGTAATAGTTTTGTATTTAGACTATATTAGTGGTTTATGTACTATAAGCCATTAGACGCCATTAGTCGTTTATCTACTATACAATCCATTAATACTGGATTTTAAACGGAGTTGAATATTCGCAAGCCCCCCCCCCCCCCAAATTTTCAAGTGAAATTTTGAAAAAATCACAAAAAATCAGAATTTTTAATATTGCTACATAAATAATTATTTCTTATGTAATTTTTCAATATAACACGTTTGATATAAATTTTAGAACGCTAGAACAAACAGTTATCGGAAGATACACGGAGTTAGCTAAGATTGCACTTTTTACAAATAAATTTATAAAAAAGATTACGTAAGATTAAAAATAAATATTAACTATTGGGAAAAAAATGTCACTTTTCATATGTAATATTATGCGACAAATTTGTTATTATCAGTTTCGTGGAACCAGTTGTTGCATTCTCGAGTGAATATACTGTCTGCAATGGTTTTGTATTTTGCCGGCTAACAATTCGTCAACAGTTATTGACATATAATAAAAAGCTCTTCTGTCCGTTTATCTGTAACGTTTGTTGATAAATTTGGCGAAATTGGCGACTAATTTAGCAAGATATTGCCAACTTGGCAATATTTCGCCCCAGATGACGAAAATGTCATTAAAATTGCAAAAATGACTCTAAGTTAACAAAAATGTCGCCAAATTCACGAATTAATTATTAAAATACTTTAATATATGGACTATAAATCTTATGCGAATGCTATCAAAATTATTAATTGTCAGTTTAGTGTTACGTAAAATGTAAGTTATTTATTCAGAAAAGCGCCAAATTCAACATTAAAAACATCATGACGTAGATTTTACACATTATTTTATCACTCTGAAAGAAATAAATTTATTGCATTATACTCGTATAGGAAAAGCCATGAGATGCCCACATTAGATTTTTTTTAGGTTCTATCACTTTTCTTGCAATCTACGGAAACTATATTTTACTATAAATTGATCAATAGTTTGAACAAACTGCAAAATAAATACATCGTTAGATTAACAGCATAAAACATTGATTAAAAATATCAACCGGTTTTGAAAGCAAATTTGAGCCTCCTTTTTCAAAAAAATAAAATAAAATTAAAAATAAAGATCAATCATGCATGAAACATTGATTATGAAACACTTTCCAATTGCAATACAAATTTATTTAAACATCTCTCAAACGCGATACATTCCTCGGTAATATATTTAAAATTATCACAATACTATATTAATACATTATATTTCAAAACTTAAAACTTCATAGAAATAAATGAACTTTATTCAAATGACGTCATTGAAATATAAATTGCCTGGTTTAAACATCTCTAAAATGCGATACATTCAGCGGTAATATTTTTTAAATTATCGCAATACTACAATAATTTATTATATTTGAAAACTTCATCGAAAACAAATGAACTTTATTCAATTGACGTCATCGAAATATAAATCGCATGGCTCTCTATATAAAAGCAACATTTCATTCATACACTTTTTCATTCATTTCATTCTTCACAATACTACAATAATTTATTACTTTCCTTATATACATAATGTATAAGGAAAGTATTGTGACGGGGGCGAAAATTCGAATTCGAGTTTTCGACAGGAGAGCACGTTTCAAGCATCCCTGATCACGAATCAAACATTTTTGAAGTGATGTCTGTGTGTGTATGTGTGTGTGTGTGTGTGTGTGTGTGTGTGTGTGTGTGTGTGTGTGTGTGTGTGTGTGAAAGTATGTGTGTGTGTCAGTGGGTCTGTGGAGACGATAACTGACGAACGAATGGACCGATTCGAACCAAATTTGGTACAAAAATCACAATCTGTAAACACTGGAAGCCTATTGTTTTTATACGCAATCGAATGTTCAGAACCCCCCTAAATTTTCGAATGAAATTTTGAAAAAATCGTCAAAAATCAAAACCAATATTAAAGTTACGCAAATAGACATTTCTTATGTAATTTTTCATTAGAAAACCATTGACATAAATTTTAGAACGCTAACATGAACCGTTCTCGAGATATTGCACATTTTTCCAAAAAATAATCAAAAAGTCATATAAAATAGAAAAAAAAAATTCCTATTGAGAAACATGTTCACTTTTCATATATAATATCATGCGATAAATTGGGTGACATCATTCTCGTGGATCTAGCTCGTTCCATTCATGAAAAAAGATACTTTGAGTAATACTTTTGTATTTGAACACCAATGTATCTGCTGTAAGAACAACTTATTTCTTCCTCCATAATGCTTGGCGAGATTTTGGCGATGAAATTGGCGGAATGTCGCCAACTTGGCGACTTTTTGAAATGTTGCCAAATTAACGAAAATCTCGCCAAATAGATAAAAATGACGCTAAATCAATGAAAATGACGACTAATTGTGAAAAATTCAATATCTAATAAGTTATATAATATATAAATATATAATAATAGTTATATATAATATATGTCGAAAATTTACTAAGTTATATATATATATATATATATATAACTTATTTCTTCGTCCATAACGCTTGGCGAGAGTTTGGCGACGAAATTGGCGGAATGTCGCCAACTTGACGACTTTTTGTAATGTTGCCAAATTAACGAAAATCTCGCCAAATGGATAAAAATGACGCTAAATCAATGAAAATGACGACTAATTGTCGAAAATTCAATATCTTGGAAAGTATATTAGTATCTACTACAAGGAAAACCTATTTATTTTACTCTAAAAGTAGTAAATTCATTTCATTATATAAGGAAAGTCATGTGTTGCCCACATCAGATTTTTTTATTTAAAAACTTAAAACCATGGAGGTACAAATAATTTAACTCTATGCTTAAAACTTCATCGAAAAAATCGTCTGTTTCTTTATGTAACAGCAATGAATGTTTCATTCATATCAGATATATTCCAGTCTCTAGAGCTAAATAATTTTCCTTTAAAGAAATGCAGCAAATCTTATACAACTCATCCTACATCTTTTTGTGTTTACATTCTCCATAAGAGAAAATTAGGCTTCGTTGTAGAAATAATCAAAATTTGATGATCATTTAAACTCAAATACATTGTAATTGCGTTGTTTCATTATGTAGATGCACAGAATTTAAGCAAAAATAAAGCGGTTTTAGGACGGATGCAACACTAAATATGAATTAAAAAGAATATGGATGTAATTATTATTTTAATTCAGGGGTAGGTGGGAGAGGGGATAACTCAAAAACCGAAGCTGCTAGAAAGTTCAAATTTGATATGCTGTTGTCTTTCATATATATATATACATTGCATACATTTTAATAAATATATTTTTAATACATTTAAGTAACATACAAATAATAAAAGTTTTGTATTTTAAAAAAGTACGTATTTTGATTTTATTTGTCTCTTACTTCTAATTTTTACTTTCCCTACAATACATGGTTAAAGTATTGAAACCTCGAAAATCGTAACTCGTGTTTTCGACGGATCTGCGTGTTTTGAACACTCTGGAACACTAAAAAATTAATTTTAACGTAACGTCTGGATGTTTGTTTGTCTGTGCCTCTGCGTGTGGGTGTGTGTGTATGTGTGTGTGTGTGTGTGTGTGTACAATGTATGTATCCACTCCCGCTCAAAAACTAATATACTAAACTTCACAAAATTTTCCAGGTAAGTATCTTGTTGGTTACCCTGGTACTGATTAGAATTAATAAGCTCAGATTCATCAAAAAATTGCTTGTTTTAAACGTAATTTTTAACGCCGTAAAGAATAGGACTAACATCAGCAATCTAGCAGTAACCGTTCTCTATATATTTAAGTTATTCACATTTTTGATACTCCGCCTTTAAAAATACACCCAGTAGCCAAAGGAAAACGAATATTTAGGTAAAACTATAAATTATGTGTAATTATAAATAATTATCCAAATACTTTTTGTGCAATTAAACTCAATTTAATTACAACATTTTTCAACATAGTTGAAAAGTGTTTATGACTTTGTTTATTCTGTCTATCTGTCTGTCTGTCTGTCTGTCCGTGCGCACGATAACTGCCGTAAAATATACCAAAATGAAATTTTACTATGTTGTTGAGACGGTTTGTGTGACATATGGGAATGTAAATAAATAATTTCACCCACTTAGTTTTGAATTGAACCCGGATTGAAAAAGTGAAATACATTGAACCCTATGGGACCTAATTTTTCAAAAAATTTTAAGCGAAGTTAAAATTCACAAATTGCTTTAAAAAATTTAAGAAATGGTCAATTTATCCCATAAAATATCAGCAAAATATGTTCGGTAGCTTTTCAAATAAAAATTAAAATAATAATTATACCCAAATTATATGAAGAAATCACGTGACCCACTTCAAAGTAAAATATGGCATCCATCTTCTTTCCCCAGTGTAAAAATCGTGATTTTTAAAGTTCTTTTAAATTTATATTTAGTGTTGCAGCCGTCCTAAAACCGCTTTATTTTTACGTATTATCTGTGCACCTATATTCTGTGCCAGTGCAATTACAGTACTTTTGAGTTCAAATGATCATCAAACCTGGATTATTTCAACAACGAAGACCAATTTTAATGGATGCAGAATGTAAACACGTGTTTGGAAGATGGTTTATATAAAAATTGCAGAATTTTTTTCAGATTTATTTTCAAATTTATTTTCAAATTTATTTAGCTCTGGAGTCTGGAATAAAAGTGATATGGATGAAATACTCATTGTTTTTACACAGAAAGTTAGACGATTTATATTTCAATGGCGGCATTTAAATAAAGTTCTTTTATCGACGAAGTTTTAAGTTTTTAAATATAATAAATTATTGTAATACTGTGATAATTTAAAATATATCAGCGCTGAATGTATCGCATTTTAGAGATGTTTAAATAAAATTGCATTTCAGTTGGAAAATGTTTCATAATTAATGCTTTATGCTTAATTAATTTTTCTTGTTAAACTATTAAATGAAACACAAGTGTCTGTTAAACAAAGCCGACGATATTAAGCAGGCAATGAAAAACAGTATTTTATGCTTTATACAAAATGTCTATAAATTCAATTTCCCAAAATCTTGTTTACACAATATGCTTGTCTACTTACGTCCTTTGCAAATCCCAAATAACAAGCATAATTCAGCATTTTATATGCATTAAATTCACTGCTTTTAAATATACTTTTTAATATCCGTTCTATACTAATAATCAATTCCTCTTTTATAATATTTCTACTAAATTAGTTTCCGGAGAAATATGCTAATAATTAAAGAGAAACCAGAAATGATGTAATTAAAAAACAATTTTTGCATATGCATAGTACAGGGCAAAGCCATCAAAAAGCTTTCAGAATTCCTCTAAATCCATTTATCTGAAATTGATTGAATCTTCATGATTGCTACCTCAGCGGAAACTGGTGATTGGATCAGGATATGTGATGCCAATAAAGATAAATAATAAATGTATCAATAAATTCACAGAATAAGTTGTAGTTTTAAAGATATAATCTGCCCAATAATTTCGCTTGTAGGCGTGATTAGGATTTTGGAATAAGGAGGTACGGTTTAAGGGGATTTATTGTGCTGGATTTCAATTTGACCGGAAAATTGTTTAGGGTCGGTTCATATAATATAAATTATATCAATTACAAAACTCTTTATTAACAAAAACTTTTGAACCTTTTAAATATGTATTTAGGTAATTTTCAGTATTTACATAAGAAAAATATCTAAAGAAATGGATTTCAGGCTGTAAGGAAAATCATATGCTGCCCACATCAGATATTTTATATTTATTTAAGCTCTTTTAGTAAATCCATTTGTTAAATCGTTGATTGATTCATAAGCGTGTATCGAACAAAGTTGACAATATTAAGCAGGAAATGAATTAAAATCCACTTTATAATTTAGAAAAATTTTCTATAAATCCAATTTGCCAAAATCTTAATTACATAATATTCTAGTCCACGCCCATTTCGAATTCAAAAAAATCTGATGTAGGCAGCACATGACTTTCCTTATATAATGCAACGAATTTACTACTTTTATAGTAAAAAAAATAGATTATTTTTATAGTATATATTTATTCTTTCCAAGATATTGAATTTTCGTCAATGAGTCGTCATTTTCATTGGTTTAGCGTCATTTTTATCCATTTGGTGAGTTTTTCGTTAATTTAGCAACATTTAAAAAGTCGCCACGTTGGCAACATTCCGCCAAATTCGTCGCCAAAATCTCGCCAAACGTTATGGACGGAGAAATAAGTCCTTCTTACAGCAGATAAATGACTATTGGCGTTCAAATACAAAAGTATTACTCAAAGTAACTTATTTCATGAACGGAACGAGCTAGATCCACGAGAATGATGTCACCCAATTTATCTCATGGTATTACATATGAAAAGGGAACATGTTTCTCAATAGGAAATATTTTTTTTTCTATTTTATATAACTTTCTGATAATTTTTTTGAAAAATGTGCAATATCTCGAGAACGGTTCATGTTAGCGTTCTAAAATTTATGTCAATCGTTTTCTAATGAAAAATTACATAAGAAATGTCTATCTGCGTAACTTTATTAGAGGTTTTGATTTTTTAATGATTTTTTCAAAATTTCACTCGAAAATTTAGGGGGGGGGGGGTTCTGAACATTCGATTCCGTATAAAAACAGTAGGCTTCCAGTGTTTACGGATTGTAATTTTTGTACCAAATTTCGTTCGAATCGGTCCATTTGTTCGTCAGTTATCGTCTCCACAGTCTCACTGACACACACACACACACAGACGACATCACTTCAAAAGTGTTCGATTCGTGATCAGGGATGCTTGAAACGTGCTCTCCCGTCGAAAACTCGCATTCAAATTTTCGACCCCGTCGCAATACTTTCCTTATACATTATTGCATATAAGGAACGTAATAGTGCAGGATTTTGCTTTGAATATTGTGTATGGTCGAATATGTATGGTCGTATTGTGTATGGTCGAATATGGCAGTGAATATTGTGTATGGTCGTTTCAAATAATATAAATTGTATCGATTAAGAAAATTTTATTAACAAAACTTGTCAATCCTTTAAATATATATTTGAATAATTTTCATTATTTAAATAGTAAAAATATGTATAATAAAACACTCTACTGTTGTTTCATTTATGTAAATATGTGCAATTTATGCAAGATGCATGCCAATTTATAATATGAATATAAAATACCAAATTACGCATTTAGTACTGGCTAAATGAAAAAATAGGCGGTGGCTTCAGTCCGATGGAGCCAAAATGGCTTTGTGAGAATAACATTTTATAAAATAAAACTCCACTAAAGTTCAATATATTTATTCGATTTTTTTTCAGGCTCTATTATTTTATTTGCAGGCTTTCAAAGTGCTACAAGTTACTCGTGACCTGTTTATAGCTAGCTAACAGTTTTAGTTTTCAACCTGATTTCATCTGGAAATCTTGACCATAAACTTCTTCAAAATATCTAATTATTTTACTAACTTTCTTTGAGGTACATGTATTTGACGAGATAGTACATTCAAGTTTATAAACTTGTCTGGCAGCACATAAATACGTATGTTTTCATCTATTTTGTTCAAACCTCGCCAATCATTAAACATTTAAGAATCCCCAAGTTCATTTAACTTACTAATTTTTTGCTTTCCTTATATACAATAATGTATAAGAAAAGTATTGTGACGGAGTCGAAAATTCGAATTCGAGTTTTCGAAGGGAGAGCACGTTTCAAGCATTCCTGATCACTAATCGAACATTTTTGAGATTGTGTGTGTGTGTGTGTGTGTGTGTGTGTGTGTGTGCGTGCGTGTGTGTGTGAAAGTATGTGTGTGTGTGTGTGTGTGTGTGTGCGTGTGTTTGTGCCAGTGAGTCTCTGGAGACGATAACTGACGAATGAATGGATAGATTCGAAAGAAATTTAGAACAAAAATCACAATCCATGAATACTGGAAGCCTGTTGTTTTTATACTCAATCAAATGTTCAGAAACCCCCTAAATTATCGAGTGAAATTTTGAAAAAATCATTAAAAAATCAAAACCTTTAATAAAGTTATGCAAGTAGACATTTCGAATATAATGTTTCAGTAGAAAACGATTGGCACAAACTTTAGAAAGCTAGCATGAACCGTTCTCGAGATATTGCACATTTTTTAAAAATATTATCAAAAAATCATGTAAAATAAAAAAAGGTATTACCTATTGAGAAACATGTTCACTTTTCATATGTAATATCATCCGATAAATTGGGCAACATCATTCTCGTTTATCTAGCTCATTCTATTCATAAGAAAAGATACTTTGAGTAATACTTTTGTATTTGAACATCAATAGTCATTTATCTGCTGTAAGAATAACTTATTTCTCCATCCATAACGCTTGGCGAGATTTTGGCGACGAATTTGGTGGAATGTCGCCAACTTGGCGACTTGTTTAAATGTAGCTAAATTAACGAAAAACTCGCCAAATGTGGCTAAAAAATGTGGATAAAAATGTGGCTAAATGAATGAAAATGACGACTCATTGAGGAAAATTCAATATCTTGGACAGAATATATCTACTATAAGAATAACCGTTTGTTTTTACTGTTAAAGTAGTAAATTCATTGCATTATATAAGTAAAGTCATGTGCTGCCCACATCAGATTTTGTTTTACAAATATACAATATCTGATGACTGCGCGCCAACATTCCACAAAGGAGTGAGTAAAAATATTGAGTTGCAATAATCGTAACATCTTAAATATTACAGCTTTCCAACTCACTGGAAGACAAAGTTAAAATGCTAAAATGTCGAAATTATAACGAACATACTTCGAAAACTAAGAGGTTGATCTCCAATTATAAGCACTTATACGGCTTTCAAAGAACTACAAATTGTTGAATGTTCGTCACACCTAGCACTTTTAGTTTTTAAGATCTAAGCGTTACAAATATGAAAGCGAAAAACTTTCCAGCTTTTACAACATGACAAGAAGATTAATCGAAAACTATTAGAGCTTTTTGTTAAATTAAATATGGATTTAGAAACTAAATTTCTTTATACATATTTTTGTCGCTTACTATTTACATCTATTTTCGATACTTTATATACTTTCGATACTTCATGTACTTGTAAGGCTTTTAAAGAGTTACAGTTTTTTGTTTACTGCCCAGAACTAGAACTCATAGTTTCTGAGATATGAGTATTACAAACTTTAAAAACAAAAAATTCGTCAACTTGACAAGACGATTTCTCGAAAACTATAAAAGTTTTTATTTTTTTAAATAAATATAGATTTTTATGCTAAATTTCCTAGTACACATTTTATTGCTTACTATTTATATCTATGTTTTAAAGTTTCGAAGATATTTCGGGTGAAATTAAGAAAAATAAAAAAAGTCGCTCTTTCTAACAGACACTTTTTAAACTCTTTTCGAAAATAAAGTTCAAAGTATTAAAATTATTTTTATATATATATACATAACATTGATCCTACTTCCGACAAACGCTTCGTTTTCCATCACAAAAAACTAACAACATAAATGTTATTCACATCGAAAATTTTCATTTATAAATGCTCATATGCTTTATCAGGTACGCAATACATTTTAATTACCACAATAGTGTTTTCAGTGAAGCCAAAAACATGTTATACACCAAATTTATTCTCAAATTAATGAGTAAATAGCTAAAAAAGTATATTATTCAAGGTACGCACGCTCTATTTGAATAACACGAGTACTGCGATATTAAACCTAACTTCATCTTAAAGTTAGTCACATGAGAATGCCGTAACAAGTTAACTGTATCACAGCGGATAAAACCAATCTTCAAATACGCCATGGGTAGTTTGCTGAGACGTTCACAAGGAGTTATTACCATTACTTTGATACATACCAAAGTACATCAAAGTGCAATATTCGGTGCAGACAATATTGTATTTTAAAAATTGCACATGCGTAATCCATGATTTATCAGAGAAGAAGAAGTATGTTGTTGTTGTTGTTGAAACCCAGACCATCTGACCTACCAGAAAAGTGTAAGGTAACTATGTCAATATAATCCTTTCATTTGCTATTGAATACACACTAGTATCCTGAAGTGTATGTTGAGTATTACACACTCAACACACTACACACACTCAACACACTATATCCGGCCGTCCAAACAGTTACCTTACACCTTTCTGGTAGGTCGGACGGTCTGGGTCTCAACAACACTCAACACACTAGTATCCAAACACTTTCTAACTTTCCAACACTTTCCAACATGAATACACAATAGTATCCTGAAGTGTATGTTGAGTATTACACACTCAACACACTAGAATCCAAACACTTTCCAACTTTTTCATGAATGGCAACTTTTTCATAAGGCAATTTACTATGACAATACGGGTGTAAGGTAATCTATGATTTATCAGAGAAGAAGAAGTATGTTGTTGTTGTTGTTGAAACCCATACCGTCTGACCTACCAGAAAGGTGTAAGGTAACCGTTTGGACGGTCGGGAAGTGCCACCCAATTTAGACCGGAACCCAGTGGGGGAGGCATCCACAGGGACCGTACCCTCCTTCCCCTACCACCAACTTCTCGGAAGGACTTTAGGACCCACATGTTTAACGTGATCGTACTCCGCATGAACACGGCGGCAGTTTTGGCAGTGGCTGGAATCGAACCCGGGCCTACCGAGTGCAGCTCCAGCGCGCTAACCAATGGGCTACCGCGAAGAAGTATGTGACAATTGAAAATATAACTATTTTTAGCACTTTCCAACATAGTTGAAAAGTGTTTATGACTTTGTTCATTCTGTCCGAACTGTTCGTTTGCACGATAACCGATAACTGCAGTAAAAATGACTTTATCAAAATGAAATTTTAGTATGTTGATAAGGCGGTCAGTGGGACATATGGGAATGTAAATGAATAACATCACCCAATTAATTTCGAAAAAGTGAAACAAAGGGTGAAACGGTGAAACACAGGGAACACTGCAGGATCTAATTTTTCAAACATTTTTCAAGCGAAGTCAAAATTCACAAATTGCTTCGAAAATTTTAGGAAATGATCAAATTATCCCATAATATATACAAGAACAATTTCAGCCAAATATGTTAGTTAGATTTTTAAATAAAAATTAAAATAACAATTACACCTATATTATATGAAGAGATCACTGGACTCTCTTCAGAATAAAAGATGGATGCCATCTCTTTTTCCTAGTTGTTGTTGTTGAGACCCAGACCGTCCGACCTACCAGAAAGGTGTAAGGTAACTGTATGGACGGCCGGGAAGTGCCACCCAATTTAGACCGGAACCCAGTGGGGGAGGCATCCACAGGGACCGTACCCTCCTTCCCCTACCACCAACCTCTCGGAAGGACTTACGGACCCACATGTTTAACGTGATCGTACTCCGCATGAACACGGCGGCATTTTGTGGTAGCGTGCAAATCTAGCGCGCAAACCACGGGGATACCGCACCCGAGATGGCCAACAGCACGCGGTGTTCCGAGGTGGTCACCCACCAAGTACTAACCGCGCCCGATGCTGCTTGACTTCGGTGATCTAACGAGACTCTTTTTTCTAGTGTAAAAATCGTGATTTTGAAATTTCTTTTAAATTTATATTCACTGTTGCATATAGTAAAGTTTATTTTTTCGACGAAGTTTTAAGTTTTCAAATGTAATGCATTATTGTAGTACATTGATAATTTAAAATATATCAGAGCTGAATCTATCGCATTTTAGAGATGTTTAAATAAAATTACATTTCTGAAAGTGTTTCATAATCAATGCTTTATGCATGATTGATCATGTTTTTTTATCCCTTAAAATGTAAAGATTTTCAATTTAGTTCAAAATCTATTTGAAAGGAAATTTAGCAATAAAGCAAGCGAAAATGAAACATTCCCTTTCATCTGGAGTCTTCCGTTTCTTTCGAAGATCAAACGAAGAAAGCACCCATGCAAGCATCCTTTCCCGTGACGTGATCCTATGATAATAAGGTCGAAGAAGGGTTGTTATACTTGTCGATTCATCGCCAATTTGGTGACATTTGACGATATTTGGTTTCAGAAAGACCTCGAAAAAACTAATATTCTTTGAGATATGGAGATTTCCTTAGCTGAAGTTTCTACAGAGAATCTATAAAAGGAATCATCACTCAAATGGATGGCCGTTGACGTGATATGAGCTACATCGAACTGTGATTTTTGTAAATGTTATTGAGAATAGTAGCGGCTGCTTTGTGAATTTACTTTCGTCAGAATTTTGAGAATAATATCAATTATTCAGTAAAATTGGTGGAGAACTTAAATGCTGTTTGACTGTATCTTGTTACTGTTTATGCTGCGCTTGTGAATAAACGTTCTAGTTATCCAGAATGTTGGACTCATTCTCGTATTCCTGGCGGACAATCGTAACAATATTTGTTTTTTACTCATAGGTACTGATACTTCTTCAACGTTTTGTTCAAAAGGAATGCACAAAATTTCAATTTCATACAATATTTTATACATAGGGTGATTAAAAAAAGATGGGCCAAACTTTACGAGGTGGTAGTACACACCGAACCAAGAAAGCGTCATTCTGCTTATTATTATCTGGTTGAAGAAGAAAACCACCTATGCAAACTTCATCTGGGTAAGAAGAAGAACCCTTATGCCAATTTCCATAACACCAAATATACGCCCTTATCAGTTCGCAGCTCCAACTTTTGAGACGATGTATCCCCACGATCATCCGATCTGTTGTGTCTTGACTTCTTTTTGTGGGGATATCTCAAGAGTATAGTCTACGATACTCGGCTTAAATCTGAAGAGGAATTCGTCGCCAGAATTTCGGCCCCTGCTGCCAAAGTGCGCGACATGCCTTGTCTGTTCGAGAGAGTTCGTCAATCCCTCCATCGCCGCTGTGAGACGTACATTCAGATTGGCGGTGGCTCTTTTGCGCCATTACTATAATTACTGTTTATTAAATGTCATTTTATAACGTCTAAGTCATTCTTGTGTCTTCGCCTTACCTCATCGCTTTCGCCATTAAGCGCCTTCACATTTCATTTCCGACCCGGTAAACTATGGCGAAAAAGTTTAATTTGGTGTATACTACTACCTCGTAAAGTTTTTAATCACCTTGTATAACCAGTCTGTATGGTATCTGTACTGGTAAATTACGATTGGTTGTAAGCAGGTAATAGGCAATAGTAATAAATAATGATAAATTGAATGGAATAGTGATAAATAGTTTCGAATAAGTCGTATTGTCGTAATTTACGGATCAGGAACATTTTGCCTTTAATGATCTGGTCGGCCGCCTTACTAAAAGTTAAAGATAAGGTTAGGTAAAGTTCCATATAGTATACACATATTTGTTGTTCATTTTCTATAATTACTGTCGAAGGGGTATGTGACAATTTTACATTTGTTTATTTAATTTATTTAGTACTAGCAGCATACCGGCTCTTCGTACGGAGTATATAATATAAAGGAACTTAAAATTCACAATCATGTGCAAATTCCTGTAGTATAATAAATGACACTTCAATCAAAATATTCTGTTAAATTATTTAATTTAATGCTCCTAAAAAGAAGTTTAAGAATATCTGTTCTCGCTGTACAAAATGATCTTCATGGGCAGATCTGAAAAATAAAACATCCTGGCCCCATTTGTAAGAAAATTTACAAAAAATATGGAATTGAATGCATATATGCAAAATAAAAGCGTTAAAATTGTATGGGGCCCGTACTACTTATACAGGCGAATATTAGAAGATATCACCTGTATTAGTAGATTACATGTATAAATTGAAAATATCAGTAAACCCGTAATCTTTAAACCTGAAGACAGTAATTGATTCCAATATGTGCCAAAATGAAAGTGCTAAAGCTATATGGGAAGCTATAACTCCGAGTGTTAGTAGAAAATTAGCAGTATTACAATATGAGTCTCAAAAATCTTTGCCAAAATAAAACAGATGACGTAATAAATTAAAAATATCAATAATCCCCGCAATCTTCATACCAGAAGGCCGTACTTGATTCCAATATATGTCAAAATATATGCCAATACACCTGCACTATTTATATTCTCGTAGATTAGAAGATATACTCGTGCATTTGTAGAAGGTTACTCTTACAACGTACAATATATGAATTTCAACAATTTTTGCGCAATAAAACAATGACATAACTTTAAAATATGGATAATATCTAAATCAATTATCCCGAAAATATCAATAATAATAATGTTTAAACCTGAAGACCATAATTGATATTAGCCAGATAAAAATGCAATGGCAATGAAATTTATTTTATACTAGCAGCATACCCGTTCTTCGTACGGAGTATATAATATAAATAAACTTAAAATTCACAATCATGTGCAAATTCCTATAGTATACTAAATGACATGCTTAATCAAAATATTCTGTTAAAATATTTAATACAATGCTCCTAAAAAGAAACCTCAGGATCTCTGTTCTCACTATACAAAATTATCTTCACGGGTAGATCTGAAGAATAGAATATCCTGGACTTTTTTGCAAGCAAATTTATAAAAAGTATGGAATTGAATCAGTACATGCAAAATAATAGCGTATTGTATGGGACCCGTACTACTTATATACGTGAATATTAGAAGATATAACCTGTATTATGACATTACATGTATACATTGAAAATAACAATAAATCCGTAATCTTTAAACCAGTAGGCAGTAATTAATTCCAATATGTGCCCAAATGAAAGTGCTAAAATTATATGGAAAGATAAACCCGTACTACTTATAATGTCATAGAAGATATGTCCTAGTGTTAGTAAAAGATTGCCCGTATTATAATATTTAGTTTGAAAAATTTTTGCCAATATATAACAGATTACTTAATAAATTAAAAATATCAATAATCCCCGTGATCTTCATACCGGAAGGCTTGATTCCAATATATGCCAATATACATGTACTACTTATATTCTCTTACATTAGAAGATATACCCGTGCATTTGTAGAAGATTACTCGTACAACGTACAATAGATGAGTTTCAACAATTTTTGCCGCAATAAAACAATGCCATAAGAAATGGAAAATATCAATAATCTCTGAATCAATAATCCCCGAAAACATCAATAATAATAATGTTTAAACATGAAGATCGTAATTGATATTATCCAGTCAAAAATACGATGGCAATGAAATTTATTTTATATACATATCTTCATCATTAAAATCGGAAAAGATTTAATAAAAATCTTCTTCCTCATAAACACGTTAAATTTAAATCCGTTGTTAAGCGACATGTTATGATTTGCTTCAAATAAATTGGTGGTCAAAATATCGTCTGAATATCTCTAATGAAGGTTTGGCGACATTTTAAAAAATTGCCAAATTTATCGCCAAGTGGGACTGTAGAACAGACAGTCCCACTTGGCGATAAATTGACGAACCATCATCAAAATATTATCCCCTAAAAAAAACACAATTTCGTTTATTTAGGGCAATTTATCAATTTCAAAATATTTTTATGGATTTATAAATATTTTTATCAATTTGGTGACATTTTAAAAATTCGCTAAATGGGTTACTAAGTAGGGCGGTTGGACTGACAGACAAATGCTAACGAAACACCATTTCAGTACTTTCTTTTAACAAAACAAATTTAATTTCATTGATTTGCGTCACTTTTATCAATTTGGAGACATTTCCACTAATTTGGTAAAGTTTAAGAAAAGTTACCAAGTTAGCGATATCCAGCCAAATTCGTAGCTCTAAATTCGCAGATCTGAATAAAATATCGTGATCCAGTTTGTATATACTAAATGAAAACACTAAAATATTATTAGAAGATATACCCATTCTACTCTTTTTCTGTTTAAGCAATTAGATAAATGAATTTATTGGTTAACAGAATATAAGTTTATTAGCTAAACACAATATATAAGCTTAAAACCTCTTTGCTAAAATACATGAAAGTGATATATGCAGTTCGCAATTAATATAATTAAAAAAAAATCAAACCGTTCATTTATAAGATATATTTTAATATCCATTTATTTATTATTCAAATCGAAAAAATAATAATAATCATTAACAAACACATTTAATTCCATTCCTTTGTCGAGCAACATGATATAAGATATAATCTTCCTCATAAAATGCGAAATTAAATAACCATTTTTATTTCTTTATACTTCTAATCGTTGAGTAAAAGCTTGTGAAATATAAAACATGGAGGTAGATTTTTTCATTTTAATTCATGTTTCATATAATTCATGCTTTCAGATAGTGACTATTTAATGCAAAAATCCTGCATCAAACTCAAAAATAAAGTTTTAATTCCCTTTGACGTTTTAAACAAACGATTTTTATCCTTTCCGTTTGGATGAACCACGGAGTTGGAGAGTAGAACTCCTATAAAAAAAGTTCCGTTTTTCATTAATATCTCGACAACCTCTGGTCTTAGAAACTCGAAACTTGGGCAAAATTTATGGGGGGGCTATTTCAAGGCCACCCACAAAATTTCATTAAATTCGGTTCAGCCGTTCTCTCGTGATGATGAGACAAACGAAAGTTTCGTTTTTTACTAATATCTCGAGAACCACTGGTCGTAGAAATTCCAACCATAGACTAAATTTTAAGTGGGGCTATTTCTAGGCTACCCACAAAATTTCATCAAATTCGGTTCAGCCGTTCTCTCGTGATGACGGGACAAACAGACAGACAGACAGACAGACAGACAGATTTTCATTTTTATTTATATAGATATACTAGCAGCATACCCGTTCTTCGTACGGAGTATATAATATAGAGAAACTTAAAATTCACAATCATGTGCAAATTCTGTTAAAATATTAAATTTATTGCTCATAAAGAGAAGTTTAAGAATATCTGTTCTCACTATGCAAAATTATCTTCACGGGCAGATCTGAAGAATAAAACATCCTGACCCCTTTTGTAAGCAAATTTACAAAAAAAAAGAATTGAATCATTATATGCAACCCCGTACTACTTATATTGTCGTAGATTAGAAAATATGCCAGTGTGTTAGTAGAAGATTACCCGTATTACAATATGAGTCTCAAAAATATTTGCCAAAGTAAAGGAGATGACGTAATAAATTGAAAATATCAATAATCCCCGTAATCTTTTACCAGAAGGTCGTAATTGATTCCAATATATGCCAATATATATTAAAATATATGCCAATATACCTGTACTACTTATATTCTCGTAGATTAGAAGATATAATGCATTTGTAGAAGATTACTCGTACAACGTACTGTATATAAGTTTCAACAATTTTCGTCATAATAAAACAATGTCATAATAACTTGAAAATATCAATAATCCCTGAATCAAAAGTCCCCGAAAATATCAATAATAATAATGTTTAAATCTGAAGACCGTAATTGATATTATCCAGTCAAAAATGCAATGTCAATGAAATTTATTTTATATACATATCTTTATTATTCAAATCGGAAAAGATTTAATATAACATCGTATGCCGCATAACATATTGGATCCGTTGCTAAGCGACATGATATCATTTGCTTCAAATAAATTGATGGAAATCATATCATCTGAATAATGCGACCTCCATGGAAGGTTTGGCGACATTTTAGTCAATTTAGCGAGAACTTAAAAAATCCCCAAATTTATCGCCAAGTGGGACTGTAGAACAGATAGTCCCATTTTGCGAAAAATTGACGAAACATCATCACAATACTATCCCCTAACGAAACACAATTATTTTCATTTATTAAGCGCGATTTTATCAATTCTATGATATTTTTATGGACTCACAAATACTTTTATCAATTTGGTGATATTAAAAAAATGCGTTAAATGTGTTACTAAGTAGGATGGATGGACTGTCCGACAAATGCTACCGAAACATCATTTCAGTACTCTATTTTAAAAAAACAAATCATTGATTTGCGTCATTTTTATAAATTTGGAAACATTTCCGCTAATTTGGTAAAGTTTAAGAAAAGTTACCAAGTTATTTAGAGATATTCCGCTAAACTCGTAGCTCTAAATTTGCAGATCTGAAGAATGAAATATTCTGATCCCGTTTGTATATACTAAATGAAAACACTAAAAATGTATTATAAGATACACCCGTTCTACTCTTTTTATGCTTCAACATTCGGCTAAATGAATTTATTGGGTAAACACAATGTATGAGTTTATTAGCTAAACACAATATATGAGCTGGAAACCTCTTTGCTAAAACAAATGAAAATGATGTACGCAGTTCGCAATTTATATAATTAAAAGAACAACCAAACCTTTCATTTAAAAATATATTTTTACATCCATTTATTTATTATTCAAATAGAAAAAATAATAATAAATATTAACAACACATTTAATTTCATTCCGTTGCCGAGCAACATGATATAAGATAGAATCTTCCTCATAAAATGCGAAATTAAATAGCCATTTTGATTTCTTTATACTTTTAATCGTTGAGTAAAAGCTTGTGAAATATAACCACGGAGGTAGATTTTTCCTTTTAAATTCATGTTTCAAACAATTCGTGTTTTCCGATAGTGACTAATTCATGCAAAAATCCTGCACCAAACTCGGAAATAAAGTTTTATTTCATTTCGTTCAGCCGTTCTCCCGTGATGATGGGACAAACAGACAGACAGACAGACAGACAGACAGACAGATTTTCAATTTTATTTATATAGATGTCTTCATTATTCAAATCAGAAAATATTTAATAAAAATCGTCTGCGCATAAAAGAATTGGATTTAAATACATTGCTAAGCGACATATTATTTCCTTCAAATAAATTGGTGGAAAAAATATTGTCTAAATAATTCTATCTCTATGGAAGCTTTGGCGACATTTTTGTCAATTTAGCGACATCTTAAAAAGTCTTTAAATTTATCGCCAAGTGAGACTGTAGAACTGACAGTCCCACATGGCGACAAATTGACGAAACATCATCACAATACTATCCGCTAACAACACATAATTCATTTCATTCATTTAGGCCAATTTTATCAATTTCAAGATATTTTTATGGATTTGAAAACATTTTTATCAATATGGTGGCATTTTAAAAATTAGCTAATTCAGTTACTATGTAGGATGATTGGACTGACAGACAAATGATAACGTAAAATCATTTCAGTACTCTCTTCTAGCAAAACAAAATAAATTTCATTGATTTCCGTCGTTTTTATCAATTTGGCGACATTTCCTTCCAATTTGGCAACTTCTAAGAAAAGTTGCCAAGTTAGCGATATCCCGTAGCTCTGAATTTGCAGATCTGAATAAAACATCCTGATCCCGTTTGTATATACTACATAAAAACACTAAAATTGTATTAGAAGATATACCCGTTCGACTCTTTTTCTGTTTCAACAATCGGCTAAATGAATTTATTGGCTAAATACAATATATGAGTTTAGTAGCTAAACACAATATATAAGCTTGAAAACTCTTTGCCAATATAAATTAAAGTGATGTACGCAGTCTGCAAGTAATATAATTAAAAGAAGAATCAAACGGTTCATTTATAAGATAGTATATTTTTATATCTATTTATTTATTATTCAAATCAAAAAAATAATAATAAATATTAACACACATTTAATTTCATTGTGTTGTCGAGCAACATGGTATATCCTCATAAAATGTTAAAATTAATTAACCATTTTGATTTCTTAATGCTTTTCATCGTTGAGTAAAAGCTTGTGAAAAATAAACCATGGTAATAGATTTTCCAATTAAATTTATGTTTTCAAACAATTCATATTTTTAGAAAGTGACTATTTAGCACAAAAATATGCCACTAAACTCAGAGATAAAATTTTAATTCACTTTCACGTTTCAAACAAACGATTTCCATCCTTTTCGTTTGGAGGAACCAGGGAGTTAGATAGTAGAATTCCTAGGAAAAAGTTTCGTTTTTCACTAATATCTCGACAACCCCTGGTGTAAGAAACTCGAAACCTGGACTAAATTTAAGGGGGCTATTTCAAGACTACCCACAAAATTTTATTTTCGGCTTAGCCGTTCTTCCGTGATGATGATACAAACGAAAGTTTCGTTTTTTACTAATATCTCGAGAACCACTGGTCGTAGAGACTCGAAACATAGACTAAATTTTAAGTGGTGCTATTTCAAGGCTACCCACAAAATTTCATCAAATTTGGTTCAGCCGTTCTCTCGTGATGTTGGGACAAGCAAACAGACAGACAGACAGACAGATTTTCAATTTTATTTATATAGATGAGCACCGTAGAAAAACAGAAAGAGCACCTATATGAATCTTTCATGGGAATTTAGTTGTACATAGGATGCATTTTGCATTAGGCGAAAGCATCTAAATATCTCTATGGTGCACGATTTTGTAAATATAAAATGGCCAACAACGAGCACACCATCGGATCCAGGGGAGTTTTAAGAGCCAGTCAGCCAATCAAAAAGTTCTCAGCCTGGAGTCTCGAGAGTAGTATTTCATCATTAGTGACGGACGTCACGGACTAGGAGATTTGTTGCCAAAACACAGAAAGTTTTCCCATTAATACTTTTAAAAATTATTTGTCAACTTTGAAGTGGCAATATCCAAACGTAAACAACCTGCACAGAGAGTTTTAATTGTGCTATTCACACCTTCCTCAGTAACATCGAAAGAGATTATCGGTTTCTCCAGAGAGCTAGAGAAAAAATTGCTCTCGTTTTCTGTTCTCGTGGCATCACATGCGCAAAGCCAGAAAAAAAAAACCGGATGTGGGCAGCACATGATTTTCCTTATATAATGCAATGAATTTATTCTTTAACGGTGAAAAAGTGTTTGTAACGTTAAATTGCACATTTGGCGCGGTAAATTGTTCATCCGGATGACAACATCTAAAACTATTTCTTACCCAATTAACTTATATTTTACAATTATAAATTAACTAATCTCAATATTGATAGCATCCTCATTGAGCAATATTGTTCATATATTTAAATATTTTAATAATAAATTCATCAATTAGGCGTCATTTTTGGCAATTTTGACGATATTTTCGTCAATGTGGGGCCAAATATCGCCAAGTTGGTGGTATTTAGAAGAGCATTTCTTATATAATAAAAGTATGCTCATCATATGGAGGGATTAAAAATTTGCAAAATATTGCATCCTATTTGGCGTTATTTATATCAATTTGATAACAGTTTTATCAATTCAATTTGGCAACAGTTTAGTCAATTTGGCACCATTTAAAAACGTCGCCAGGTTGGCGATATGCCACGAAAATTCGTCGCCAGAATTTTGCCAAGCGTAACAGACAAAGTCCTATGGTAGAGTCTTATATTCTTTCCGATATATTGAACTTTATTCAATTAGTTGTCATTTTCATTGATTTAGCATCATTCTCATAAATTTGGCGACATTTTTATAAATTTGGCGATATTTTTATCAATATGGCGATTTTAAAACTCGCCAAGTTGGCGATATTTCCCCAAGTTTGTCGCTAAAATTTTGTCAAAGATTATGGTCGGAGAAATAGGTTATTCTTATAGCAGACTAGCAGTATACCCGTTCTTTGTACGGAGTATATAATATAAAGAAACTTATAATTCGCAATCATGTGCAAATTCTTTTAAAATATTAAATTTATTGGTCCTAAAGAGAAGTTTAAGAATATTTGTTCTCACTATTCAAAATTATCTTCACGGACAGATCTGAGGAATAAAACATCCTGGCCCCGTTTGTAAGCAAATTTACAAAAAAAAAAGGAATTGAATCCATATATTCAACCCCGTACTACTTATATTGTCGCAGATTAGAAAATATGCCACTGTGTTACTAGAAGTATTACAATATGAGTCTCAAAAATCTTTTCCAAAATAAAAGCGATAACGTAATAAGTTGAAAATATCAATAATCCCCGTGCTCTTTACACCAGAAGGTCGTAATTGATTCCAATATATGCCAATATATATCAAAACATATACCAATATACCTGTACTATCTATATTCTCGTAGATTAGAAGATATACCCGTGTATTTGTAGAAGATTACTCGTACAACGTACAACATATGAGTTTAAACAATTTTTGTCATATTAAAACAATTGCATAATAACTTGAAAATATCAATAATACCTGAATCAATAATCTCCGAAAATATCAATAATAATAACGTTTCAACCTGAAGATCGTAATTGATATTATTCAGGCAAAAATGCTATAAGAAAAATCAAATCGTTCTTTCTAAAATATATTTTTATATCCATTTATTTATTATTCAAATCGAAAAAATAATAATTAAAATTAACAGATAGATTTAATTTAATTGCGTTTCTGAGCAACTTGATATAAGATAGAATCTCCCTCATAAACTGCGAAATTAAATAACCATTTTGATTTCTTTATACATTTCTTTATATTTCATTTCATTGTTCAGTAAAAGCTTGTGAAAAATAAACTACGGAGATAGATTCCCCATTTAAATCATGTTTCAAACAATTCATGTTTTTAGAAAGTGACTAATTAGAGCAAAACATCTCCCACTAAACTCAGAGATAAAGTTTTAATTCACTTTCAAACGATTTTCAAACTTTTCGTTTGGATAAACCACGGAGTTAGAGAGTAAAACTCTTAGGAAAAAGTTTCGTTTTTCATTAATAACTCGACAATCCCTGGTCTTAGATACTCGAAACTTGGGCTAAATTTATGAGGGGGGGGGGGCTATTTCAAGGCTATCCACAAAATTTCATCAAATTCGATTCAGCCGTTCTCCCATGATAATGAGACAAACGAAAATTTCGTTTTTTACTAATATCTCAAGAACCATAGATCGTGGAAACTCCAAACATGGACTAAATTTTAAGAGGAACTATTTCCAGGCTACCCACAAAATTTCATCAAATTCGGTTCAGCGTTCTCCCGTGATGATGGGACAAACAGACAGACAGACAGACAGATTTTCAATTTTATTTATGTAGATAAAAACTAATGGCGTCCAAATACAAAACTATTACCCAAATATCATATAGTACATTCTTAGTTTTTCCAAGATATTGGATTTTCATCATTTAGTCTTCATTTTCATTGATTTAGCGTTATTTGTATCAATTTGGGGACATTTTTATCAATTTGTTGATATTTTCGTCAATTTGACAACATTTAAAAAACTCGCCAAGTTGGCGATATTCCTCCAAATTCGCCGCCAAAATTTCGTCAATCGTTATTATGGTAAAATAGGTTAGTCTTATGGTAGATAAACGACTATAATGGCGTAAAATTAAAAAGCTATCGCCCAAAGTGTTTTCTCCCGTGAACAGAATGAACTAGATCTACGAGAATTATGATAATAAATTTATCGCATAATATTACATATGAAAAGTGAATAGATTTCACAGTAGCTAGTATTTTTTTTATGTGATTTTTTGACAAATTTGTTTAAAGAATGTGCGATATCTCGAAAACTGTTCATGCTAGAGTTCTAAAGTTTATCTCAATCGTTTTCTAATGAAAAATTACATAAGAAATGATTATTTACGTAACTTTAATTTGTTTAGTTTTGTTAATGTTTTTATTTTTTGATGATTCCTTTTAAATTTATTTTCAAAAATTTAGAAGGGTTCTGAACATTCGATACCCAAAGTATCTTCTCTTACGGTAGATTCTTATATTCTTTCCAAGATATTGAATTTTCGTCAATTAGTCGTAATTTCCATTGATTTAGCTTCATTTTTATCAATTTGGCGACATTTTTGTTAATTTAAAAAGTCGTCAATTTGGTGATACATCGCCAAATTCGTTGCAAATATCTCGCCAAGCATTTATGGACGAAGAAATAAGTTATTCTTATAGCAGATAAATGGCTATTGGCGTTCGAATACAAGTATTACCCAAAGTATATTTTCTTATGAATGGAACGAGCTAGATCCACGAGAATCATGTCACTAAGTTTATCCCATGATAGTACATATGAAAAGTGACCATATTTCACAATAGTTAATATTTTTTTATGTGATTTTTGATACATTTATTTGAAAAATGTGCAATATCACGAGAACGGTTCATGCTGGAGTTCTAAAGTTTACGTCAATCGTTTTCTAAGGCAACATTACATAAGAAATGACTATTTGTGTAACTTTATTAAATGTTTCGATTTCTTGATGATTGTTTCAATATTTCATTCGAAACTTTAGTTAAACTGAATCTTCGATTGCGTTTAAAAACAATAGGCTTACAGTATTCACGGATTGGGATTTTTGCACCAAATATTGTTCGCTTGATTCGTTCGTGAGATATTGTCTCCACAGAGTCACTGACACAGACACACTCAACACACACACACACAGGCATCACCTTAAAAACGTCTGATTCGTGTTCAGAGATACACTTCAAACATGCTCTCTTGACAAAAACTCGAATTCGAATTTTCGACCCCGTCAGAATACTTTCCTTATACATTATACTATGTATATAAGGAAAGTATAAAATGAAATCAGCCATGCCCGGAATGAACTTGATGAACCTATGATGCCCTCTGAACAAACGGGTCTACCCTTGGATTAGAGACAATCTCCGTGTGTTTGCAGTGACGTCTCCAACCAGCCATCTAACCAATTAACTTCCCAGTGGCAACAGCAAGATGGCAGTTGACATTCTGATTTCAGGATTTTGAATTAATATAAAAATTGCGATTATCGTGTTTTTAATGTGATAAATAGTTTTGTTAAAAGGTGTACTATATAGATTGAGAGTGTACGAGTGATTATTTATGCGATTGATGTATAAAATCGGTGTGCAAAGTCTTCCCAAAAGTGAGTGACGCGGCTCTAAGTCCGCGACACAAAGTCCGTTTATTTTGGTTTATCTACAGAGAATTAAGAGTAAAATCCGTGCTTATTTTTTCATATGTGATGCTTGTAGTTGTAATACTACTGTGCTTTTCGCATACGACTGTGTTTCGATGCAATTTACTGTCATTTTCTTACCAAGGTAAGTGCGAGATCGCCGGAAACTGCGTAGTTCCTGAATCTAGTTGATTTACGACATTCTGGTTAATAAATTCTGTTGATTATCAAAAAATATCATATTACATTGTATATAATCCCCCTTTGTGTCAGATTTATGAACTACTGGTGCTTCTACTGTGTTTTCCGCTCAGCGTATCTTAGCGGAGGGATACTATAACAACTTTGATTTCAATTGTTATTTTTAATAAATATTGAGCTTTTTGTGCAATTATAAAGGTACTTAGAGGATTTCTAAACGTTATCTTGTGTATTTGATTGCGCTTGATCTATAAATTTTATAATTTTGTGTGTATATTTTTACTCGTGTATTTTGTGTCCGGCGGCCATTTTTTTAACCACTTTTGGTGATCTGCGCATGTTGGTTCGAAACTCTCACCTGTAACTTTGTTTTTCTTGCAAATATTTCATGGAGTGGGTGAACATTCTTTACAGGAGTTATGGCTAATGGAGCATGGGCACGTGACGCAGATGGACAATTTTGCCCTTACGTTTCGTGACATTTCCAAAACAGAATACTCGTTTGCTTAGTAGTATGGGAATTTTCATTATTTCTGTATTAAAAACGGTTGCTTTAGAAACTAATCGTTTAACCTCTAATTTTACTATATTAATCTTGTTTGATGGATATTTTTAATTAACCGGAAAATAAAATATTCACTTTAATTACAATATTTACACGAGTTTGTTTTTACTTTGTTTTTTTATTTGTTTGTTTTTTGTTACGGGGTCGAAAATTCGCATTCGAGTTTTCGACGGGGGAGCACGTTTCAGGCATCCCTGATCACGAATCGAACATTTTTGAGGTGATGTCTGTTGTGTGTCTGTGAGTCTGTGGAGACTATAACTGACGAACGAATGGACCGATTGAACGAAATTTCGTACAAAAATTACAATCCATGAATAACGGAAGCCTATTGTTTTCATACGCATTCGAACGTTCAGAACTCTCCTAAATTTTCGAGTGAAATTTTGAAAAAATCATTAAAAAATCAAATCCTCTAATAAAGTTACGCAAATAGACATTTCTTATGTAAGTTTTCAGTAGAAAACGATTGATACGAATTTTAGAATGCAAGAATGAACCGTTCTCGAGATATTGCACGTTTTTCAAAAAATTATCAAAAAATTAAATAAAATTTTAAAAAATATTTCCTATTGAGAAACATGTTCACTTTTCAATGTAATACAATATTCAATGTTGTTTATCATGCCATGAATTTGGTGACATCATTCTCGTGGATCTAGTTCGTTCCATTCATGTAAAAATATACTTTTGTATTTGAACGCCAATAGTCATTTATCTGCTGTAAGAATAACTTATATCTCCGTCCATAACTCTTGGCGAGATTTTGGCGACGAATTTAGAGGAATATCGCCAACTTAGCGACTTTTTTAAATGTTGCTTAATTGACGAAACACTCGCCAAATGAATAAAAATGACGCTAAATCAATGAAAATGATGACTCATTGAAGAAAATTCAATATCGTGGAAAAAATATAAATATCTACTATAAGAATAATCTATTTTGTTTTTACTGTAAAAGTAGTAAATTCATTGCGTTATTATAAGGAAAGCCCTGTGTTGCCCACATCCGATTTTTTTTTAATCGATACATATCTTTCTCTTCAAGCTCGCATATACACTGCAGAATATGCTAATAAATGTATACATCTTTAAAACGCTGGTTAGTGACCACAGTAAAAATTAGTAGCTGTGTACATTCACTTAAAATTACAGTAAGTGCACTTTAGCAAATGAAATCTTTAAATATATGTTGTTATTCAAGTATTCTAAATAACTTATTTCCATCACAAAGATAAATTTCGATGTTTAACGGGTTTAGTTTCTATTCTTATTTGCCATCATCGTCCATTTACTATTATACGCTATGGTAAAAATAATGCCCTTTTACCCTTACGTTTCTGCGCATTCTTCTAAGCAGGTTGTTTATTACATTCCTTATATACATAATGTTCCTTATATACAATTTTAATGTAAATAGCAGTTTTCTACTTAAGTCTCGATTTGGCGTTGGAAAGTTTTCATATAATGTTAAAAATTATTTCACTGATTTTAACATCAAGCTCAGATTTGTTGATAATGAAAATGATTTAAATACTTTTTCCTATTATTGCTTTCCTTATATACATAAGGTATAAGGAGAGTATTGTGACGGGGCTCGAAAATTCGAATTAGAGTTTTCTACGAGAGAGCACGTTTCAAGCATCCCTGATCACGAATCGAACATTTTTGAGGTTATGTCTGTGTGCGTGTGTGTGTGTGTGTGTGTGTGTGTGAAAGTATGTCTGGAAACGATATCTCACGAACGAATGGAGCGATTCGAATGCAATTTGGTACAAAAATCACAATCCGTGAATACTGGAAGCACATTGTTTTTAAACGCAATCGAATATTCAGAACGCCCCTAAATTTTCAAGTGAAATTTTGAAAAAATTATCAAAATATCAAAACCTTTAATAGAGTTACGCAAATAGACATTTCTTATGTAATTTTTTCTTAGAAAACGATTGATATAAACTTTAGAACGTTAGCATGATCCGTTTTCGAGATATTGCACATTTTTTCAAATAAATTTATCAAAAAATCCCATAAATTAAAAAAATATATTAACTGTTGTGACACATGTTCACTTTTCATATGTGATATCCTGCGATAAATTTGGTGACATCATTCTTGTGGATCTAGCTCGTTCCATTCATGAGAAAAGATACTTTGAGTAATACTTTTGTATTTGAACGCCAATAGTCATTTATCTGGTATAAGAATATCTTATTTCTCCATCCATAACGCTTGGCGAGATTTGGCGACGAATTTGACGGAACGTCACCTACTTGACGGCTTTTTGAAACGTTGCCAAAATAACGAAAATCTCGCCAAATGGATAAAAATGATGTCAAATCAATGAAAATGACGACTAATTGTCGAAAATTGAATATCTTGGAAAGAATATAAGTATCTACTATAAGAATAACAATTCTTTTAACTGTAAAAGTAGTAAATTCATTGCATTATAGAAGGAAAGTCATGTGTTGCCCACATCAGATTTTTTTTAATGATATTATTAAAGATTGTGCTTTTAAAACTATCCGTAAGATGGTTAAATATATTCGAAACTGGATCCATTGTTGGAACCGGAAACTTTCCGTTTATTATAACTTTCTGGTCGCCTTCTCCATAAGACTTCGGTCTGGTATTCGAGTTGAGAATAATGTTTCCCTCGTTAATGATCTTAGGTCTAGGTACCGACTACATTCAATCAAATATAGACTAATGACAAACGACGCCAATGTTAATACCTGGAAAAAATTTTGTAGACAGTATGATCAGAAATTCGGAGCTACTTTTTAAACTACTTCAAAAACCAAAGCAAAATCTGATTCGTTTTATTAACGAACCCAATTTGAGCTATCGTGATAGAATTGGGCCTCCTGTTTCCCGGCGGACCAGTCTTTGCTGGGTTTGTGGAGGTTCCTGAGCCTTTTTCAGTGCCTCCAGTGACCCACAGTGAGTTAAAAGTTGAAAAGTTTTAAAGACTGAAAAGGATATAGGCTCCAGGACTGGATAAGAACGATTATCGGCTATGCAGTGCTTTGTTCATTGATCACGACGATTTCTTTGTAAATTACTAAAATAAATGTTTTCGTTATGTTTATTTCCGGGGTTCTAGATGAATGCAGATATGTTCTCCCTGCTTAAAATGGAAAGGTGTCCGGCTTCTGGTAGCCGACCCATTTGTTTGCTTTTCTCGTTAAGGAAGATTTTTTGAGATTTTGTTAATTGCTTTAACTATTGGTTATTTGAAAACAAAGTCACTCACCCGCTACAGTTTGGCTTTAGGGCGTTAACCAGTACCGAGGATGCTTGTTTTAATCTACTTTCTGACATAGATAGACTTTCTGACATAGATTCTGACATAAGGTAAAGCACTGTGCTTTGACCTTCGTGGACGCCAGAGAGGTTTTCGACAACTTGCGTTGGGTTATTCTAGAAAAGGTACTTCCTGACATTGGTTTAACAGATTTTTATCGTAGTTTTGGTTAGTCTTACCTACAGGACCGCGCGGTTTCCTCTTTATATGATGATGAGCTGATCTCGATGGGATGACCATGCAAACCCCACTGGGTTCTGTATTTGCCTCTATCTTGTGGATTATTTATTTTAATAGCTTGCTGTTCTTGGGGGGTGATGGCTGCCTCCTTCAGGCCTTTGCGGATGACCTATCTGCGACTGTCACAGGTAGTATCAGCAGGGATCTGAAGGCAGCAATGAAACGTGACCTCGAAACGGTTTCTGGGGATTTGTCTGATCTCGGGCCGGAGGTTTCTGTTTCAAAAACCCAGGCTTTAACTTTTGCTTGATCCCGGATCCTTAAGAGGAACCCCATCTTTAAACTTGGTAATTCGGTTAAATATCGGAGGTGGTGTACCTGGACCTTATCATTTCGGCTAATCGTTTCTGCTATAGACACATTAATTATTTGAGGAATAAATGTTATCTCTTGAAGCGGATTTCAGCGTAGATATCCGCTTTAGAATATCTACGGATTTCAGCAAGGTTTCTGGGACTGGGAGGGTTGCCATATCGAGGAATATTGAGATTTTGGTACTTCACTGTCGTAGAGAAAGTTCTTAGTTACTGCACTAGAGCATGGGCGGGGGCCCTGACGAAAGACCAGGGCTGAAAGCTCATGGCGCTGCAGAGGTCCTTCCCCTTGCTGATTGCCGGAGCATATAGAACTATTCCATACGGTGCTCTCTTCTTCGCCCTCTTGCCCTATTCACTTCGTCCTTGCTGACCAACACAAGAAGTTCTTGTTTTAGAGGAGAAGAGGGGGGGGGGGTCTCTGATATTTTTCCTCCTAGTATGTTTGATTTTAACCGTTCTCTATGTTGTGTCCTGCCAAAAAATATCATCCTATATTTTTCAGCTCATATTTTAAATGTCGAATACGACATCGATGCAGATGGATCTAAGATTGATCGCTGAATCGGGTTCGCCGTTTGTGTCTTTAAAAATGAAAGAAATAATTCATGTTATTCACGATTCAATTCATGTTACGAAACTAAATGATTGCAGCACTGTTTTTCAGGCCGATATCCTCTCTATTAAGTTTGCGTGTATATGAGTCCTGCAGGAGGGGGGGGGGAGGGGATACTGCTAACATTTTTACTGATAGTGCATCGACGATCACTGTCCTGGCTTTTACGACTAGCAAATCAACTTTTCTTGCCAGTGTGAAGAAGGTTATCCTTCCAGCTCTTGATTCCATCGGATTACAGTCAATGCTCATTCTGGTTTTTCTGGTAACGAGGCGGCGGACGTTTGCGCGAAAACTTCCTGGTCCGCTTTTTCGGTTTCACACTATCAAATGGGTAATGTTCATAAAAATCTGAATTTGAATGCACATCGCATTTTTTGACAGAATGTGGTTCTGTTAGCACTGCAGTAACACAATTTAAATAAGACAAATAACATAAAATATAAGGTTTATCAAGCGCGCCATATATCAAATATATATATTATTTTTTAATATACATACGAAAAAGTGATTCACGATCTTTCCTTTGAAACATGCGATCGCACGAAATACTTCTTAAATTACAAACCCATCTCACGCTACGCAGGTCTCCCTCATGTTTTATTCGCTCGATATGTTTTTGGGAGTTCTCCTTCGGTTTCTCGATTACAAATTGCCGTCAAAGAGATCCCAAACGACCCATGTATTTTTAATAAGTGCCGTTCACGTAATAATGTAAATATGATTCTGAAACTAACTGTACTTTATTTCTTTTTAGAATATTTTACGACGTAACTGTTGAGGGCATGCTCTTAGTCCTGCTTCCGGTCTTTTCATTTCCGACTGGGCTAAAGGAAAAAGAAAAGAAGCGTTCTTGATGTCAGACTCGAAATTTAAGGTATGTAAGACCTCATCCAATTTTGGTAGTTCATTTAAACATATATGTGCTCATCGTAAGAATGTTGAAGAGTTTTAGAATGGCATTTCTCAAATGGAAGAGCAAAATAATTTCCGCAAAACAGAACACATTATTTGATAAAGCAAAGAAATTGTACAAGAAAGAAAATCAGTGTAGTCAGTTCGAAAGATATATATATATATATATATATATATATATTTGCTTACGGCTAAATATTCAATACTTACTAAAGTTCCAAATTCCAGGTTCGACCACATTCAACGGCGCCATAAATATATGGTGCCGTGACCAAGATCGAACCTGAAATTTAAGTTTTAAATAAATAAGAGTACTAAATTGTTAGCAGACAACCTATATACCGTGAAAACTTTGATTAGATATATCAAGCGAGCTTGCGTCGCAAAGATAAATTCCTAGTGACATTATTTTTTTTTCTATAAATATTTATATTATTTATATTCAGTTTAGCGCACAAAATTAAACATGAAATCTATATACATATTTTAAACCATACTGTAAAAGTTTGCACCTAGCTGCTCTGGAGGAAGAAGAAATTCAGCTGCCCTGTTGGATTAAAAATTTTAAATGACCTTTTGGATGGAATAATTCATCTGCCCAAAGCATGTAGTTTAGCAGGAAACAGAAATCAGATATTTCTTTTTATAGAAAAGTAATGTAGTCAAATGATTTGCTTCGATCGATGCTTTCGAGTTGGTCTGGATTTGTTTGTTTTAGCAGTCTATTCCTTTATGGCACATGAGAGAAACTTTGACGAAAACTTTAGTTTAAAGGGGATTTTAAACTTCTGCAAACAGGAATAGACGCACATAGATTTTAGCCCTAAAAGGAATTGAAACATTGCACTCCACGAATCTGAATACCAAAAATTAAATTGTTTTACCACAGATCGATATTCTAGCTCTAGAAAAGTCCCAAGTAGAGATATGTGTTTACTCTTCTGTGAAATATCTTGTAAAGATGTTTTCCGGTACTGAAAACTTTGTATTTTTTTTTTTATAAAAGTTACTTCCTAACTTTTCAGTTTGTAGTCGGGGAATATCCTAGAAATCTTTACAATGTATGCCAATCGAAACTTTTGTATTACATGTAATCCACATATTATACTTAAGACTAAATGGATAATACATACAATATAGGGAATATAATTATTTTCTATAACTGCCGCCAGAAACAAACTCAAAAGTGAATTAACTCTTCGCTAGTTTCCCAGCAGAAAGAATTGATTAAAAATGTGAACCGATATCGAAAAGAAACACCACTTTCATTTTAGAATAAAGAGGCAGAGTATTAGTGAACCAGTCATGTTCTTTCGTTTGCTTTGCTGTTACCCTGTCTCATATTCTGATGCAGTTAGTTATTTGAATTAAAAATAGGTAAATACTTTAAATCAACATTTTCTGTTTTTAAAGTAAGGAGGTATTTATATTTTCAAATATATGAGAAATCTCTATTTACACAAAAAATGTATCCGCACCAAACACTACAGAAGGAAGCGCAACTCCCATTACAAATAACAACATCTTTGAACCAGTTTCACATTCTCTGTGTGTTCATCAACATCGAATAGATGATCGATATTCTAAGGGCCTTACTGACGAGTGTATGAAAAGCGTGAAACTGATCCATGGATGTTATTATATGCAATAGGAGCGGAATTCTGACCTTGGAAACATCTCATATAAGCGGGAACTGTGAGTATAATTCCATAAGATACAATCCAGCCCTACTTACCTTTGTTGATATTCTTATATGTACGGTAAACATATAATATAAAAAATTTCTGAAAATTATGTATTTTGATTCAAGACTGTAAAGAAATTTAGTTCTAATTTGAATATATTGCTGTTTTAAAAGATACACCTATCTCTGCAGTACCTACTTCCGGCACATATTGCTCAATAATGCCGTACATCATTAAATGAAATCCTGTGCATTGCATCTTGTTTTCCCGTTTCGAAAACCAGGAGAAACTGGAATGAAGAATAATTGCATTCTATCCCTGTTCTATTGACACGTATTTTCTTTCGGGACGGTATCTGCATGATGAAAGAACCAATTTTATCCGTTATTCTATTATGTAAATTTAAATCGTTCTCAGGAAGTTGCCATTTTTTATGCGAGTATTCTCAAAATTGGAGTCATTCCGGAAAGAACCGATCTTGCCAATCAAATGTTTAACTAAAAATTGTAAATATAAGCATTCATATTTTGCATAAGGTTGCAAAAGATTTTGTGTGAAGTTATTTATTTCTATAAAAAGTGGCGTTTGTTTAAAGTGGAACGAATATTACTCATTTCAATAAAATCTAATAACAGAATGGTGGCGGAGCATCGTGCAAAAATATTGTGGTATAATACAGGATCTTTATAATTAAAGTTCCACTTTGAAATGGCCATAAAAGGAAAACTACTGGACAGAAAGTTATCAAACTTGGTAATAGTTTACAGGAGGTCATGGAATTTTTTTTTTTTTTTTTTTTTTTTTTTTTTTTTTTTTTTTTTTTTTTTTTTTGCGGAAAATAAAAAAA
The DNA here is from genome assembly GCA_951213105.1 of Amaurobius ferox. Taxonomy (NCBI): domain Eukaryota; kingdom Metazoa; phylum Arthropoda; class Arachnida; order Araneae; family Amaurobiidae; genus Amaurobius; species Amaurobius ferox. The sequence goes on along the minus strand of OX578138.1, from coordinate 53,830,680 downwards.
AAAAGTTCAAAACTCGCCGTCAGCGAGGAATGGCGCTGTATACAATATTGTTAAACGAAATAAGACATGAAGACATTGGTTTAAAAAGTTTTTAATCGTTTCTGAAACGTGTTACAAATCATGTTCAATGTGACTTCCACCATTTTCTGAAAGCAATGGGACCTCTGTGACCACTGAGATATGCCTTGTTACGCAGACAGAACGCGATTTACTATATGCACCCTAATTGCTACAGTCGGAGAAAAATGTTTAAAATAGCATTCCCTTTCCAAGCGCTTCCCAGAAAATTCAACTACTATCTCACAAAAATTCCTCACAAAACTTCAACAAACAATTTACAAAAAAAAAGTCCTTGTTAATTAAATCCCTCCTTAAATATATTTTTAAGAAAGTATTTTTTCAAAGATAATTAACTGGAGTGTGATACTACTAGATTTTATCATACCAGAATCAATTTTTAAGTATATTGCGGTTTGTTTTTCCAAATGTTACAAAAAAAATTTTTTTTTAAATAAGTTGGTCCAAATGGACAATTCCAATTTTTTCAAAAGCTCTTAAAACCAAATGATATAGATAATTTTTTTCCGATTTCAAATATCCAAGCGAAAATCTCTTAAAATAATTATTTATTTAAATATCAAGAAATGAAAAAGCTCAAAATCTACTCAAACACAAAACGGCCCGTTATTGGCTATGACGTCACAATGCCTGTTCGACCTGTGATGCAACATTCTACTATGTGCTGTTTCTACTGATATACTTGCAAGAAGTTGGCGTTCAATTTTGTTTACAATTATTTTACCCATTTGTTCTTGGTCTGCTTGAGTTTAAATTATGTGTTCCTTATTTTATTTTATTGTAAACATGGATTCTGGTTTTGTTAAAGGGTAATCAGGCAATTTGCCTAAGATCAATTTTACTGTGATGGCGCTCTCTTTCAGAAATAATAAATATTTTGTGACAGCTGAAACTCGAGATGCAAACTTGATACCCTTTTCTTGAATACTTATAATAATGATAATAATAATTATTATTATTATGTGAATTACACTTACGTTTAAGAGTTATCTGTGGTGGAAATCGGAGCATTACGAAAAATGCAAACACTTTGGACGCCAATTTCTCCAAACGTGATAGATAAAAATGTACACACGTTCTTGTTATGTTATTGTCCAGATTATGAATATATGAAATAATTTTAATGCTTTGGAACATTTTTAGAAAACACTTAAAGCGTCTATCCAAGCAAGTGATTTTTTAATTTTTCCTACTTTCACTCAAACTTCAAAAGATAGATATAAATAGTAAGCGACAAATATATATATTAGTAAATTTAGTTTCTGAATCTACATTTTGAGAAAAAAAAGCTAATATATATTGAACCTTACTGACTTAGCTTTCGAGTAATCGTCTTGAAAGTTGAAGAAGATTAAACATTTTTCATTTTACAAGTTTGTAACGTTCATATCTCATAAACTAAAAGTGCTAGCTATGAACAATGAGCAAGAATTTGCAGCTCTTCTAAAGTCTTGCAAGTGTATATAATTGGGTTTTAGATCGAATGATTTAAATTTCGATAGCTTAATTTTTAACCTGGATTTTCCAATAGTTGGGAAAGTTGCAATATTTAAAATGTCACAATTGCTACAGCTCAGTGTCCTTACTTACTCCTAGGGTAGGTCATTTTGCCAGCAAAAGGGTATTTTTGCCAGGACAATGACAAAAACCTAGTAAAAACCTGCAAAAACTGGAAAAAATGGCTGGATTTAAAAAAATGTACAAAAAACAATATAATTTTGTACAAAATATAATTGAGACTTAAATCAGAATATTAATTAGTTATTTCATTAATATTAATTTGTTTAATTAAAATGATAAAACATAATGAAACATTAATTGATAAATAAGAAGTTGTGAAATCAATCTTCATATTATTATTAACACTTTACAACAAAGTTGAAAAGTGTTTATGACTTTGTTCATTCTGTCTGTCTGTCTCTCCGTTAGCACGATAACTGCCGTAAAAATGACTTAATCAAAATGAAATTTTAGTATGTTGTTCAGACGGTTTGTAGAACCTATGGCAATATAAATGAATAATATCACCCAATTAATTTTGGATTGAACCCCGGTCGAAAAAATGAAATACATTGAGCCCTATGGGACCTAATTTTTCAAACATTTTTTAAGCGGATTTAAAATTCACAAATTGCTTCGAAAATTTTAGGTAATATTCAAATTGTTCCATAAAATATATAAAAAAAAATTCAGCGAAATATGTTCAGTTGTTTTTTAAATAAAAATTAAAATACTAATAACACCTCTTATATGAAGCGATCACGTGTCCATGATATGAAACGATCACATGACCCACTTCAAAATGATATATGGCATCCACCTTGTTGTTGTTGTTGAGACCCAGACCGTCCGACCTACCAGAAAGGTGTAAGGTAACTGTTTGGACGGCCGGGAAGTGCCAACCAATTTAGACCGGAACCAAGTGGGGGGGCATCCACAGGGACCGTACCCTCCTTCCCCTACCACCAACCTCTCGGAAGGACTTACGGACCCACATGTTTAACGTGATCGTACTCCGCGTGCACACGGCGGCAGTTTTGGCAGTGGCTGGAATCGAACCCGGGCCTACCGAGTGCCACTCTAGCGCGCTAACCAATGGGCTACCGCGCCCTGGCATCCACCTTGTGTCAAAATCGTGATTTTTAAAGTTCTTTTTAATTCATATTGAGTGTTGTATCCGTCCTAAAACTACTTTATTTTTGCTTAAATTCTGTGCATCTACATACTGAAACAACGCAATGACAATATATTTGAGTTTAAATGCTCATCTAAATTTGATTATTTCTACAACTAAGACTATTTTTGACCTATGTAAAATGTAAACAGCAAAATATATAGAATGAGTTGTATTAGAATTCCTGTATTTTTTTAACACAAAATAATTTAGTCCATGGAGTCTGCATCGCTGATATGAATGAAATATTAATTGATTTCATAAAGAGAAGGACGATTTTTTTCGATGAAGTTTCAAGCATAGAGTTTAATTTTTTGTATCTCCATGGTCTTAAACAAAATGTTTAAATAAAATAAATTATTATAGTATTGTGATGAATGAAATGAATGGGAGAAAGTTATGAATGAAATCCTGTTTTTATAGAGAGATCCAGGCGTGTTATTTTTTCTATGACGTCATTTGAATTAATTTCAGTTGTTTTCGATGAAGTTTTCAAATATAATAAATTATCGTAATATTATGATAATTCTAAAAATATTACCGAGGAATGTATAACATTTTAGAGATGTTTAAACCAGGCAATTTATATTTCAATGCCGTCATTGGAATGAAGTTCATTTTTTTCGATGAAGGTTTAAGTTTTCAAATATAATAAATCAATGCAGTATTGTGAGAAGTTTCAAAATATTACCGAGGAATGTATTGCATTTCAGACTTGTTTAAATAAAATTGCATTGAAGTTGGAAAGTGTTTCATAATCAATGCTTTAAGCATGATTGATATTTCTTGTTCTTATTTGAAACTCTAGGTATAACTTTTATGAATAATTTATAGAAGTAATCTTTTAAAATTTCTACAATTTTTTTTTGTATGAGAAAAAACATTTGGAGACCAGATAAAGTGATTAAGACTGTTGATGCTAATAAATGGTGGAGAAGTATAGCAAGAGCATGTGATATTTCTAAAGACTTTTGCAAATTACTTGCACATCTCTAAACATGCCCTCAAGCAGTGCTGCAATAGAGAGAATATTCTCTAATTTTTCATTTGTGCATTCAAAGATTCGAAACAGGTTGGGAATAGATAGTGTTTCAAATCTTGTTTATTGCTATGCAATGTTGAAGAAACAAAGTATGTGCTCCGATGTAGGAAATTCAATTGTATTTGATGAAATTTAATTATTTTATGCGTAATTCTTTTCATAATTAAAGTTATAATTTAATATGAGCTATACTTTTTTTTAATATTTATATTGTATAGTAATTAATGCACTTTGTATCTTCAAATTACTATTGTTCTCATTCTGATAGATAGCAAAATTCGTATTATTACTCAGACTTTGTTAAAAATTAACTGGAGTATAAGAATTAGTTATTTAATAGTTATGACTGTTTAAACCAAAGTCAGTGAGTTATTTTATTGTTATTTACTCTCTCTTTTCTGCATTCATAGTATTAACTAAAAAAGTATTTTACTAAAACAATACAAACTTAATAGCATACGTAACGAACACTCTTTAATGACGGTGGGGAATTTTGTTTACAATCTGGCTTCCTGCGCTTCACATAATTTTTCACAAAAATATTTTCCGGCACAAATATAAATCTTTTATCTGAGGATGTAAAACTAGTAGTCGGGCACATTGGAGCGATACAATACTTATAACTTTTCGGAAGTTTGGGACTGAAGAAACAATTATAATTTTCGGAACTTTCCGAATATAACCAAACTTATGCATCAATTATTCTCCAATGACGGGAGCCGCGGGAGAACATTGTGACGTCATATTCCGTACGCGCTAAAATGGGCCGTTTTCCCGCCACAGTCAGAAAGGCGAACTTTGACTGCTAATAAAACATGAAATACACTTCGGAGAATAAACATTTTTATACCGTTGTTCGTCTTGAAACATTTCGAATAGATTGAAAAAGAGGCCGGAATTGTCCATTGTAGCATGTTACTCTTCATTTTAAAATGCTTGAAAAAATCTGTCGATTGATACGAAGTTTGGCTATGTGTCCCATGGGGGGTAACGTGCCATCGGGGGAGGCTAATGAAATCACAAAAACAAAACATATCTCGCGACTATTTTTCACTGCAAAGATTGAAACTATAAGTTCCGTGATCATTGAACTATAAATAGCCACTTTTATGAACATGGTTGTGTCAAATTTTGTCCTATTCTGCTATGTTGAGAAAATATAAATTGTCGAATAGATTTCGAAGTTTTCACTCGATTTTCAAACAATTCTATCTCATTCTAGATTTTTCTATTGGTAAAGTTTAATATAAAATTTCGTAAAAATCCATTAATGTTTGTGACATCTATCATTTACACAAAAAACCGGCCACAGATAGACTGACAAACATTACTCTAAAAATAGTAAAAACGTGTTCAGGAGGTCCTAAAATATATATTGCTATCAAAATCTCGAAATCAAACATTTTCGTAAAAACAATACTTTATACTTGTATAAGAAAATAAAAATGAGCGAGTAACCATTATTAGAATCGTATAATATTGACTACTTCTCTATTTTGCTGAAATGTGCTTATGTATCCACTTTGAAGTATATAACTGTAAAATCGAGACTTTTCTCTTTCTACGGCGCTGTAAATACGTCTCTGTTTATTTGAAAAAGTAGTAAAATAATATGACAACATTGATTTAAAAAACCAAAATTATATTGCCATTTATTTTTTCAAATAATTTTTCTTTGCTGCTTTGTAATAAATTCGTCTTCTTTCAACAAAAAAATTTCCATCACCTCACTTTTAATGAACATGGCTGAGCATCATACACATTTTTATCTTACTTTTTTAATAATTTAAATTTTGCGAATTTTCTTTTACTTGCTATAACATTTGACACCACTTTCATTTTTTTATCGCAGAACTTCATAAGGATGGATGGGAATACAATCCAGTGGAATACAAGCTGGATGGGAATACAATCCTATGGGACTACAAGCTGGATGGGAATACAATCCAAAAGGAATATAATCCTACGCGAATACAAGCTGGGTGAGAATACAATTCAATGATGGGAATACAATTCAATGATGGGAATACAAGCTGGATGGGAATACAATCCTATGGGAATACCAGCTGGATGAGAATACAATCCAATAGAAATACAATCCTACGAAAATACAAGCTGGATGGAAATGCAATTCAATGGGAATGCAGGATTGGTGGGAATACAATTCAATGATAATACAGGCTGGATGGGAATACAATCCAAAAGGAATACAAGTTATGCTTACGCCTATTCGATAAACTAATTTGTTTAGAAAAGAAAAATACAAAAATATCTTAACACTCATATACTTGATACATGAATGTAAATAATTTATACCTAATTTGTATATATTGACATCTCAGAAACATTGAAGTAAGTTCTACACAGTAGTATTGAAGCAATTACCAATACCTACTTCGGCACATAATGCACAATAGAGGCCGGACATTCTAGAACGAATACGTGTGATTTGCATGCAATTTTCTTATTCCGAAAACGAAAAGAAACTGGGGATGAAGCATAATTAAATTCAAACTCCGTTCTATCGACAATTATTCTTCTTTTGAACCGATATCCCCATAATATAGAAGAACCAATTTTATCTGTTATTCTATTATGTAAATATAAATCGCCCTCTACAAGTTGTCGTTTTTACTTTCCTTATATACATAATGTATAAGGAAAGTATTGTGACGGGGTCCAAAATTCGAATACGAGTTTTCGACGGGAGAGCACGTTTCAAGCATCCCTGATCACGAATCGAATATTTTTAAAGTGATGTGTGAGTGTGTGTGTTAGTGAGTCTGTGGAGACGATAACTGACGAACGATTGGCCGATTTGAACAAAATTTGGTACAAAAATTACAATCCGTAAATACTGGAAGCCTATAGTTTTTGTAAGCAATCGAATGATCATAACCCTCCTAAATTTTCGAGTGAAATTTTGATTTTTTTCGTTAAAAAATCAAAACCTCTAATAAAGTTACGCAAATAGACATTTCTTATGTAAATTTTCATTAGAAAACGATTGACATAAATTTTAGAACGCTAGCATGAACCGTTCTCGAGATATTGCACATTTTTCAAAAAAATTATCAAAAAATCATATAAAATAAAAAATATATATCCTATTGAGAAACATGATGATTTTTAATATGTAATACCATGCGATAAATTTGGTGACATCATTTTCGTGGATCTAGCTCGTTCCATTCATGAAATAAGATACTTTGAGTAATACTTTTGTATTTGAACGCCAATAGTTATTTATCTGCTGTAAGAATAACTTATTTTTCGGTCCATAACGCTTGGCGAGATTTTGGCGACGAATTTGGTGAAATGTCGCCAACATGACGACTTTCTTAAATGTTGCTAAATTAAAGAAAAACTCGCCAAATGGATAAAAATGACGCTAAATCAATGAAAATAACGACTCATTAACGAAAATTCAGTATCCTGAGAAGAATATAAGTATCTACTATAAGAATAACATTTTTTTAACTGTAAAAGTAGTAAATTCATTGCATTATATAAGGAAAGTCATGTGCTGCCCACATCAGATTTTTTTGTTTGTTTTTGTGTATGTATTCGCACAATTGGAGTCATTTGGGAAATAACCCACTATAGTATACTTCAAAAAATTGTACATGTGAGTATCCACTTTTGGTGGTAAGAATTTTGTCATATGCCTTTACCAAAAATGTTCATAAAAAATTAATTTCTAAGGATCGGCTATAGTCAGAGCTTAGTTGATTTATCATCAAATTCCACAGAAAGTTGAATAATTCGTAAAAGTTTAAGCAGTCGGGAATTTTTATTAATTCTAATTCAAAATTCTTTATTCAAACATCTATTTCTCAAAATCGGTTATGGATACAGCTTAGATGATGGTTAAAAATTAATTTAGCATAAATTTTCAAAGAAGGGCGGCGTATAGAGTATTTTCAGTTATGAATATTTTTCCGCTTAGAGTACAAAAATGTCATTTTCCTTGAAATATGTATTTTTCAAAATCGGATATGGACGACGTTTAAATGATTAATAATAAGGATTTAGCAAGAAACTCTGAAGTAAATATAGGAAATCATTAAATTTTCACGTCTGGTTATTACTTTCCTTATATACATAATGTATAAGGAAAGTATTGCGATGTGGTCGAAAATTCGATTTCGAGTTATCGACTGGAGAGCACGTTCCAGGCATCCCTGATCACGAATCAAACATTTTTGAAGTGATGTCTGTGTGTGTGTCAGTGAGTCTGTGGAGACGATAACTGACGAACGAATGGACCGATTCGAACAAAATTTGGTACAAAAATCACAATCCGTAAACACTGGAAGCCTATTGTTTTTATACGCAATCGAATGTTCAGAACCCCCTAAATTTTCGAATGAAATTTTGAAAAAATCGCTAAAAAATCAAAACCGCTAGTAAAGTTACGCAAATAGACATTTCTTACGTAATTTTTCATTAGAAAACGATTGACATAAATTTTAGAACGCTAACATGAACCGTTCTCGATATATTGTACATTTTTAAAAAAAAATTATCAAAAAGTCATATAAAATTAAAAAAAAATCCTATTGAGAAACATGTTCACTTTTCATATGTAATACCATGCAATAAATTGGGTGACATCATTCTCGTGGATCTATCTCGTTCCATTCATGAAAAAAGATACGTTAAGCAATACTTTTGCATTTGAACGCCAATAGTCATTTATCTGCTGTAAAAATAACTTATTTCTTCGTCCATAACGCTTGGCGATATTTTGGCGACGAATTTAGTGGAATGTCGCCTAATTGGCGACTTTTTGAAATGTTGCCAAATTAACGAAAATCTCACCAAATGGATAAAAATGACACTAAATCAATGAAAATGACAACTAATTGTCGAAAATTCAATATCTTGGAAAGAATATAAGTATCTACTATAAGAATAACATTTTTTTAAACTGTAAACGTAGTAAATTCATTGCATTATATAAGGAAAGTCATGTGTTGCCCACATCAGATTTTTTTTCATTTTAAGTTGAAAAAAATTCCTTTAGCCATCAATTTCTCAAGGTTACAGATAAAGCTTAGATAAAGTGACATGTACTCAGCATTAGATTTTGGAAAGGGGAGAGAAGTTTTTTCTAGAGATTTTTTTTTTCGATTCCTTCCGACCGCACTATATTTTAAGTTTGCGTGCCACTTGTAGAATACCAGAATTAGTTTAAACCTATGGGGACAGTTTTAACCTAAAACAGTCGAGAAGCACCGACTACCCAATCACAAAATCACACAGGTAAACTACAAGGGCGTGGTAGCCCAGTGGTTAGCATGCGGGAGTTGCACTCGGTTGGCCCGGGTTCGATTCCCTCCGCTGCCAAAACTGCCGCCGTGTTCACGCGGAGTACGATCACATTAAACACGTGGGTCCGTAAGTCCTTTTGAGAGGTTGGTGGTAGGGGAAGGAGGGTACGGTCCCTATAGATGCCTTCCCAACTGGGTTCCTGTCTGAATTAGGTGGCTCTTCCCGGCCGTCCAAACAGTTACCTTACACCTTTCTGGTAGGTCGGGCGGTCTGGTTCTCAACAACAACAATAGGTAAGCTACAGACTACACAATTCTGGTTGGCAAGATCGTGCATAGGTATATCAAAACTCCTTTAAAGTTTTCTACAGCTCTAAATTGTTCATTTCAACTTGATTTGATTGAAATCATACGAGAATTGCCTCCCTTAAATATTTTCAAATAACACTCAATGATAACTTGGACAGGCACAACACTTTAAATAAATTAAAACAATCTTTCATAGAAACCCATTCATTCCACCTCAACATCTGGAAAGGAAAACCGATAGAAAAGCCGATGATGTACAATTGTATTCTCGCTCCGTTCTGTTGATGAGCATTTTCCGTACAAGGCATTAATCGTAGAGACCGATAAAATGAAGATGAAAGACGACTATTTTGTTCGATGTTATCGATTTATCGGTTTACAACCCCAACAGATATCACAAGCGGAAATGCATGACTATGCTTTAGAATGGAAATTGTAAAGGGAAAACTCAATAGAAAGCGAATTACGGTACTAACAATCTGTGCATGTGCAAACAAGGTAAGCTAATTTAGACTGTCATGATCCATTGAATTGCTGTGTCCCAAATTAGTGAAAATTATTTTGATCGAAGTATTGCCGTTATTTGCTTAAACTGTCACTTATTGCTGTAAATACTTATTGGATTTTCAATTATACTATATATTTAATAAATTAGATATGCTGCACCCAGGTATTATTTATCAAGACTGTGTTGTCATATATGTATCAAAATATGGAACATTGTGAAAAATGCAAAAAAATTAAAGGGGGGTGGTCTACTGTGTCCCTAGGTCCATTGTGCCCCGTTCTTCCCTGCGTACTATACAATTCTGGCCTTGTATGGAATCCCTATAATTAATTTATGATGCACTAAAACAAAATATATTGAATTGATTCCTTTACAGTGTTCTGCATATCCAAATTGTTCATTTCAATTTGAATTGATTGAAATCATACACAATAACTACCTCCCTAAATATATTCAAGTAACACTAAGTGATAACTTAAACAGGCACAGCACTTTAAATATAAAACAATCTTTAATAAAAACCCATTCATTACATCTCAACATCTGGAAAGGAAAAGCCGTAGAAAAGCCGATGATGTACAATTGTATTCCCGCTCCGTTCTGTGGAATGAGCATTTTCCCTTTAAGGCGTTGATCGTACAAACCGATAAAATGGAGATGAAAGTTGACTATTTTATTCGATGTTATCGATTTATAGGTTCACAACCCCGAAAGATATCGCAAGCGGAAATGCATGGCTACGCTTTAGAATATAATTGAAAAGGGAAAACATAATAGAAAGTGAATTACGGTACTAACAATCTGTACATGTGAAAACAAGATAAGCTAAATTAGAATGACATGAGCCATTGAATTGCTGTGTCCCAAATTAGTGAGAGTGACTTTGATCGAAGTATTGTAGATATTTGCTTATAACTGTCACTTGTTACTCTAATTAATTATCGTATTTCAATTATACTATATATTTAGTAATTTGAATATGCTGCACCCAAGTATTTTTCATTAATACTGTACCGTCATGCATGTGTTAAAATATGAAGCATCGTGAAAAAACGTAAGAAAAATTCAAGAGGGAGTTGTCCACTGTGCCCCAAGGTTCATTGCCCCGTTCATTTCTACCTACTACACAATTCAGGTCGTGTATGGAATCCCTATAATTACTTTATGATGCACTAAACAAACAAAATATATTGAAATGTTTCCTTTAAAGTTTTTTCTGCATATTTAAATTGTTCATTTCAACATGAATTGATTGAAATCACACAAGAACTACCTCTCTAAATACACTGCTCACAACTGAAATCGCAACACCATGAAGAAAGTGATGCATCCTTACAAAATTTACAGAATATAATTGTAACATGAAAATGTGCAAATGATCAAAAAATCATACCTGGAAAATGAAAGCATGGAACTTTATTGACATTAGATCAATATGGAATAGGCCCACCGCGAGCGACTATGTAGAATTGAATACGTCGAAGCATCCCGTCAATGGTGTGCTAAGGGTTGGAATTCCACCCAGCATGCAATTGGGCTTTTAACTGAACATGGTTTGCTGGGATTGGGAGTTCTCTTAATCGGCGACCCATGATGTCCCAGATATGCTCAATTGGCGACAAATCCAGAGAATATGCTGGCCAAGGTAGGATATCGAAACCTTGTAGACTGTTCATAGTTACCCGTGCAGTATGTGGCCTAACATTATCCTGCTGAAAAAGCATTCCAGGGCTGGTGACAGATATGGCTGTGTGCCACAGGTCTCACAATGTCAGAGACGTATCGCTGTGCCGTGATACTGCCAGAAAAATGTACCAAATGTTTTCGTCCACCAAATGTTATACCACCCCAAACCATGGTACCACTTAGGAGGGCTGTGTGGCGACTGATCGAAAAAGCTTCCTGTTGGCGTTGTTGAAAGCACCGCCATACGCGAGTACGGCCATCTGGCATGCCAAAACAAAATCGGGATTCATCTGTGAACAGAATGCTTCGCCATTCTGTCGACCAATTACGTGTCATTTGACACCACTGAAAACGCTGAAACAGTAGGTGTCGAAACAGTCGTCTACCTCGGAGTCCTGCGTCATGCAAAATGTTTCTAATTGTTTTGCGTCGAAACCACGTTACCTGTAGTGTGGGGTAAATGTTGTCGTAACGCGGTTGCTGTAAAAAACGGCTCCCCAGCAACGCTCTTTACGTGGTGTAGAACACCTGGAAGCTCCTTTACCTGATCATCGTGTCATTTCGTGGTATCTCACGAACCGTAACACACACCGTAGAACACACATAATTCAGCGATCCTTTGAAGACTCTCTAACCTCATGTAAAACAATGATTTATTGCCGTTCCCTTGACGACAACTGACCGCATGCCGTGATGATTTTTACAACCTGAAACCAATGACGCTACAATTTAGCTGTGATATCGCTCCTCCTTGACTTGACGCTTTTATGCTGCTCGGCAAGATGTTACGTCACTATGCGCAACGAAACTGTGATCATTTGCATATCTCGCCTTGCTGTTTCCATTGCCTGATTTACATAAAGCTACACCTACGACTTTATGTCCCCCACTGGGTTCCGGTCTAAATTGGGTGGCACTTCCCGGCCGTCCAAACGGTTACCATACACCTTTCTGGTAGATCGGACGGTCTGGGTCTCAACAACCTACAACTTTATGCGATTTCAGTTGTGAGCAGTGTATATTAAAATAACTCCAAATGATAACTTATACAAGCATAGCACTTTGAATATAAAACAATCTTTAATAGAATTTATGTCATTCCATCTCAATATCTGGAAAGGAAAAGCTATAGAAAGGTCGATGAATTACAATTGTATTCTCGCTCTGTTGTGCTGATAAGCATTTCCCCTTAAGGCGTCGATCGTAGAAACCGATAAAATGAAGATTAAGGATGACTATTTCATTCGATGTTATTGATTTATCGGTTCACAACCCCATAAGATATCACAAGCGAAAATGCATGACTACGCTTTAGAATAGAAAATGAAAAGGGAAAACGCAATAGAAAGTGAATTTTGACACTAACAATCTGTGCATGTGAAAACAAGGTATCTTATGGGGCTGTGGAGCGATAAATCGATTAGATAATTTAGGCTGTCATGATCCATTGAATTGCTGCGTCCTAAATTAATGAAAATAATTTTGATCAAAATATTGCCGATATTTGCTTAGACTGTCACTTATTACTGTAATTACTTATTGGATTTTTAATTGTACTGTATATTTAATAAATTATCTATTCTGCACCCAAGTATTTTTCATGAAGACTGTGTTGCCATATATGTGCCAAACATAGAGCATCGTGAAAAAATGAAAATGCAAGAAAAATTAAAACGGCTGGTCTAATGGGCCACTATGTCCACTGTGCCCCAAGGTTCATTGCCCCGTTCTTCTCAAAGTACTACACAATTCTGGCCATGTATGGAATCCCTATAATTACTTTATGATGCACTAAACCAAAATATATATAAACATTTCCTTTACAGTTTCGGCATATATAAATTTTTCATCTCAACTTGAATTGATTGTAATCATACGATAACTACCTATCTAAATATATTCAAATAACACTAAGTGATAACTTGAATAGGTGCGACACTTTAAATCTAAAACAATCTTTAATAGAAACTCGTTCATTCCATTTCAACACCTGGAAAGGAAAGGCGGTAGAAAGATCTATGAATTACAATTGTATTTCGTTCTGCTGATGAGCATTTATCCTTTAAGGCATCGATCGTAGAAACCGATAAAACGAAGATGAAGGATGACTATTCTATTCTATGTTATCGATTTATCTGTTCACAACCCCATAAGATATCGCAAACGAAAATGCATGACTGCGCTTTAGAATGGAAAATTTAAAGGGAAAACGCAATAAAAAATGAATTTTGGTACTAACAGTCTGTGCATGTCTAAACAAACTAAGCTAATTTGGACTGTTATAATCCATTGAATTGTTGTTTCTGACATGAGTGAAAATGATTTTGATCGAAGTATTACCGATATTTACTTATAACTGTTACTCTAATTAATTATCGGATTTTCAATTATACTATATCTTTAATAGATTAGACATCTTGCACCCAAGTACTTCTCGGTCATTTTAGCAAAAATTCCACATAATATGATCGCACTCCCTTTGTAGCATTTATGAACCGGTTTCACTGTTTTTATACTCTCAGCCGCTATTGGATATCGCGATTGGACACATTGGTCACTATTGAACACACAGCAAAAGAATTGGCTGTGTGTCCCTCAGTGGTGGAGCTAAAGACTGGAGACCCCGCGACAGCAGGGGGAAACGCAGACAGTTTGGAGGGATTTAGAAGCGCAGTGGATTTATAGGAGCACTACTTAGAAAATAAATAAGAAAAAATAAAAAGGACAATTTATTTAGACAAACTCTACCCAAATTTCCCTCGTGTTCATGCGGGATAAGGGCATGTTAAACATGTAGTAGGGAAGGAGGATACGGTTCCTGTGGATGCCACCCTCACTGAGTTCCGGTCATAATTGGGTGGAACTGTCCCGACCGTCCAAATAGATACCTTACACCTTTGGCTAGGTCGGACGGTCTGGGTCGAAAAAAAAAAGAAATTTTATTTTATGACATTTAAGATGGCACACGTAGAAAGTTCGTTTTCACCAAACTATCGTTGAATCGTATAATAAAGTCATTTGCTGCATCAAAGACCCGAAGAAAGAAGTTCTAAATCTTCTTTCTTCGGGTCTTTGATGCAGCAAATGAAATTCTTGTAAAGGCTTATATCACACTATTTTATATGAGCTAGTTAAATATCCTGCAAAATTATATTTTATTGTACGTTTTGATTTTAATTATTCCAGACCTTTATTCAAATTATATATATTTTTATACTTTTTTAAACTTTTATCTTAATAAGATAACAGTTTAAAAAAAATCTGATGTGGGCAACACATAACTTTCCTTATATAATGTAATGAATTTACTACTTTTACAGTAAAAATATAGGTTTTTCTTATAGTAGATACTAATATTCTTTCCAAGATATTGAATTTTCGACAATTAGTCGTCATTTTCATTGATTTAGCGTCATTTTTATCCATTTGGCGAGATTTTCGTTAATTTGGCTACATTTCAAAAAGTCGCCAAGTTGGCGACATTCCGTCAAATTCATCGCCAAAATCTCGCGAAGCGTTATGGATGAAGAAATAAGTTATTCTTACAGCAGACAAATGACTATTTCCGTTCAAATATAAAAGTATTACTCAAAGTATCTTTTTCCATGAATGGAACGAGCCAGATCCACGAGAATGATGTCACCCAATTTATCGTATGGTATTACATATGAAAAGTGAACA
The DNA here is from genome assembly GCA_951213105.1 of Amaurobius ferox. Taxonomy (NCBI): domain Eukaryota; kingdom Metazoa; phylum Arthropoda; class Arachnida; order Araneae; family Amaurobiidae; genus Amaurobius; species Amaurobius ferox. Next base: position 53,815,426 of record OX578138.1, on the reverse strand, counting down.
CGTTTCTCAATAGGAAATATTTTTTTTTTTTTTACATGACTTTTTGATAATTTTTTTGAAAAATGTGCAATATCTCGAGAACGGCTTGTGTTAGCGTTCTAAAATTTATGCCAATCGTTTTCTAATGAAAAATTACATAAGAAATGTCTATTTGCGTAACTGTATTAGTGGTTTTGATTTTTTCACGATTTTTTCAAAATTTTATTCGAAAATTTAGGGGGATTCTGAACATTATATTGCGTATAAAAACAATAGGCTTCCAGTGTTTACGGATTGTGATTTTTGTACCAAATTTGGTTCGAATCGGTCCATTCGTTCGTTAGTTATCGTCTCCACAGACTCACTGACACACACACACACACACACACACACACACACAGACATCACTTCAAAAATGTTTGATTCGTGATCAGGGATGCTTGAAACGTGCTCTCCCGTCGAAAACTCGAATTCGATGCTTTTTATAGAAAATATATTATAAAAACATTAAAACATCAGTTATGTATTTACTATTTTACATTGAAAGAATATTTATATAACAAATGTATAATAGAAACCTCTATATTTTAAAAAGTTAAAGTTTTTAACAATAAATTGATGTGATAACGTAAGTTCTGAGTCAAGGGGGCTAAAGAGGACGCAATGCCTTTATCAGTGGTGAGGGAAGGGGGGCGCTACAAAACCAATTCACAATACTGTGAATCCTTATGGATACTGATAAATATGATTCTACAGGTTTTAAAATCTGTACGAGTCTGCAATAGCCAAGTTCATGCTGTGCGTGTTATGAGAGTACAGTCTACATAATGCAACACGGCTTTCTTGTTTACGTTGTTTATATTTATTCTGTCGGATATTATTGTACGATAGTGTCTAAGAGTCATTATACAAAGTAAACAGGTATCCAAGATGAAATAAATTAATTTATGTTAATAAATTGACTAAATTTACATTAAGAAACTGAAAATAAATTTAGAGTATCTGATACAAGTTTTCAGCTGAATAAAACTATTTGCATAGATAAAATCATAACCCAAAATGCATAATTCAGCATGCTTTGTACATGATGTAGTATTTCACGAAAAATTCTCAAGGTTTTCCCAGAATGTAACATAAAATGGCACAGTTTTCCAATAAATTAAAAATATATTTTAATACAAACACTTTCAGTCTGTCTAACTATATGACAGGATAAATCAGTAGAAAAGGCAATGGAGTACACTTTCACTCTCGCGCCGTTTTATCAATAAGAATTCTCCTTTAGAAACGCCAATTTCAAACAACGATAAGATGACGATGAAAAGTGACTATTTTATTCGATGTATCGATTTATCGGTATCCAAAATCAGATATCACACTTGTAAATATGTAACTAAGCAAAAATTAAGCACACATCCACAACAGAAGGTCTTTATTTTACTTCCTATAAGACGTACAAAAGTTTAAAAAATCTGATGTGGGCAACACATGACTTTCCTTATATAATGTAATTAATTTACTACTTTTACAGTAAAAAAAAGTAGGTTTTTCTTATAGTAGATACTAATATTCTTTCCAAGATATTAAATTTTCGACAATTAGTCGTCATTTTTATCCATTTGGCGAGATTTTCGTTAATTTGGCAACATTTCAAAAAGTCGCCAAGTTGGCGACATTCCGCCAAATTCGTCGCCAAAATCTCGCCAAGCGTTATGCACTAAGAAATAAGTTATTCTTACAGCAGATAAATGACTATTGACGTTCAAACACAAAAGTATTACTAAAAGTATATTTTTTCATGAATGGAATGATCTAGTTCCACAAGAATGATGTCACCCAATTTATCGCATGGTATTACATATGAAAAGTGAACATGTTTCTCAATAGGAATTTTTTTATATGACTTTTTGATAATTTTTTTTAAAAAATGAACAATATCCCGAGAACGGTTCATGTTAGCGTTCTAAAATTTATGTCAATCGTTTTCTAATGAAAAATTACATAAGAAATGTCTATTTGCGTAACTTTATTAGTGGTTTTGATTTTTTGACGATTTTTTCAAAATTTCATTCGAAAATTTAGGGGGGTTCTGAACATTCGATTGCGTATAAAAACAATAGGCTTCCAGTGTTTATAGCTTGTGATTTTTGTACCAAATTTGGTTCGAATCGGTCCATTCGTTCGTCAGTTATCGTCTCCACAGGCTCACTGACACACACAGACACACACACACACACACATACTTTCACACACACACACACACACACACATACTTTCACACACACACACACACACACACACACACACACACACACATACACACACACAGACATCACTTCAAAAATGTTTGATTCGTGATCAGGGATGCTTGAAACGTGCTCTCCCGTCGAAAACTCGAATTCGAATTTTCGACCCTGTCACAATAGTTTCCTTATACATTATGTATATAAGGAAAGTAAAAAAGGCCAGAGCGCTTTCGAGCATAAGTACGCTCTTCATCAGTGGCTACACGAAAATAAAATTTGAATCGTTCATATATAGACCAGATATAGCGACAAAATTTGCATAAATACAATTTACAAAAGAATCTACGTTTAGACAAGGATAAACCATAAACTATTTTTTTAGAGTTTCAAAACTTTCAACAACAAAACGATTCAAATTTTATTTCCGTGTTGCCACTGATGAAGAGTGTACTTATGCTCGAAAGCGCTCTGGCCTTTTTTTAAACTTTTGTACGCCTTATAGGAAGTAAAATAAAGACCTTCTGATGTGGATGTGTTCTTAATTTTTGCTATTATAACATCAGATGGGATGCCAAATTATTTATGTAACTAAGTTTAAGAATGAAAAGGTAAAATATGATAGAAACTGCATTTCAGATCTAACGATCATTTTAGATCTATTTGCAGGGGTGTCAAAGAAAGTTGACCAGTAAGAGGACTAAAGAGAACTCGAGAAGTATTAGAGTTATCGTATATTTTTCATGTAGGTGTACATGAAACCCTAATAGCTATGAGACGGCTTCAGGGGTAGGAGGCTGGCCCTCTATTTTAGGAGGTACAGAGGGCTATATCTCTTCTGTTAGAGATGGGGAAAACTTCAATAACAAAGCTGTACACCTAACGTTGCAAAATTAGTACTAAGAATTTTGTCCCACAGTAAAAGCTGCAAAATAACTCTCTAAACGATTTTTAAAAAGGCAATTTTATTAATCTATATATAACAGTGAACGTTGTACGTAGAGACTTGGAGGATATGCAGAGAAATTTTATAAATAACTCCCTAAGCAATCAATTTATAAAAGACAATTTTATTAATCTGCATGTAACAGTTGACATTAAACATAGAAATTTGGTGAACAGGCGGAAACATCTTACTGTAAAATAACACTCTAAACAACGATTTAAAAAAAGACAATTTTATCAATCTGAATGTAACAGTAGATATAGCGGGGTAGAGACTTGAAGAACAAGCGAAGACATATTGCGGCAAAACAACTCTCTGAACCACGATTTTAAAAGAGGCAATTTTGTTAATCTGCATGTAACAGTAGACACAGGACGTAGAAACTTGGAGAACACGCTGAGACATCTTGCTGAAAAACACCTCTCTAAACAGCTATTTTATAGAGGCAATTTTGTTAATCTGCCTGTAACAAGGGACACTGGACGTAGACTTGAAGACAACGCGGAGACATCTTACTGTAAAAGACCACTCTAAACAACGATTTAAAAAAAGACAGTTTTATCAATCTGAATCTTGTTGTGTTAAATTTATAGGAACAATGATTTTTTAAGAGGCAATTTTGTGAATCTGCATGTAACAGTAGACACAGGACGTAGAAACTTGGGGAACATGCTGAGACATCTTGCTGCAAAATACCTCTCTAAACAGCAATTTTAAAGAGGCAATTTTGTTAATCTGCCTGTAACAAGGGACACTGGACGTAGAGACTTGAAGACAACGCGAAGACATCTTGCTGCTAAGTAACTCTTTAAATAACGATTTTAAAAGAGACAATTTTATCAATCTGAATGTAACAGTAGACATAACGGAAGTAGAGACTTGAAGAACAAGCGAAGCCATATTGCGGCAAAACAACTCCCTAAACCACGATTTTAAAAAAGGCAATTTCATTAATCTGCATGTAACAGTGGGCATTGGACATAGAAACTTGGAGTACACGCTGAAACATCTTGCTGAAAAATACCTCTCTAAACACCAATTTTATAGATGCAATTTTGTTAATATGCCTGTAACAGAGAACACTGGCCGTAGAGACTTGAAGAACACGCGAAGACATCTTGCTGCGAAATATCTCTCTAAATAATAATTTTAAAAGAGACAATTCTATTAATTTGCATGTAACTGTGGACACTGGATGTAGAGATTTGGAGAATATGCAGAGGAATACGGGAGGAACAAAAATACTTAATTTTGACATGCTGTACAACTTTGTAATTGGTTTTGTCCTATCTCGAACAAGAAGCAAGAAAGCCTTATGTAACCCATGATAAAGGGTTATGGCGAAGGGCCATACATAATGCGAAAGTGCGATGTTAAAGAGTATCCATTAACGGCAAGCATAAAACATAAATTTATTTACAAGAACATACTAACTATATTTACAGGAACATTACGTAAACTATAAACAAGTACATTATTAAAATAGAGCTACGTCATAACGCGCGTGCAGGTAGCAAACGACATACGAATGTCCGAATGATGATGATAAAGTTCTGAGGCTCGCTTTATATGAGCCAGGGTAGAAGCTTTGCGTGTGCGGCATATGCAAATCTAGAGTCTCTGTGGAGAGCAAGACAGTTTTATGCTAATCTCTTGATCAGTGTCTTTATGTAAATCGCTGGTGGCGGGTTGCCATAGAGTGTACAGCACCCTAAAATTGTCTCATCCTATTCGTTTGTCTCAATCAACGAAATCAATTTTGTATGTTGTTAATATGTATTTGTTTTTCATTTACACTCTGAATAGTTAAAGGGATTACAATCAAATTATGTTTTATATTAAAAAACAAATATGGCTTACATTTGTGTTTACCAATCAAAAATGACATTACAAATGTTTCTGATTTATTATGTAAAACAGAGATGTCGTATATCGACGTTTCTTGTAGTTTTATCTATAGGGTATTACTTTTATAATAATATGGAAGATGTATGCCTATCAGTCTGCGGCGAAGCGGAAAATGTAAGAAGCCCACAGCTAAGAAATTGGGTACAGTGATACTTCATTCCAGGTCAGAAGACACCTCTGAGCGAATTGTGTTTAATTCGAAGTTGTTTTGTTATTCATTGCTGAAGTGCCGTTTTCAGCGAATTTAGCAGAAATTGCTTCCTTGGCGATCAAAACCAATAATGCAGAGTTTTTATTGTACCAGCATCAGAAATGTCAAAGAACATTCTTTTCCGCAAGCTTTAAATCAAATCAGTAGGATAACTCTTTCACGCTGGAAAACCAATCATGTATACTTATCCATAAATGAAAGGCATATTAAATGTCTCGGGTTTTAATCCTACGATCAACGCCATTAAAAATGCATTTTTAATCACTCAAAGGGATGGTAATAATTTTTCGAGCTATGACCTATATTTTCAACTAGCCTATAACCACAACTGAAACACATTTGTAGGGATAAATTATTTTCATTATTGGAATAAATAGGGACAAATTCTCATTATTAAATGAAATTGAGACAATTTTTCATTACTGAAACCATAGCCACCTTTATCTAAAATATCTGTTCTTTCCTCCACAAAAATAGGCAACCATCCCAGCTCAAAAATGGCCGCTAGGTGGTGTTAGTTATCATCTAAAACAACATTGTTGTTTTTCCATTTCTGTACGTGTTTTACCTTGGAAGATTCGTTATATTTCTTTAATTAACACTTTACAACAAAGTTGAAAAGTGTTTATGACTTTGTTCATTCTGTCTGTCTGTCTGTCTGTCTGTCTGTCTGTCTGTCTGTCCGTTAGCACGATAACTGCCGTAAAAATGAGTTTATCAAAATGAAATTTTAGTATGTTGTTCAGACGGTCTGTAGGACCTATGGGAATATAAATAAACAATATCACCCAATTAGTTTTTTATTGAACCCGGGTTGAAAAAATGAAATACATTGAACCCTATGGGACCTAATTTTTCAAACATTTTTTAAGTAAATTTAAAATTCACGAATTGCTTCGAAATTTTTAGGAAATATTCACATTATCCCATAGAATATGTAAAAAAAAATTCAATAAAATATGTTAAGTAGTTTTTTAATTAAAAAAAATATTTAATATAGGGAAAAATACAAATTCAATTAAATTCTGACTTTGGGATATCTTCCAGAAAGAAAAGAGAGAGATATTATATAATAGATATCTCTCCATTTGTTTAAACGTTTTGCATATGGGAGTGGCTTCATATTCTAAAATAATTTGGTAGATAACAATTTTTCATTTTTTTTAAATTTTATATAACTCTTCATGATAAATTTAATTGATGGCATTTTAAATGCACTTTCCTACGTCCTAGAGAGTTAAAATTTGGTACACAGCTTAAATTTGTTGAACATTTTATTCGACAAAAATTTGATGGATCTTTAAATATAGATCATACATTTTTTTCGAAATGGCCTGAAAATAATCCCCGTTCACTTCTATAAATCATTGTTGTAATATTGTTAAAAATTCTGATGTGGACAGCACATGTCTTTCTCTGCAGACTCATATTCGTTCTCTTTATTTATTCAATGATAATTTGAGTTTATCTGCACAACATAAGTATTTTAAATGACATTGAATTTACACGTTAAACTTAAATTTGGTTCTCATTTGATAGCTGGACTTATTGTCAAAGGTGGCGTAGCGAAAACGCGAAAAAACTAGAATATCTCAAGAACGGCTAGTCCTAGAGTAACGGGGTTAGTCTTATTCTTTTTGTTGTCAAAAATCACATATAAAATAGGAATTTAATTGATATAATTGAGCACACGTAGTCTTTTATTTTTATATATAACGATTTTTGCTGGCCATTTCGCAAAAATAGCCCGTTCCTTTTTCCCGAATCGTAGTAGAATAACCTACAAATGATTTATAAACAAAATTTTGTTAAATTTGGTATATAAATCACTTGTAGGTTATTGAAATATTATACACCAAATTTTGTTAAATTTGGTTCATTAGTTTTTAGCTAGAGTGGATAAAGGCAATTTCTGCGGCCATTTCGCAAAGAAGGCAGATTCTTTTATTACGAATCGTACTATAATCTAATGAACATAAGGATTTCCCACAAAAAACATACCTACCAAATTGTATGAAATTCGGTCCATTAGTTTTTCAATTAGAGTGGATGTAATATCCACACAGACACACAGAAACATACACAGATACACCCTTACACACACAGACGTCTTCCTAAAACTAGTTTTTTCGTGTTCTAGAAGTCCCAAAACGTGTAGATCCTTTGAAAATTCGAGTTCCGATCTTCGGCACGATTCCAATACTTTGAGTACATACACATACACATATATATTATCTGTGTATCTAAATTCCGTGCCTATGCAATTACAATAGTTGTGATTTTAAATGATCCCTAAACTTTTATTATTTCTTCAAGGAAGCCTAATTTTAACATATGCAGAATGCAAATATCTCAAGCGATTGTAAGATGAATTACATAAGAATTGCTGAATTTTTTTCACACAAAATTATTTAGCTCTGGAGTCTGGAATACAAATTATATGAATGAAATATTCATTGATTTTGCATAAAGAATCAGATGATTTATATTTCGATACAGTTTTAAATATTTAAGTATAATAAATTACTGTAGTACTGTGATAATGTAAAAGATATTACCACTGAATGAATCACATTTTAGAAATTTTTAAATGAAATTACATTTCAGTTGGAAAGTGTTTCATAATCAATGCTTATGCATGATTGATCTTTCTTGTTTTGATCTTGCTTTGAATTTTTTTTTAACTTTGATGTTCTTGTATCATTGTAATATCTAGCTTTTACTGTGGTTTATTGTGTAGTGCCTTCTTATACATGATATAGCATGAAACACTGCATAAGTGTTTTTGAATTTCACATGGAAGTCAATAGTCACGAGTTATGGATTAAAGCAGAGATTTTTCAGAGAAAGTTTGTATGTGTGTATAATTTGGGCACAAATTAAACTCTCAACATACCTAGGTTGAAGCGTGAAAGACCCAGACCGTCCGACTCACCCTAGGGTATGAGCAGCTGGTTAAGTGGCAGGATCTAGTTTGAAGTGTGAACATTTAAAATCTGTCCTCTCCTTAATTAAGACGTTGTTGATTTTCCAAAGAAAGTTTGTGTACTTGTATAATTTCGGCACAAATTATAAACTATTAAACTCTATTATGAGCAATTGATCAAAAATTAACCATCACTGCAAGTTGATACAATCAAGCATGGCAAATATTCGCTGTGGTTTATATACTTTGTATATAGCATTATAAATTTAAATTTTTCATATGTTTTCATTATAAATTTCATATTGATATCTATAAAGAATTTTTTTTAGGTTTGTTTACATCTTATTGTATGCAAATTCAAATCAGATTTAATTTTACAATAATCCTGAGCGAAGCTGAAATTTCTTTCTCTCAATGTATAAATGCCAAGGTATAAAATTCACATCGTCTATGGTCTTTTCAATCTTCATGTTGTTCTAGCTGTCATGTTGTTCTAGCTAGATGGCGATACATGACATCTTTTGAGGGTGTATCGTGGTTTTCATTTTTACTTTCCTTATATACATAATGTGTAAGGGAAGTATTGTGAAGGGGTCGAAAATTCGAATTCGAGTTTTCGACGGAATAGCACGTTTCAAGCATCCTTGATCACGAATCGAACATTTTTGAAGTAGTGTGTATGTAGTGTGTGTGTGTGTGTGGAGACGATATCTTACGAACGAATGGAGCAATTCGAATGAAATTTGCTACAAAAATCCCAATCCGTGAATACTGGAAGCCTATTGCTATAAAACATAATCGAGCCTTCAGAACCCCTAAATTTTCGAGTGAAATTTTGAAAAAATCATCAAAAAATCAAAACCTTTAATAAAGTTACGTAAATAGACATTTCTCATGTAATTTTTCTTTAGAAAACGATTGCCATAAACTTTAGAATGTTAGCATGAACCGTTCTCGAGATACTGCACATTTTTCAAATAAATTTTTCAAAAAATCCCATAAATTAAAAAAATATATATTAACTGTTAAGAAACATGTTTACTTTTCATATGTAATATCATGCGATAAATTTGATGACAGCATTCTCGTGGATCTAACTCGTTCCATACACGAGAAAAGATACTTTGAGTAATACTTTTGTATTTGAACGCCAATAGTCATTTGTCTGCTGTAAGAATAACTTATTTCTACATTCATAACGCTTGTCGAGATTTTAGCGACGAATTTAGCGGACTGTCGCTAACTTGGCGACATTTTTAAATGTTGCCATATAAGCGAAAATCTCGCCAAATGGTAAAAAATGACCCTAAATCAATCAAACCCTAAATCAAGACTAATTAAAGAAAATTCAATATCTTGGAAATAATATAAGTATCTACTATAAGAATAACATTTTTTTAACTGTAAAAGTATTAAATTCATTGCATTATATAAGGAAAGTCATGTGCTGCCCACATCAGATTTTTTATCAAAAGAAAAGGGGGAAATGAACTGGCATTTTAGATGAAGGAGGCTATGCTGATACAAATTGAGACAAGCATTTATTGATGAAACAAATTGGAACAAATTTTCAATTTTAGAAATAAATTGGAGCAAAATTTCATTATTGGATTAAATATATAGGAACAATGATTTTTTCCTCTGCCCTGTAAAGATTACTGGGGCAAAATATGGCAAATGCTCTAATTAGGCATTGTCTTTTGTTCATCAATAGATTAGCCGCATGGAAAAACTCTCCGATATAAAACTTTGTATTTTTGCAAAAGACAGTTTTTTAATGGTTCGCGGAAGATAGAAGTTTAGGATCCCGTAATTGCAATCTCTCCCAAGATATTGTTATTTCTACCTGTATGGAATATTTACAGTAGAAATCGTTTTATGTTTTAAAATGCGTAGTTTGATGACCTAAAATATACTGAACTGAATGTTTTAAAATATTTTTAGCATACATTATATGTATAATGAAATAATATAACATAAATAACTTGAAGGGTGGTTCGACCCGACCTTCTCAAAGCAGAATCCATTTTTAACTAACTTTACCGTTTTTCCGTTTTTAACACTTAACAACATTGTTGAAAAGCGTTTATGACTTTGTTCATTCTGTCTGCCTGTCTATCCGCATAATAACTGCCTTAAAAATGACTTTATCAAAATAAAATTTTAAAAATCTGATGTGGGCAGCACATGACTTTCCTTATATAATGCAATGAATTTCCTACTTTAAAAAAATAGAGTATTTTTATAGTTGTTATTTATATTCTTTCCAAAATATTGAATTTTCGTCAATGAGTCGTCATTTTACATGTCGTCATCATCAATTAGTCATCATTGATTTAGCGTCATTTTTATCCATTTGGCGAGTTTTTCATTAATGTAGCAACATTTAAAAAAGTCGCCAAGTTGGCGACATTCCACCAAATTCGTCGCCAAAATCTCGCCAAGCGTTATGGACGAAGAAATAAGTTATTCTTACAGCAGATAAATGCCTATTGGCGTTCAAATACAAAAGTATTACTCAAAGCATATTTTTTCATGAATGGAACGAGCTAGATCCACGAGAATGATGTCACCAAATTTATCGCATGGTATTACATATGAAAAGTGAACATGTTTCTCAATTAGGAAATATTTCTTTTTATTATATGACTTTAAAAATGTGCGATATCTCGAAAACGGTTAATGTTAGCGTTCTAAAATTTATGTCAATCGTTTTCTAATGAAGAATTACATAAGAAATGTCTATTTTCTTACCTTTATTAGCAGTTTTGATTTTTTGACGATTTTTTCAAAATTTCACTCGAAAATTTAGGGGGGTTCTGAACATTCGATTGCGTATAAAAACAATAGGCTTCCAGTGTTTAAGGATTGTGTTTTTTGTACCAAATTTCGTTCGAATCAGTCCATTCGTTCGTCAGTTATCTTCTCCACAGGCTCACTGACACACACACACAGATGCTACAAGCTAAAGATGCTACATGCACAACATTTGTGTCGAGATTAATTTTTCACTATAATGATTGAAATTAATTGAAATGATTGAAACTGATTATTTCGTGATCATTAAGCCATAAATAACAACTTTTATTCTTAATCATGTCAAATTTTGCCCTATGCTGCAATGTTAAAAAAATATTATGTGGACAACACATGACTTTCCTTATATAATGTAATGAATGTATTTTTACAGTAAAAAAATAGGTTTTTCTTATAGTAGATACTAATATTCTTTTCAAGATATGGAATTTTCGACAATTAGTCGTCATTTTCATTGATTTAACGTCATTTTTATCCATTTAGCGAGATTTTTGTTAATTTGGCAACATTTCAAAAAGTCGCCAAGTTGGCGACATTCCGCCAAATTCGTCGTCAAAATCTCTCCAAGCGTTATGGACGAAGAAATAAGTTATTCTTACAGCAGATAAATGACTATTGGCGTTCAAATACAAAAGTATTTCTCAAAATATCTTTTTTCATGAATGAAACGAGCTAGATCCACGAGAATGATGTCACCCAATTTATCGCATGATATTACATATGAAAAGTGAACATGTTTCTCAATAGGAAATATTTTTTTTTCTTTTTTATATGACTTTTTGATAATTTTTTTGGAAAATGTGCAATATCTCGAGAACGGTTCATGTTAGCGTTCTAAAATTTATGTCAATCATTTTCTAATGAAAAATTACATGAGAAATGTCTATTTGCGCAGCTTTATATAGTGGTTTTGATTTTTTGACGATTTTTTCAAAATTTCATTCGAAAATTTAGGGGGGTTCTGAACATTCGATTGCATATAAAAGCAATAGGCTTCCAGTGTTTACAGATTGTGATTTTTGTACCAAATTTGGTTCAAATTGGTCCATTCGTTCGTCAGTTATCGTCTCCATAGCCTCACTGACACACACACACAGACACACACACACACACAGACATCACTTCAAAAATGTGTGAATCGTGATCAGGGATGTTTGAAACGTGCTCTCCCGTCGAAAACTCGAATTCGAATTTTCGACCCCGTCACAATACTCTCCTCATACATTATGTATATAAGGAAAGTAAAAATATTATGTTTAGAATAAATTTCAAAGTTTTGCTCGATTTTCAAAGTATTCTATCTAGCTCTAGATTGTTCGATGGCAAAACCGAATATAAAATTTCGTGAAAGTCCATTATTATTTGTAATAGCTATTATGTACACAAGAAATCGACCACAGATAAATGAGCATCACTCTAAAAATAGTCAGAATGTATTCAGGAGGTCTTAAAATAGATATCAGCAACAAAATCTCGAAATCGAAAATTTTCGTAAAAACAATACTTTCTCTATACTGTATTCAATGGTATGATAAAGTAAAACGTGTATCTTTATTATTAAACTGTATAATGTGGTTTAAATCATACTCATACCACTTTCTTTTGAATTCTTCTGTACATATTTATATTATTGCAGTCATTCAGAACAGTAACTATCACATCCGTAAAATATTGCATTTGAGATATAATTATTCATTTAAATAATATAATTATTCATTTAGATATAAATCTTATTCATTTAAATAAATAAGATTTCCTATGTAAACTAATATAAGCCATTTTAATGAAAACCTATTAGGTAACATTGGTCGTTAATCGAGTTGTATTTATCTTCGCAAGTTCTTGAGGGGACTTTCACCAGTTGCAGTCGCATCAAATATGTCATTTTTGTTTAAAATATCCTGTATGATCAACACACATTTTTACTTGCCTTATATACATAATGTATAAGGAAAGTATTGTGACGGGGTCGAGAATTCGAGTTTTAGACGGGAGAGCACGTTTCAGACATCCCTGATCATGAATCAAACATTTTTGAAGTGATGTCTGCGTGTGTGTGAAAGTATGTGTATGTGTGTGTGCACAGTGAGTCTGTGGAGACGATAACTGACGAAAGAATAGACCGATTCGAACGAAATTTGGTACAAAAATCACAATCCGTAAACACTGTAAGTCTATTGCTTTTATACGCAATCGAATATTCAGAACCCCCCTAAATTTTCGAGTGAAATTTTGAAAAAATTGTCAGAAAATCAAAATCGCTAATAAAGTTACGCAAATAGACATTTCTTATGTAATTTTTCATAAGAAAACGATTAACATAAATTTTAGACCGCTAGCATGCACCGTTCTCGAGATATTGCACATTTAAAAAAATTATCAAAAAATTATATAAAATAAAAACAAAATATTTCCTATTGAGAAACATGTTCACTTTTCGTATGTAATATCATGAGATAAATTGGATGACATCATTGTCGTGGATCTAGCTCGTTCCATTCATGAAAAAAGATATCTTGAGAAATACTTTTATATTTGAATGCCAATAGTCATTTATCTGCTATAAGAATAAATTATTTCTCCGTCCATAACGCTTGGCGAGATTTTAGCGACGAATTTGGCGGAATGTCGCCAACTTGGCGAGTTTTTTAAATGTTACCAAATTAAAGAAAATCGAGCTGAATGGATAAAAATGACGCTGAATCAATGAAAATAATGACTAATTGACGAAAATACAATATCTTGGAAAAATATATGTATCTACTATAAGAATAACCTCTTTTGTTTTTAATGTAAAAGTAGTAAATACATTGCATTATATAAGGAAAGTCATGTGCTGTCCACATCAGATTTTTTTTATAAATCTGCTGTATATACAAAACGCATGGATTTTTCTACCTATTTCTATGAAAATAAAATTTAGAAGCTACGTACATTTATTGGAAACTTAACTTCTTAAATCATACATAAGCTAATATACCTGGTAATCATGAATATAATTAAGAAGTATAAATAATTTTTATTTTTGCTTTCTGATACTATGTAATACTGTATAGAGAAATATTGCCTTCACGAACATTTTCTAATTCGAGATTTTGATGCCGATATATGCTTTAAGACTTCCTGGACACGATTTGACTATTTTTGGAGGGATGCCTGTCAGTCGGTTTATCTGCCTTTATGTCAGTGGTCGAATTTTTGTATACACGATAGCGCCACTTATGGATTTTCGATTAGCGCGATATACTAATGGATTTTCACGAAACTTTATATCCGACATTGTTATAAAAAAATCTAGAACCAGATATAATTCTTTTATATTTGAGCAAAAACTTAAATTTATTTGTAATTTTATATTTTTTTAACATGCCATGAGCACATCGCAGGGCAAATTTTGGCATGGTCATGCATAAAAGGTTTTATTTATGGTTTAATGATCACGAGACTTAATAGTTTCAATCATTGTTGTTATTGTTGAGACCTGTTGCGAAGCCTGTTATTTTAAGGTCTGTAATCTAAATTCTTGATTATATATATATATATATATATATATATATATATATATATATAATAGTAGTTTGAAAATCCAATGAACGAAAAGAAGCTGCAACACGATAAACCTGACTTTCTAAAACACCCACAGAATAAAATATAAAATAGCAAATCATCAATCAAATGGAAAAAAATGCAAAACACGAGTTATAAAGTTACAGAAAATCAACAAAATTCAAAGGTATGGAAAAGAATAAAGAAAAACTTAAAAAATTAAGCTATATCGCTATACACGTGGAAAAAGGGCTAAGCCTAAAGATATGGAAATGTTTACTTCGTAAAATTCGTTCTCAAGTCCAAATATTTTGACGAAGCAGACATAAAATATGTATGTTTCTGAAGAAATAGATAGATTATATCTATAAACTATTTCTACTTATACATATATATATATATATATATATAATAAATTTTATTGTTTATGTGAGTACATTTTCCAAGTACCATAACAAAATTATGTATGTAAAAATTCGATCAAGTTTCTGTCTCTAAAATACTCTGAGATAAAAATAGCAACTGTACTTCCATAGACAGAAAGCTGTCTTACCTATGGAGGTGTGATTGCTCTTTTTCTTATCCTGAAAAAGATAGCTGCTTTTTGCCTTCGAAATCTGTTCATGCTTTTTATCAACTCTTTTTACTGATACTAACTATTTTTTACACATAATTACAGCATTTATTTATTCCTAAATTAATGCACTTTAAGGCTTACATCAGAATGGTTTTTAAAGCGGGTCCCAAGAGATTGAGTGGCTGGCGACGCTATTTTCGGAAAATAGATCCCTAGAATTCGGTTGATGACGATAATCCCCGAGTAGTAAAGTGTGCGTTGGTGCCCGATATAACCTATTGAAAGTTTATTATGGGTTTCGCGTTTATTATGGGTCACGTTCGGTGTTTATTATGTGTTTCACGAGGTATTGCCACCCAGGTGTTGTTCGTCCGGACCATGATTGACTTAATTATTTTTACCTAATGCACATATGACGACATGGGGATTAAGAACTCGCGCATTTTGTTCTCGGGCTGTCAACAGGGACCGAGCTTGATAACTGCGGACTGTTATCTTACTCCACCGATGTCATTAAATTTCCTTGAACGTCTCTGTATCCTGTGCGCGCAGCACAATTTAAAATATTTACGCCTGGTGTACACCTGGATATAGACACAGCAAAATTAACAAACAATTTTTAACTGTAATTATGCGAAAACTTTGTGTGTTTTGGCAACTCCTCTCAAAGCCTGCTCTGGACAGTGACATCACGAATAACGGAACTTAATTCCCATGACGTCAAGCTGAAAACTTTTTGATTCGTTGCCGGGCTGAGTGCCCAACCTTATATTAAAGAACCTTGAGTGCCGGCATTGCGTATTGTGTGATTTAAGTGTACTTAATAGTGTTCGTCTTATGGTATAAGACATACCTGGGTTAGTTTCTTTGTGTTAAACACGAATCTCTATAGTTCAGTTAAGAAATATATTTTTGCTCTTTAACTATCTGTGTGTACATATTATGCTAATAGGGCTTTAATTGTTTGCTTTTTCGGGGTGGAATTTGAATTATGTCACTTAGATATAATAACCTAAGGTAAGAACATTACATAATGTAGCATGCTGTGTGACGTGCCCCCCCTTATTTTGGATTTACAATTTAAATATAAAATGTCACTCCTTATTTGTAACGACAATTGAGACGTTATGTGTTAATAGAACTTCTTTTTCCTCATTTCTGCAATCGTTTTAAAGGAATTTTATACGAATTGCTACAAAAATTAACTTTGTTAACAAAAACGCGAATTAACATTCATGTCGCCACATGAAATTAAGTTTGCATGTTTTACAAAATGAATAGTTACTAACGATTTGACTATGGAGGTAATTTTTACTCTAACGTCATGGATTACGTATTTATGTAAAAATATATATGTGATTGTAATTGTATTAACTTGCGACAAGGGTAACATACGCTGTAGAAAATGTGACAGGCTCTAATTACTCTTTCATTTAATTTATTGAAATATGGAAAATTTTGAATATTCATTTCAAAAGCATTGATTTGAGCCATCATCAAACCATCGATTTTATAAAAATAAATTTAGTTTTTAATTGTTTATAGCTTTTATTAGATGGACTGAACCACTTTGTGAAGGCGTACAGTTTATATTATACCTCAGTTTATATACAGTTTATATTATACCTCAGTTTATATACAGTTTATATTATACCTCAGTTTATATACAGTTTATATTATACCGCAGTATAAAGTTAAATTACATAAGTTCAAGTATTAGGAGATATGACATGAAGAAGCACATCACCTACTCATTTGATAACATGCCATACCTGTATGGGGCATTTTGAAACCATAGAAACTGCATCATAGTTATCCGATTAAATCTAAATTGATGAAAACACGAAAATGTTACACATCGGCAAAGCCAAAGGGGGGGGGAATCAGGGCCTGGCGTTAATTCGAGCCCTCCCCGCCCCCCATACGCATACCAAACACATGCGACATATCACCACATAACAAATTTTGGGACTCAGGGTCATAGCCCGGAATGCCCTTTCGTACACCAAGAACTTCCAAGTAGTTTACTTTAAAGTAATGCCGATCCGGTGGTCGAGCGGTCAGAGGCATGCGTTTCCGTCTGATCGCTGGATTGCGGGTTCGAATCCCGCCAGCGGGCATGGATGTTGTCATGTCGAGGCCAAGTCAGACAGACTTCCGCCCTTCGGGGAGCCTCTATAAAAGTGAAGCTGCAAAACTCCTCCCCTTTGCCATGGGATACCCTGGGGGGTCTTGTGGACGTGGTGCTTAGGCGCTCCTTCACCACGGGGGAATTAGTAACGAACGAACTTTAAAGTAATATATTAAGACTTTAAAGGATATATAATATTTAAAACTATTAATATATTTTAAATTATATTATATAATTATATTATTTTATAATATTTTTAAAAAAAAATTTCTGCCCAAATTTTTATCACATACAAAAATTAGGGAGCCCCTTCAATTTTGTGGTCGGGGGAGTAAAATGTGTCGATGGAAGTGCAGAGACTTTCACCCGGATCATGTGTTCTCTTAGAAGTAAAAACCTTTTAGGCCACTTGAAAGATAAATCGTCGTCTTGTTTCTTAACATTCTGTGCATAACAATATAGCTGAGAGATGGGAATTCTGTGATATATGTCATAAATGCATATATATTTAAAATTATTTTAAAGATTATAAAAATTAAGAAAATATTGCATTTCGATATACAAATATTTCAAAAAAAAAATATTTTAAATTAGTTAAAAATAAAAAACAAGAAAGATCAATCATGCATACAGCATTCATTATAAAACACTTTCAAACTGCAATGCAATTTTATATAAACATCTCTAAAATGCGATATATTCCTCTGTAATATCTTTAAAATTATCACAATACTACATTAATTTATTATATTATTACATTAATTTATTATATTTGAAAACTTAAAACTTCATCGAAAAAAATGTACTTCATTCAAATGACGGAATTGAAATATAAATTGCCTGGTTTAAATATCTCTAAAATGCGATGCATTCCTTGGTAATATTTTTAAAATCATCATAATACTCCAATAATTTATTATATTTGAAAACTTCGTCGAAAACAAATCAACTTTATTCAAATGACGTCATCGAAATACATATCGCCTCTATATAAAAGCAGCATTTCATTCATAAACTTTTTCCATTCCTTTCATTCATCACAATACTATAATAATTTATTTTATTTTAAAACCATGGAGGTACAGGTAATTTAACTCACTCCATGCTTAAAACTTCATCGAAAAAATCGTCTGATTCTCTCTGTAAAATCAGTGAATGTTTCATTCATATCAGCTATATTGCAGACTCCATAAGCTAAATAATTTTGCTTTAAAGAAATGCAGCAATTCTTATACAACTCATTCTACATATTTTGGTGTTTGCATTTTCCATAAGTGAAAATTCGGCTACGTTGTAGAAATAATCAAAGTTTGATGATCATTTAAACTCAAATATATTGAATTTGCGTTGTTTCAGTATGTAGATGCAGAGAATTTAAGCAAAAATAAAGTGGTTTTAGAACGGATGCAACACTAAATATGAATTAAGAAGAACTTTAAAAATCACAATTTTGACAAAAGATGGATGTCATATTTTATTTTGAAGTGGATCAAGTGATCTCTTCCTATAACGGTCAGGTGATCTTTTCATATGGAGTGTGTAATTATTATTTTAATTTTTATTTAAAAAACTACTGAATATATTTTGCTGAAATTTTTTTTATATATTTTATGGGATAATTTGAATATTTCCTAAAACTTTTGAAGCAATTTGTAGAATTTTAAATTCGCTTAAAATATGTTTGAAAAATTAGGTCCCATAGGGTTCAGTGTATTTCATTTTTTCAACCCGGGTTCAATCCAAAACTAATTGGATGATATTATTCATTTATATTCTCATAGGTCCCACAGACCATCTGAATAACATACTAAAATTTTATTTTGATTAAGTCATTTTCACGGCAGTTATCGTGCTAACGGACGGACAGAGAGACAGACAGACAAACAGACAGAATGAACAAAGTCATGAACACTTTTTAACTATGTTGTAAAATGTTAAATAAAAACTCATTGAAATCATGAAGTATTTAAGTTATATAAAATGTACAAACGGTTATTATACGTTATATGGATAAAAAATAGTGAAAACTGATCACACCTACGAAAACTTACAATTTAAAATTATTTAAAATTAATTTAAAATTAGTTTAAAATTTGAATCAGAAAATGTTTGTAAACATGATGGGGGCACAGCTCTAATTTTAAATAGTACTTTTTATTTGAATTATACACGATACTCGCTCAAAATCTTCAACTATATTGTAAGTAAATACGTATTTTTATTAGTTTTAAATAGTAAATTAATAATTATTAGTTTTGAAATAGTAAATTTATAATTATTAGTTTTAAAATATTGATGCGTACACGAAAATTGTGATTTAGTGAGCATAGTGAACTGGATGCAGAGCCTTCTAGCGCTGGAAACAAATAAAATGAAAAAGTTCAATCATGCTTAAGCATTGATTACGAAACACTTTCCAGCTGCAATACAATTTTATTTACACATCTCTGAAATGCTATACATTCAGAGCTGATATATTTGAAATTATCACAGTACTATAATAATGTATTACATTTGAAAACTTAAAACTTCATGTAAAAAAATGAACTTTAATCAAATGACGTCATCGAAATATAAATCGTCTGACTCTCTATGTAAAAGCAATAAATGTTTCATTCATATCGTTTTTATTCCAGACTCCAGAGCTGAATGATTTTGCGTGAAAAAAAATTCAGCAATTCCTATACAACTCATCTTACAATCACTTGTTTACATTCTCCGTCCATTAAAATTGTGCTTCGTTGTAGAAATAATCGAAGTTTGGTGATCATTTAAACTCAAAAATATTGTAATTGCATTGGCACATAATATAGATGCACAGAAAATACTCAAAAATGAAGCTGTTTTAGGACATATGCAACACTAAATATAAATGTAAAAGAAATTTTAAAATCACGATTTTTACTCTGGGAAAAAAAGATGGATGCCATATTTTATTTTGAAGTGGGTCACGTGATCACTTCATATAATAGGAGTGAAAGAATTACTTTAATTTCTATTTAAAAAACTACCGAACACATTTTGTTGAAATTTTTTTATATATTTGATGGTATAATTTGAATATTTCCGAAAATTTTCGAAGCAATTTGTAAATTTTAACATAGCTTCAAAATGTTTAAAAAATTAGGTCCCATAGTGTTCACTGCATTTCACATTTTCAACCAATATTCAATCCAAAACTAATTGGGTAATATTTTTCATTTACATTCACATATGTCTCACAGACCGTCTCAATAACATACTAAAATTTCATTTTGATAAAGTAATTTTTACGGCACAGTTATCGTGCAAACGGACAGGCAGACAGACAGAATGGACAAAGTCATGAACACTTTTCAACATGATGAAATATGTTAATAATAAAAGTATTCGAAAATATTTTTCCTTTTTTTTTTTTTTGCCTACGCCTAAATCGCTATCGTTTGAGTATATCGGCAATACCGCCCCTTTAAGCGTTTTGATCCAAGACCAACCAGCACACATTATATGCACTACATTAAGTTTAAGATCTTTAATAGAAACACGCCCATTTTATACACTCATCTGGCAGGAAAAAGGCAATGAGGTACAATTGCACTGTCGATTCTTCTGTATTGATGAGCATCCTCCTTTGGAGGCGGAGATCGCAGAAACCGATAAGTTGGTTGACGATGAAAGATGACTATTTTACTAGATGTATCGATTTATCGGTACGTGAACCCATTTATTACAAGCGGAAATGTGTGACTGTGCTTTAAAATAGAAAGGGAAACGGCGATCGAAAGAGGATCTTAGCGCTAATAATGTCTGTATGTGGAAACAATGGGAGCGATTTGGAAGTGCTATGATCAATTGGTTTCAGTGTACTTAAAATTGCAATAATAATTTTGTGCGAAGTAGCTGAATTGGAGGGATATTAAATGTGATGGCTGCTGTTTATATCTTTAAAGATATTTTTCTGTTATCCTAAAATATTTTTGAAATCGCATTGCTCGATATATAAAATGCATTTTCTATGTCTAATCATTATAATGGAAAGTGGTCGCGATACAATTTTTTGTTCGTGACATCATTAGGCTCATTCGGAGGGAAAGTTAGCCTCGAGGGGGCTACGTTATCAAACATAGCAACAATCATAAGATTATTCAGGACCTGGACAATGAAAGGAAACGTGCTATAATTGTAATCATTTGGAGCAGCTATACAGATTTAAAATAAAAACTCTTGCAAAATTTGAAAAAAAAAAAGCACATTCCACTTAAAAATGGATTCTGGTATAAGAATTATGTAAAAGAAATAGGCACAAATGTATTAAACAAAGTATATATATCTAAGCATTCTGTAGATACAGAGACAGCATGACGAAAACAGCGTAGTCAATTCAAAACCAACAAGAAAGATCAATCATGCTTAAAGCATTGATTATGAAACACTTTCCAACTTCAATGCAATTTTATTCAAACATATCTAAAATGCAATACATTCCTCGGTAATATTTTAAAACTTATCACAATACTACATTAATTTATTATATTTGAAACCTTAAACCTTCATCGAAAAAAATTAACTTCATTCAAATGACGGCATTAAAATATAAATTGCCTGGTTTAAACATCTCGAAAATGTGATACATTCCTCGGTAATAATTTTAGAATTATCATAATACTACGATAATTTATTATATTTGAAAACTTTATCGAAAACAACTGAAATTCATTCAAATGACGTCATAAAAACATAACACGCCTGGCTCTCTCTATAAAAGCAACATTTCATTCATAAATATTTCCCCCATTCACGTAATTCATCACAATACTATAATAATTTATATTATTTAAAAATTAAGATCATGGAGCTACAAGTAAGTAAAACTCTATGCGTAAAACTTCATCGAAAATTATCGTCCTTCTGTTTCTAAAATCAATGAATATTTCATTCATATCAGCCATGCAGACTCCATGGACTAAATGATTTTGTGTTAAAAAATTACAGCGATTCTAATACAACTCATTCTACATATTTTGCTGTTTACATTTTACATAGGTGAAAAATAGGCTTAATAGTAGAAATAATCAAATTTGTATGAGCATTTAAACTGAAATATATTGTCATTGCGTTGTTAAAGTACGTAGATGCACAGAATTTAGGCAAAAATAAATTAGTTTTAGGACGGATACAACACTCAATATGAATTAAAAAGAACTTTAAAAATCACGATTTTGAGACAAGATGGATGCCATATATCATTTTGAAGTGGGTCATGTGATCGTTTCATATCATGGACACGTGATCGCTTCATATAAGAGGTGTTATTATTATTTTAATTTTTATTTAAAAAACTACTGAATATATTTCGCTGAATTTTTTTTTATATATTTTATGGAACAATTTGAATATTGCCTAAAATTTTCGAAGCAATTTGTGAATTTTAAATCCGCTTAAAAAATGCTTGAAAAATTAGGTCCCATAGGGCTCAATGTATTCCATTTTTTCAACCCGGGTTCAATCCAAAACTAATTGGGTGATATTATTCATTTATATTCCCATTGGTCCTATAGACCGTCTGAACAACATACTAAAATTTCATTTTGATTAAGTCATTTTTACGGCATTTATCGTGCTAACGGACGGACAGACAGACAGACAGACAGACAGACAGACAGACAGACAGAATGAACAAAGTCATAAACACTTTTCAACTTTGTTGTAAAGTGTTAACAAAATGAAACATACGTCGAAGTATAGCAAAAATTACAGTCCCCAACAGTTGATTTTTTATTTTATATACTTTGTTTAGTCGCTTTTGGTGGGACTCTTCTGTGGTATTTTGGCAATTAGCTTGGCTTATGCTTTCGAATTGGTTGGATCTAAATCCTCCTGCGGTTTTCTATTTGTTTATTTCTGATTGGTTGACTCTGTATTTGTGTTAAGTTTTGCTGTATTTGTGACGGATTAACTTTGATTTCCTTTCCACTAAGATCTAACGTTAGGTATATCTATTATATATTCATCCATGTATGACTCTTTTGTATTTATGACTTAGTTGGTATTTTAGCCCTTATGTACATATTGTCACCGTGTCTAAAGGAAATCCAACGTACTCCCAAACATCTGTTTGCTGTTTTTTATCTTAATTTGTGCACAACTGCATTGTGTTTTACCACTTATTTACAAATAATTCACATCTCCTACACCGCTTAATCTGATCTTTATTTGTTGAAAAAACAGCATTAAACTAATGTCTCCCACAGTCTCATAAAAACATTCTTGAAAAAACCTTGAAAGTCATATTTCCATTATAATGTTGACAGTATACTTATCAAAATGCGAGGTCGTTTTAGATATAATCGAAGGTAATTTCTGATCCAGTTACTGAAGGGGGATAACAGGAATGTATTGAGTGAATAAAACATGAGCGAAATCTGCATGCCACGAGTGGAGTTCATGTTTTATAAAGCATTTCAAGAGATGGTATGTTTTGGAGGAAGAATCATGGATCATTGATTTGTAAGTTTCATAAAAATATGTGCATGAGGAAGAATGTTTAAAAAAAATGCAGATACTACCAAATGATTCTGCAGCATTTTTGTCTGGCTGGTTGTTTTAATGCGCTTTGTAGACGTACCTCTATAGCGCTTTAAGCCATATATTTTATTTCTAGAGTCAAGCACGTTGTGCCTAAAATTTTATTAAAAAATGTAGCCAAAAAATAAAATCATGTTTCTTCTTTCACATTCAAAGGAGTTTAAGGTCACGCAGTTATGGAAGACCAGGACCGTCCGACTCATCCAATGACATAGAGCAGCTCTTTGGACGGCCGGGTGGAGTCACGCAGTTGTGTAATTATTTAGCTAGGTCACGCAGTTGTGGAAGACCCAGACCATTCGACTCATCCGAGGACATAGAGCAGCTATTTGGACGGACGGGTGGAGTCACGCAGTTGTGTAATTATTTAACTAGGTCACGCAGTTGTGGAAAACCCAGACCATCCGACTCATCCGAGGACATGGAACAGCTATTTGGACGGCCGGGAGGAGTCACGCAGTTGTGTAATTATTTAGCTAGGTCACGCAGTTGTGGAAGACCCAGACCATCCGACTCATCCGAGGACATAGAACAGCTATTTGGACGGCCGGGAGGAGTCACGCAGTTGTGTAATTATTTAGCTAGGTCACGCAGTTGTCAGTTGTGGAAAACAGACCATCCGAATCATCCGAGGACAAAGAGCAGCTTTTGGACGACCGGAAGGAGGTCACGCAGTTCTGTAATTATTTAGCTTGGGCCAGTAAGCTTAAATTTACTTTCCCTGTAATACATGGTAATGTATAGGGGAAAGTATTGGAATCGTGTCGAAAATCACAACTCGAGATTTCAACGGATCTACACGTTTGGAGACCTCTGAAACACAAAAAAACTATTTTTAGCGTGACGTCTGTTTGTGTGTGTTTATGTGTGTGTCTGACTGTTTGTGCAGACTCTGTATCAACTCTAACTGAAAAACTAGTCGACCGATTTTCATAAAATTTGGTAGGTAAGTCCTTTGTGAGAGACACTGGTATTGATTAGATTTGGTACGATTCGGGAAAAAAGAACCTGCCTTTTTTTGCGAAATGGCATTTAAAAATCGTTAAACGTAATAATAAAATACTACGTATGCTCAAATATATCAATTAAGTGCTTATCTTATTCGTAATGTTGACGACAAAAAATAATAAGGCCTACTTCATTACTTTCAACCTAGCCGTTCTCGATATATTTTAGCGTTATCTCATTTTTGCTACGCAACATTTGAAAATAAGTCCAGTTCCGTAGTGAAAACGAAAATTGAATTAAAACTGCAAATTCAGTGTAATTTATAATAGTTGTG
This sequence comes from Amaurobius ferox, assembly GCA_951213105.1. NCBI lineage: Eukaryota > Metazoa > Arthropoda > Arachnida > Araneae > Amaurobiidae > Amaurobius > Amaurobius ferox. The sequence goes on along the minus strand of OX578138.1, from coordinate 53,790,296 downwards.
CCTGCCATTTTGTGGAATTAAACTCAATTTCATGAATGATTGAAGAGATAAACAGAAATTAATTATGAGTCTGTAGGAAAAGGTATGTGCTCTCCACTTCCGATTTTTACTTTCCCTGCAATACATGGTAAAGTATAGGGAAAGTATTGGAATCGTGTCGAAAATCGAAACTCGAGATTTCAACGGATCTACACATTTTGGGGCCTCTAGAATACGGAAGAACTATTTTTAGCATTACGTCTGTGTGTCTGTCTGTCTGTGCAGATTTTGCATCCACTCTAACTAAAAAACTAATTTACCGAATATTATAAAATTTGGTAGGTAAATCTCTTGTGGGTGACCCTGGTGCTGATTAGATTTTGGTACGATTCGGTATAAAAGACCTTATTTTGCGAAGGGTTCACAAAAATTGCTTGTCTCCACTCTAGCTGAAAAACTAATAGACCAAATTTCACAAAATTTGGTAGATAAATCACTCCTAGTTTAACCTGGTGCTAATTAGATTTTGGTATTATTTGGGAATAAAGAAATAGCCTTTTTTTGCGAAATGGCCCATAAAAATCATTAAATCTAAAATTATAATACTATGTATGCTCAAATATATCGATTAAATGCATATTTAATGCGTAATTTTTGACGGCGAAAAGAATAAGACCAACCCCATTACTCTATGACTAGACGTTCTCGAGATCTTTTAGTTTTTTCGCATTTTCGCTACGTCTCATTTGAAAATGGGTCCAGTTACCAAATAAAAACGAAAACGTATTTAAAAGTACAAATTCAGTGTAATGTAAAATAATTATGGCTGTTATTTTGAACAATTAAACTCAATTTAATGAATTATTGAAGCAATAAAGAGAACGTGAATATGAGTCTGCAAAAAAAACTCATCTGCTGCCCACATCAGATGTTTACTTCCTCTGCAGTGCATGGTAATGTATAGGAAAAGTATTGAAACCTTTTTGAAAATCTCAACTCGAGTTTTCGACGGATCTACACGCTTTGGGACCTCTAGAATAAGAAAAAAAACATTTTAGCGGGATGTCTGTCTGCCTGTCTGTGGAATGTATGTATCCACTCTAACTCAAAAACTAATATGCTAAATTTCATAAAATTGTATAGATAAGTTACTTGGGGTTTTCCCTGGTGCTGATTAGATTTTGGTGCAATTCGGGATAAAAGAACCTGCCTTTTTTTTGCGAAATGGCCAGAAAAAATCGTATGTATCAGCTCTAGCTAAAAGAACTAATTTACCAAATTTTACAAAATATGACAGATAAGTCACTAATGGCTTACCCTGGTGCTGCTTAGATTTTGGTACGATTTGGAAAAAAAAAGATCCTGTCTTCTGTTTGTGCGAAATGGCCTGCAAAAATCGTCAAAATCTAAAGTAAAATATTACGTGTGATGAAATACATCAATTAAATGCTTATTTTACTCGTAATTTTTAACGATGAACAGAATAAGACCAACCCCGTTACACAAGGACTAACCGTTCTCTAGATATTTTAGTTTTTTGCATTTTTACTACGCCACTCTTGTCCAGTAACCAAATGAGAACGAAAATGGAAATAAAAATGCGAATTTTATACTTAATTGTTAAAATGCATGTTTGTATTTGCAAGGGAAAGTGTTGGAATCATGTCGAAAATCGCAACTCGAGTTTTCGACAGATCTACACGTTTCGAGACCTCTAGAATACGAAAAAACCATTTTTAGCGTTACGTCTGTGTGTGTGTCTGTCTGTCTGTGTGTCTGTCTGTGCAGATTTTATATCCTCTCTAACTAAAAAAGTAATGGACCGAATTTCACAAAATTTGGAAGGTAAGTCACTTGTAGACGAGTCTGGTGCTGATTCATTTTGTGTACGATTCGGGATAAAGGAACCCGCCTTTTTTTGCGAAATGGCCCGCAAATGTTTGTATCCACTCTAGCTGAAAAACTAATGGACCGAATTTCATAAAATTCGGTAGATGAGTCACTTATAGGTCACCCTGGTGCTGATTAGATTTTAGTACGATTCTGAAAAAAATAACCTGCCTTTTCTTGCAAAATGGACCGCAAAAATTGTCAAAATCAAAACTAAAAAAAGCTACGTATGCTCAAATATATCCATTAAATGCTTGTTTAATACGTAATTTTTAACGAAGAAAAGAATAAAACCAACCCCATTACACTAGGACTAGCCGTTCTCGAGATATTTTAGTTTTTTGGTTTTTCCGCTATGCCACCTTTGAAAATGAGTCCAGTTAGCAAACGAGAAAGAAAATTGAATTAAAAGTGAATCAAATGTAATTAAAATAAAGAGAACGTGAATATAACTCTGCAGGGAAAGTCATGTGCTGCCCACATCAGATTTTTTATACTTAATTGTTAACTACGAAAAAAAAGACCAACTCCATTACTCTAGGGACTAGCCGCTTTTGAGATACTTTAGCATTTTTGCATTTTATAAATACTTCCAGTTACCAAATGAAAACAAAAATTGATGTAAAAGTGCAAATTCAGTGTAATTTCAAATAGTTATGGTGTTATTTTATGCAATTAAACTCAGTTTAATGAATTATTAAAAACATTTAAAAAAAATGAATTTGAGTCTATAGGGAAAGTCATGTGCTGCCCACATCAGATTTTTCATACCCATATTCTAGAAAGATTTTCACAACGTTTCAGGAAATTCTTAATTAGTCGATCAATTAACTTTTTAAATTTGGGCTGATTACATTGAATGCCTATAATGAGAATACGTCCGATGAAATTATTAAAAGGAATATTATTCAATAATGAACAAAAATTGGATAAAATCCTTGTATCTTGAAATTATAGATCTAAAATCAAGAAATATTATTCTTCCTTTCTCTCTATCGAAAATGGATAGAACAAAAGTAAGACTAAAAGAATGTTCCATCACCATTTCATGAAGTATTCCTAAAAGTAATAATTTTCTTGAATATATAGTTTCAGAATCACATTTCATTACTAGCAGCATACCCGTTCTTCGTACGGAGTATATAATATAAAGAAACTTATAATTCGCAATCATGTGCAAATTCTGTTAAAATATTAAATTTATTGCTCCTAAAGATAAGTTTAAGAATATATGTTCTCACTATGCAAGATTATCTTCACGGGCAGACTTGAAGAATAAAACATCCTGGCCCCTTTTGCAAGCAAATTTACAAAAAAAAAAAAAATGGAATTGAATCAATATATGCAACCCCGTACTACTTATATTGTCGCAGATTAGAAAATATGCCAGTGTGTTAGTAGAAGATTACCCGTATGAGTCTCAAAAATATTTGCCAAAATCAAAGAGATGACGTAATAAATTAAAAATATCAATAATCTCTACTCTTCATACCAGAAGGTCGTAATTGATTCTACTATATGCCAATATATATCAAAACATATGCCAATATACCTGTACTACTTATATTCTCGTAGATTAGAAGATATATCTGTGTATTTGTAGAAGATTACTCGTACAACGTATATGAGTTTAAACAATTTTTGTCGAAATAAAACAATTGCATAATAACTAGAAAATATCAATAATCCCTGAATCAATAATCCCCGAAAATATCAATAATAATGACGTTTAAACCTGAAGACCGTAATTGATATTATCCAGTCAAAAATGCTATAAGAAAAATCAAATCTATCTTTTCTAAAATATATTTTTATATCCATTTATTTATTATTCAAATTGAAAAAATAACAATTAAAATTAACAGACGGATTTAATTTAATTGCGTTTCTGAGCAACATGATATAAGATAGAATCTTCCTCATGAACTGCGAAGTTAAATAGACATTTGGATTTCTTTATACTTTTCATTGTTCAGTAAACGCTTGAGCAAAATAAACCATGGAGATAGATTTCCCATTTAAATCAAGTTTCAAACAATTCATGTTTTCAGAAAGTGACTAATTGGCGCGAAAAATCTCCCATTAAACTCAGAGATACAGTTTTAATTCACTTTCAAACGATTTTCAAGCTTTTCGTTTGGATAAACCACGGAGTAAGAGAGTAGAACTCCTAGGAAAAAGTTTCGTTTTTCATTAATATCTCGAGAACCCCTGGTCTTAGATACTTGAAACTTGGGCTAAATTTATGAGTGGCCATTTTAAGGCTATCCACAAAATTTTATCGCATTCTCTTAAGCCGTTCTCCCGTGATGATGAGACAAACGAAAATTTCGTTTTTTGCTAATAACTCGAGAACCACTGATCGTAGAAACTCCAAACATAGACTAAATTTTAAGTGGAACTATTTCCAGGCTAGCCACAAAATTTCATCAAATTCGGTTCAGCCGTTCTCCCGTGATGACAGGACAGACAGACAGATTTTCAATTTTATTTATATAGATTCAATCGGCAGTACTTGTCAAAATGCAAATGTCATTTTGGATATAACTTGTTTATTTGCTTGAAGAAATCCGGCATAAGACAATTAGGTTAGGTGACATTGTATTAATGTTGGAGACATGAGCCATTTTCCTCAGGTCAAAACAACTGGGGAAGGGAAAGGAAATTCAAACAGATCAAAAACAACCAAAATCAAAAAGCATTAGCGGGTGGTTTCAGCCATTGAAAACGAAGTCTGACCGTAAGCATAGCAACTCAGGCCAATAAAGAGACCCCCGCCCCCACACACGAATACACAGAAAGCGGAACTTAAAAAAAGCATTGAAGTTAGATTTTTAAATATCTGATATGGATAGCAAATGCCTTTCCTTATATAATGGAATGAATTTTTTTCTTTCACAGTGTAAGATCTATCTATAATATCCATGGCACAATAATTTTAAAGTTGAATCGTACATGTTGCAGTTTTGCGGATGACAATAATTAAAACTATTTTGAAGTACCCAATTTCGCCCAACTTTAACAATTATCAATATTGATGGCATCCTCAATGAGCTATATAATCCATATATATTAAAACATATAAATAATTAATCCATCAATTTGGCGTTGTTTTTGTTAATTTAAAGTCATTCTTGCAATTTTGACAATATTTTCGTCCATCTGAGGCAAAATATCGCTTTCTTGATGATATTTCGACAAAAGAGTAGCCATGTTCGCCAAAATTATCAGCAAGCATTACAGACAGATAGAAATAAGAGCATTTCCTATATGAAAATGACAATTGGCGAATTGCTGGGTGTTAACCTTTTGCTCCATGAGTATTAATAATTGTTGGGTGTTAACCATTGGCGTCCGTGAACGCCAATGTCTCCAAAGAGCGATCAAACTGTTTGGGATAGGGTATGTCAAATACTTGTCTTTTTGGGAGGTTCTTCGTTTGGGAATGACGCTGTCCCACCCGTAAGCAAAAGGTTAAAATACAAAGCTATAACCCAAAAACTCTTCTTTCGTGAATGGAACGAACTGAATTCACGAGATTGATGTTAACAAATTTTCGCTTAAAATTACATATGAAATGTGAACATATTTCATAATAGTTAATACTTTTTTATTTTATGTAATTTTTTTGATAAATTTATTTGTGAAACGTACAATACCTCGAGAACGGTTCATACTAGCATTCTAAAGTAAGTTTATGTCTTTATTTTTCTAATGGAAAATTACACAGGAAATGGGTATTTATGTAACGTTACAGAAAATTCTGAATTTTTAATATTTTTTTCAAAATTTCACTCGAGAATTTCAGAGGTCTTCCAAACATTCGATTGCGTTTAAACTCAACGAGGTTTCTGTATTCAGCGTTTGTAATATTTGTCCAAAATTTAATTTGAAATGCTCCATTCGTTCATGAGAGATCGAATCTACAAATTTCACTCGAGAATTTCAGAGGTCTTCCAAACATTCGATTGCGTTTAAACTCAACGAGGTTTCTGTATTCAGCGTTTGTAATATTTGTCCAAAATTTAATTTGAAATGCTCCATTCGTTCATGAGAGATCGAATCTACAAACACATGGACACACACATACACACACAGACATAACCTAAAATCATTTGATTTGTGTTCAGGGTTGCTTGAAATGTGCTTTTTCGTTTTGATTACGACCATTCGATTGCGTTTAAAATCAACGGGCTTCCACTATTCCTCGGTTGTAATATATGTACCAAATTTTGTTCATATGACTTTCACGGGCTCATGAAGGCACACACTAATATACACACTAATACACACATACACACACTAATACACACACAGACATACACGTACACATACATACACGTACACATACATACACGTACACATACATACACGCACACATACACGCACACATACACGCACACACACACACATGCACACATACACACACATACACACAGCCAACGGCCCTACCGTGCTGAAAACACCGGTTCTCGTTAGATCACCGAAGTCAAGCAGCATCGGGCGCGGTTAGTACTTGGGTGGGTGACCACCTGGGAACACCGCGTGCTGTTGGCATATTTCGGGTACGGTAGCCCTGTGATTTGCGAGCTGGATTTGCAAGCTGCCACCACAGCCGCCGTGTTCGATGCGGAGTACGATCACGCTAAACATGTGGGTCCGTAAGCCCTTCCGAGAGGGTGGTGGTAGGGGAAGGAAGGTACGGTCCCTTTGGATGTTTCCCGCACTGGGTTCCGGTCTAAATTGGGCGGCACTTCCCGGCCGTCCAAACGGTTACCTTACACCTTTCTGGAAGGTCGGACGGTCTGAATCTCAACAACAACAACAACACACATGCACACATACACACACAAGCACACACACTTGCACACACACGCACACGTACACACACACTTGCACACACACGCACACGTACACACACACTTGCACACACACGCACACATACTTACACACACACATACATACATACAGACATCATCTCGGAAACGTTTATTTCGAGTTCATGTTATCTTGAAACGTGCTCTTTCGCCGAAAACTCGAATTCAAATGTTCGACCCTGTCACTATACTTTCCCTACACATTATATTATGCATATGGGGAAAGTAATAAAACGGATAAAAGAAATTGAAAATTACATTACATGTAAAAATGAAAGATTTGTAAGAAATTAGAGTGAGAAAGAAATGGACAAACCTTGTAAAGGAAGAAATATACTAAATTACAAAAGACTAAGCTTGAAATTAAGAGAAATATAAGTATAATCGGTTTTGAAAGTAAGGTAGGCTAATTTCATCAGTAATATTACTATAAAAGATACCAATGATTGAGACAGGATCATAAAAGAATATAACACAAAATGAAAAAATACCGATTTCAGAAGCTATATTCAGTTACTTATCAACTAAATGAAAGTAATATTCAATTAATTTATTTCAAAATTACCAGCGAATGAGTGGGATATAAATGGTTCCAAATATCTTCGAAACAATTGTAGTCACTTAATTGTGCCATGCCTGCTTTCTTCAAGAAATATTGGAACGCTATATTCTCGCAAACAGTAGTTTTATTTACTGTGTCTCTTTAGATACCTTCAAAAGTAATTTGTATTTGAGAAACTGGAGGAGAATCACAGGAATGTATTAAGTGAATAAAACATGAGCGAAATATGCATGACCTGGGTTCATATTTTAAGAAGCATTTCACGAGAGGGTTATGCTTTGTAGGAAGAAATCATGGACCATCGAATTGTAAGTTTCAGGAAAATATTCGCATGAGTAAAAAATATTTAATAATCTTCAGAATACCCAATAACTGTGGAACATTTTTTTTTAAATTTCTTTAAATTTATTTGAATAAATTCCTTTAGAATGTTCACTAGTATTATTTGATTTAAACAATATTTTAGGATGAAATATTTTGACATATTTCTATTCAGAATGTAAAAAACCTTGCCGCCCAAATCGGGATTCGAACCCTGGATCTTCAAATGGGCCAACCGACACTCTACCGTTGAACTATTGGGACAGAATTGCAAGCTCTTACCGTCAAAGTGGACTTTGCATTACCCACCCTCTAATATCAGATTAGCATGTAACTAACAAATTGATAGACCACCTCTTCCTATTTTTACCTCAGGTTAGTCTCCTGCTATTTTTACCTCGGGTTAGTTTACTGCTAATTTTACCTAGGGTTAGTCTACTGCTATTTTTACCTCACATTAGTCTACTGTTATTTTTACCTCGCGTTAGTCTACTGCCATTTTTACCTCACGTTAGACCCCTGCTATTTTTACCTCAGGTTAGTCTCCTGCTATTTTTACCTCACGTTAGCTTACTGCTATTTTTATCTCGGGTTAGTCTACTGCTATGTTTATCTCGGGTTAGTCTACTGCTATTTTTACCTCACGTTAGTCTCCTGCTATTTTTACCTCACGTTAGTCTCCTGCTATTTTTGCCTCACGTTAGTCTCCTGCTAATTTAAACTCATTTTAACCTCCTGATTATATTTCTATCCTCCAGTTTAGATTCTTGCGTTGTCCTCCTTATTTGAAACCGGCTCTCAATATCACAGAGTATACCGAATCCGTGTTAGCTGTGCAATGGTCTTTCTAAGTCCTCCGACATTTTGCTCTAACCTAAAGGATTGATTTGTTTGTGTGCCATTGTAAAGGACCTTTCCTGTTTGAGCTGTATTGTAAAGAACCTCAGCCGGCCCTCGAACCACAAATCCACTTCGTACTGGTCAGCCTACGGTCTAACGTCGAGTTACTGTGATGGAATTGTATACTCTTATCGTGGAAGTGGACTCTGAATGAAAAATATATATATAGTATCATTTTGGATAGAATCATCCTACACACTCATCCCCTTCGATCATTTTAAATTGTATCAGTTCTGGATAATGATAAAATTTATATATTATTGTTTTCATTTGTATATATTAATATTTTGGAATACGTGCTCTGGGAGCCAAGAACGAGCCCTTAAAAGATTATCTAACGACGTAATGTAATGACGTGAAAATTTTGTAGATGAAAATGTGCACAGAGAATAAAATTTATATAGTACTGTTTTGAATGGAATCTTCCTACACACTTATTCCATTCGATCATTTTAAATAGTATCAATTTTGTATAACTATAAGAATTATATATTATTGTTTTCATTTATAATGTTTTGGACTACGTGCTCTGGGAGTCAAAAACGAGCCCTTAAAAGATTACGTAACGACGCAATGCAATGATGTGAAAATTTTGCAGATGAAAATGTGCACCGAGGATCAAATTTATATAATATTGTTTTGAATGAAATCTTCCTGCACACTCATTCCCTTCGATCATTTTAAATTGCATCAATTTTGGATAATGAAAAAATTTATATATTATTGTTTTCATTTATATATTAATGTTTTGGACTACGTCCTCTGGGAGTCAAAAACGAGTCCTTAAAAGTTTACGTAACGACGTAATGCAATGATGTTGTTGTTGTTGAAACCCAGACCGTTCGACCTGCCAGAAAGGGTAATGCAATGATGTGAAAATTTTGCAGATGAAAATGTGTACCAAGGATAAAATTTTTATTGTTTTGAATGGAATCTTCCTAAACACCCATTCCCTTCGATCACTTTAAATAGTATCAATTTTTGAATAACGATAAGATTTATATATTGTTGTTTTCATTTATATATTAATATTTTGGACTATGTACGCTGGGAGCCAAAAACGAGGACTTCAAAGATTTCGTAACGACGTAATGTAATGATGTGAAAATTTTGCATATGAAAATATGCACCGAGGATCAAATTTATATAATATTGTTTTGAATGGAATCTTCCTGCACACTCATTCCCTTTGATCATTTTAAATAGTATCAATTTTGGATAACTATAAGAGTTATATATTATTGTTTTCATTTATAATGTTTTGGACTACGTGCTCTGGGAGTCAAAAACGAGCCCTTAAAAGATTACGTAACGACGCAATGCAATGATGTGAAAATTTTGCAGATGAAGATGTGTACAGAGGATAAAATTTATATTATTTTGAATGGAATCTTCCTACACACTCATTCCCTTCGATCATTTTAAATAGTATCAATTTTGGATAACGATAAGATTTATATATTATTGTTTTCATTTATAATGTTTTGGACTACGTGCTCTGGGAGTCAAAAACGAGCCCTTAAAAGATTACGTAACGACGCAATGCAATGATGTGAAAATTTTGCAGATGAAGATGTGTACAGAGGATAAAATTTATATTATTTTGAATGGAATCTTCCTACACACTCATTCCCTTCGATCATTTTAAATAGTATCAATTTTGGATAACGATAAGATTTATATATTATTGTTTTCATTTATAATGTTTTGGACTACGTGCTCTGGGAGTCAAAAACGAGCCCTTAAAAGATTACGTAACGACGCAATGCAATGATGTGAAAATTTTGCAGATGAAGATGTGTACAGAGGATAAAATTTATATTATTTTGAATGGAATCTTCCTACACACTCATTCCCTTCGATCATTTTAAATAGTATCAATTTTGGATAACGATAAGATTTATATATTATTGTTTTCATTTATATAAATGCGTGTGATGCACTGCTGATATTTGAGACGCAATTTAGCTGTAAAATAGGTGCATCTGCTTTCAAAAAACTGCTCCCATTATTCAAGAAAGTGGTCTAGACCGTTTTTATATTTTCGAGACTCCGAGAAAAGGACGCGAAATTCGAAGAGAAGGCTTACTTTCGCCATGTACAGGCTTCGCTTCAACTGGGAAACAAGATGGCCGCTGTTACGACAGCCTGTATATTTAGGAGCCTTAATAGCTAGCGTGTTTTTGTCTTTCCAAACTCTCCAGAAATCCTCCTGGGACCTAGAAGGCTAAATATTTGTAGTAGGCTTTCTATAGTATCGACTGCGGTACAGAACCTAACTGACCCGGATTTTTTATTCAACCCCCCAGGAACGAAGAAAATGGGTAGGTCTCGAAAAGTATTTTACGATCCTCCAGAAGCTCCCTGGTAACTGAATCTTTGGACACTTATAGTATCGACCATCGGTCAGAACCTAACGCAGTCGGATTTTGGACCCTGTCCCTCCGGTGTGGAGATTATGGTTTTCTTAAATGTATTTTCAGAGCCTCAAGCAACCCCTTTCAGTGGCTTAAAAAGCTGAATCCTTGCACACCTATAGTATCGAGCACTGGACCGAACTTAATGGAGCTGGATATTCGATTTTTCTCCCGATGTGGACAAAAAGATGTATAGTCACTGTGAACACTCCTGAAGCTCCCACAGGGGACATAAAAGGTTAGAAATCGACCACGGGACTGAACCCAACTGGGCCACTTTTTAATTGAGACAATTATCTTCGACTTACCATACACTGTTAAACATACACTGTTAAACAAAATAAAACAAATAAATAAAAGTTGAAGTTTTATTTTTAAAAGTGTTAGATTCTCTGTCTTAGACAGAATTAAATATTAGTATGCAATCAAAACTTAAAATTTTATAAAATCTCGATTACTTGAAATAACAAATCGAAAATCAAGAAATATTCTTTCTTCCCTTAACTCTGTAGAATGAACAGAAAAGAAATAGAACTAAAAGGGTCTTCCATCTTCATCTTATAAAGCATTCCAGAAAGAAATAACATCTTAAAGTACAGAAATTCTCAAATTCATACTGGTATTGAGCAATTATATCAATTAGCTTCATATTAATTAAGTCCATATTAATTAAGTTAGCCATATTAATAGCCATAGAAGTAAGTTCATATTAATTAGTAGATTATCCATATATATTAGTAGATTAACCATCATATTATTAGATTAGTCATCATATTAGTCTGCATATTAATTAGTAGATTAGTCATCATATCAGCCTGCACATTAATTAGTAGATTAGCCATATAAGTAAGTTCATATTAATCAGTAATTAGCTTCATATTAATTAAGCTAGCTTCATAATCTAATTTCAAATTCTTACTTGTATTGGCGTGAAGCATCAAATCAAAAATCAAGAAATATTCTTCCGTCTCTTAACACTGTAGAATGAATAGAGAAGAAATGGAACTAAAAGCGTTTTCCATCTGCATCTTATAAAAGCATTCCAGAAAGAAATAACATTCTAAAGTACAGTTCATTTCAAATTCATACTGGTATTACTGAGATGGACTTATGTGGGATCATTTTAGATCTCATTGAATGTAATTTGTAACCTAGTGACCAAAGGATAATAATAGAAGCGTATTGCGTGAAAAAAGTGTGGGTAAAATCTATATGCAGGGTTTGTGTTTTAAATGATATATCACGAAATGGAACGTTTTTTTTTATCATGGGCTAACCCCTCAAATGTACTGCAAAAAATTATTTGGACGAAGAAAGAAAATCAGGTGCTCTACAGAAAATTAATAATCTGTGGAGTTTTAAATTATTCAAAAACATTTCCATTTGAGTAAAATTTAAAGTTCTTCAGAAATCAGAATGGACATTCTTTCTCTGATGGTGATACTTTTGCTGATAATGGAACTTAAATGCTTATATTTATTAGATTCTATAACTTTCCCTATATACAAGGTCTACATGTCCTTATACATACATTATATAGTAGGATCTATGCATATTCCTTATATAATGTATAAGGAACGTATTGTAACGAGGTCGAAAATTTGAATTAGAGTTTTCGACGGAGGAGCACGTTTCAAGTATTCCTGAACTCGAATAGAGCATTTTTATGTGATGTGTGTATGCTTGTGTGTGTCCGTAAGTCTGTGGATGTAATATCTCATGAACGAATGGAGCATTTCGAACGAAATTTGGTACAAATATTTAATTCTGTAAATACTGGAAGCTTACTGATTTAAAACGCAATCAAGTGTTCGAAGACCAATAAATTTTCGGATCAAATTTTGAAAAAAAAAATCACTAAAAAATCAAAATATTCAATAATGTTACGTAAGTGATTTTTTTCTTATGTAATTTTTTTATCAGAAAACGAATGGCATACATTTTAGAATACTGAATCGTTCTTAAATATTGTATGTTTTTCAATTTATCAAACATATTACATAAAATTAAAAAAAATATTAACTGTCGCGAAATATGGTCATTTCCTACGCAATATTATACAACAAATTTATTAACATCATTCTCGTGATTTAATTCGTTCCCTTCATGAGAGTATTTGTATTATTTTTCAGAAAACAAATGACACACATTTTAGAATGCTGTAATGAACGGTTCTCGAGATATTCCACGTTTTTCAAATAAATTTATAAAAGAATTACATTCAAAAAGTATCAGCTATTGTGAAATATGTTCACTCTTCATGCAATATTATGCGACAAATGTATTAACATTATTCTCTTGAATCTTATTCATTCCATTTACTGTAGAGAAGATAGCTGTGTAATAGTTTTGTACTTGTAAAACCAACAATCCACAGTAGTTCTTTATATGTATATAAAAAAAACTCTTCTTTCCGTCTATGTGCAACGCTTGGCAATAAATTTGGCGAACTCATTTAGCGAAATATCGCCAACTTGGCTATATATCGCCTCAGATTGACAAAAATATAGTAAAAATAGCAAAAATGAGGCTGCATTAACGAAAATGGCTCAAAATTGATAAATTAATCTTTAAAATATTTTAATATGTGGCCTATATTGCTTATTGTGGATGCTATCAATACTGAAGATTGTCAATTGCGGATGCTATCAATATAGAACTGCGCAAGATGTAAGTTAATTGGGTACTTAGAAATAGTTTTACTTATTGCCATCCTGAAAAGCGTCCAATGCACAATTCAACGTTAAATACATTGTGCCGTGGATCATATACAACATTCGTTCCAGGTAAAAGAAGTAAATTAATTGCATTATATATGGAAAGTCATGTGCTGCTCACAAAAATTGTCAAATATCTCTACAATATACAGGATTAACTGGGACAGTCCTCATGCACCACAATAACTTTGTAACTAAAGATCCATCAGCCATGGGTGTACATGTAAAGTCTACTTAAAATTGTGATGGGGGGCGCGCACGATCCCCTATGGTGGGGAATAGGTTCGAACTCGGAACCTTTAGATTACCGAGCCCGTACTATGCCACCTGGCCCAAAAGGATCCTCACGAGCCGAAGGAATAGCCGGCAAGTCTTTCGTAGCGATGAGTGACCAATGTTGTCTCTCACATTCCCCTTCCTGGCGAGAGCTCAGTCGAATTTCAGTGAAGAAGGGGGGCCAGCCGTAAAACCCCAACGCGTCTCAAGCTGAAACTCAATCGGTGAGCTAAAATAGCCGGAAGGCATATCGTACCTCATTGTGCGGCTTCGTAACATCAGTCGTAGTCAACCAGGAAAGGAGAGGAGAAAGTGTGCTGAAGACCCAGGCCGCCCGACTCATCCAATGGACTCGAGCAACCGTTTGAACGGCCGGCGGGGAGGCCGGTGAGGAGAAAGTGTGCGTCACTGTAGTGTTGCCATCTCGTGTCGAGTTACCACTGTGGGGGGGGGGGGGGGCGCACGATCCCCTATGGTGGGGGATAGTTTCTAACTCAGAACCTTTAGATAACTGAGCCCGTAATATGCCATCTGGCCCAAAAGGATCCTCACGGGCCGAGGAAATAGCCGGCGAGTCTTTTGTAACGATGAGTGACGCAATGCTACTTCCACAAAATAAAGAAATCATGCTCGATCGAAGAAAAGGGATTGCAGTGCCCCTAGCTGAGAATTTAGTAACAGTGTAACAAACTCAAAAACAAAGTTTAGTGTAACAAACTCAAAAACAAAGCAAGATGAACAAAAAAATGCGACTTGCAAAATTGTAGCGCATTCTTCAATAAGTAAGTATCAACACAAAGAACGAATGAAACTTGTATGCGAAAGGCAATAAATGCCAGTGGTACTTGATCCGTTGGTAAATATTCAAATATGGAGACACCTGAAACACGTGTCAACGTACTCTATAATATTCTTTCTGTAATTTAAATGTGCATTCTTTTTCTTCTTCGACCCAGACCATCCGACCTACCCCTAAGCGTAATGTATTTGTTTGGACGGCCGGGAAACACCAAACAATATAGACCGGAATCCAGTGGGGGCGACATCCACTTCTTCCTCTGCCACCAACCTTTCAGAAGGACTTTCAGAGTCACAGATTTAATGCGTCCGTACTCTAAGTAAACACGAAGATAGTTTAAGCAAACCCAACAATCGATCATATTCAATCTGCCTCTGAATGAAAATAATGCAAAAACTTTCGGCCAGAAGAACCATCACAAGGAAAGTAACCGCCATTCCTTACTACCAACCTCTCGGAAAGACTTACGGACTCCACATGCTCATACACCGCGTGAACACGGAAACAGATTTGGAAAGAGACGGGAATCGAACTCTGGTCGTCCAAGTTCACTCCCCGCGCGTTAACCACTGGGTTGTCCCACCCCCAGTGTGCATGAAAGTGCTAAAATTATATTGAAAGATACTACTTATATTCTCGTACTACTTATATTCTCCATACTACTTATATTCTCGTAGATTAGATGATATATCCGTGTACTAATAGATAAAGACCCGTCTACAGTATATCAACCGTTTCAACCGTTTTTGCCAAACTAAATCAGATGGCGTAATATATTGAAAATATCAATAATCCTAGTAATTTTTGAACCTGAAAGTCGTAATTGAAATAAACCAGTCAAAAATGCAAGTTCCATAAAATTTATTTTATATACATTTCTTTATTACTTAAATCAGAGAATATTTAATAAAAATCGTCGGCCTCATAAACACATTGGATTAAAATCCTTTGCTAAGCGACATATCATTTTCTTCAAATAAATTTACGGAAAATAATATCATCTGCATAATGCTACATCTATAGAAGGTTTAACTGTGCGTTTTTAATTAATTTCTAGACAACCCCTAGTCCTGGAAACGCGAAACATGGACTAAATTTTAAGTGGGGGTAGTCCAAGGCTACTCACAAAATTTCATGAAATTCGGTTCAGCCGTTCTCCCGTGATAATGAGTCAGATAGATTTTCAATTTTATTTATATAGATTACATAGTATGAGAAAGTAAAAATATCCAATCTTTTAAATAAAAAAATTTTTGCTCTTCGCTATAAAAAAAAAAAGTAATTAACTGCCACTGATAGATTCTGTTGAGTACCCTGATTTCTGTTCAAACGATAAGACGCGAAATACAGATTAGCATATGTAAAGCATTTTTTACTTTCTTTAGTGATCTGTCAAAATCAGAAAAATTCTCGCGCTTCCAGTACCTAACCATATGTAAGCGTCAACCGGGAACTATTTTCATTCATATTCATATTATCTTTATAACTTTGTGCTAACAGCACACAGCAAGTCACGTGATACTGTGTTCGCTGCTTGATGCACTCATTTGACGTTACAATATATTTTGAGTTTATTAGGATGCAATGTATGTAATAAATCTTTGTGAATTATACTAGTATTTATTATTCATTAAAATTAATCTTCCTGGTTCTTCCTTCACATATATAATGACTATTGTTTATTTTTATTCAATTCAAATATTTTTAATAGCAAAGAAATGTTACATTTTTCGTGAGTATCAATTTATCTACACTCTATAACAAAAAAAAATCGACGCACCAAGAAGGAGTTGTCCGATTGTGATAAAAATTGGTGGATGTCAAGAACATACATAGAAAAAGAAACGATTAAAATTTCAGAACAATTTAATGATTTAAAGTTTGACCGTATACAAAGGGAGGAGGTCAATAAGGCGTTGGTCTACCTCTAGACTGGATGCAAGATGTCACCCGGCGTGGCATAGACTGATAAAGTTCACGGATGGTGTCCTACGGCAGGTCTTGTCAAATTGTCTCTAACTGTCGGGCTAAATCGTCAACATTCCGTGATGGTTGCAATCGCCTTCCCACAACGTTCCCAATGTGCTCTATGGGAGAGTGATCAAGAGACCTAGCTGGCCAAGGAAGTGTTGGGCAAGTTTGAAGACAACTCATAGCAACATGTGCTGTGAGCGGCCGGGCATTATTTTGTTGAAAAATAAGTCCGGGGTGTCGCAAAAGGAACGGTAACACAACCGGTCGTAGAATGTTGTCTACGTTTCTCTGTGCTGTCAGTGTGCCAGAAATGACTAACAAAGTGGTACGGCTATCAAAGGAGATGGCACCCCAGACTATACCCACCTGCAGATACACCTGCCCAGATGCTGAATGCGCAGTTCTGATGCGCTGGAGCTCCCACTATTTATTCATTGGACACCATATTTTATTCATTTGCATGTTCGCTCAAAATGTCTTTGCATACGAAATTTCATTACAATCGGACAACTCCTTCTTGGTGCGTCGATTTTTTTTGTTATAAAGCATATTTACCTGCATTGCATATGCAGATATAAATTGTCTGTGCAAAACCCGTTTTCGGGCATGAGTTCATTAATAATATCAAGTAGAAGTTGATTCAGAACTGAAGTGATGAATTCAAAATTCATGTATTCGTCATGAAGCAGGTATTTTAAAGGAGGGTTCTCTATTTTATCTTCTTGGGGAAAATACGAATAATATACAAGTGAGGTGTGATGTATTTCATAAAAAAATACTTATTTTTTGGATATAGTAAATTAGGGTGATTAGAGTATTTTGTTCACACAACTGGATAGTTTGAATTTAAAGAATGTTGATTATCACCACTGGTTTATAAGAAAGGTGTTATCATGAGCATCATAGAGAAAGAACTTTCAATGGAACATTAACCATTTTAACTTCCCATATATGCATAATATATGTGGTGAAAGTATGGTATGACGTAGTAGAAGTTATAATTTAAGACTTTAGCAATTTAACATTTTTAGGGTACAGCTGAAGCACAAATCGAATATTGTTGATACAAAGCATTTGTATAAGCAACATTCTCTTCAAATCACAATAAGCTATACAAACAAGCAATGTACTTGATTATTACAGTTAGTGTAAATATAATATTCAAAAAACACCACCAGCATTATAAAGTAATATATAAGAATAATGATAATCATTCACGTTAAATAAACAAACATTTTATATATATAATCTTACTTCGCAAGAATTTTACTTCGCAAAAATTTTACTTCTATAACGATTGAAAGCTCTACTAACTCCAAAGTAGTGTAATTTTTGTTTTCAAAAATTATTTAATAATATATTATCTAAACTATGTGCGCAGCTTATACATTTTCTTATATGTTAATTTTTGTTTCGTTTTCTTTAGATATTTATATAAATTGAATTAATCTATATTTCCTTTGCCATTTTTAATGGAAGCTTAATTGAAGTTGCTTCAGATTTTCAGTTTATCAATTATTTAATTTTCACTTGGTAATTTGATCATTTTATTGACGTCAATTCGCAAAACTTCCTTTGTCAAATCGGTTTATTTTAAGCATGTCGTAATTGACTGCGGAGGATTTCTCAAGAAATATTTAACAGGAAACATTGATTTGCTAAATATAGATGTGCATATTTTATCTTTTATTTTAATTTTATAATTTATTTAAATTTTTATTTTAATTTGGACCAAGGTGTAAAAAAGAACAAGTTTTTTATTATTATTTATGAGCATGTAATGGGTACCAGAGTGAATCACCAACTAAAAATTTCACAAAAATTTCATAATTCTTAAGTTATAGTTGACACACATTTACATTACATTTACACTGCAAGCAGCCATTTCCGAAAACAGTTGAATTGTGGTCTAACATCCCCAAAATGGGCAAATCTAACAAAACTTAGATTTCGAATACAATATGTTGTTACAATGATTATTATTTTCCCTGCAATACGTGATAATGTATAGGGAAAGTATTGGAATCATGCCGAATATCGCAACTCGAGTTTTCGACGGATCTACACGTTTGCGATACCTCTAAAATACGAAAAAACTCTTTTTAGCGTGACCTCTGTGTGTCTGTCTGTCTGTCTTTACAAATTTTGTATGCACTGTAACTAAAAAACTAATGGGCCGAATTTCACACAATTTGGTAGGTAAGTCACTTGTGGGCGAATCTAGCGCTGATTAATTTTGGATACGATTCGGGGTAAAAGAACCCGCCTTTTCTTTGCGAAATGGCCCACAAGCGCTTGTATCCACTCTAGCTGAAAAACTAATAGACCGAATTTCACAAAATTCGGTAGATACGTCACTTGTGGGACACTCTGGTGCTGAATGGATTTGGGTACGGTTCGAGAAAAATAACCTGCCTTTTTTTGCAAAATGGTCCGCAAAAATCGCCAAAATCTGAAATAAAAAACTACGTATGCTCAAGTATATCCGTTAAATGCTTGTTTAATACGTAATTTTTAACGAAGAAAAGAATAAGATGAACCCCATTACACTAGGACTAGACGTTCTAGAGATATTTTAGTTTTTTCGTATTTCTCTACGCCACCTTTGAAAATAAGTCCAGTTATCAAATGAGAACGAAAATTGAATTAAAGGTGAATTAAATTTAATTAAAATAAAGAGAACGTGAATATAAGTCTGCAGGGAAAGTCATGTATTGCCCACATCAGATTTTATTACAATATGCATATACTGTACGTGGATCTAGCTCGAATATACTCTGTGCTGTCCGGGTTTTAAAATACAAATCTTTGATTAAAATTACACCAGAAATCCCAGCAAATTCGCTGAAACAGAAGAACGCTTTAACAATACATCCACTTATAGCAAAAAAAAATAAAATAAAAAAATAAATAAATAAAACCCGCTACGTGGGCGCACACATTTATTTTTACTCCAGGACCGCTGCGCTTTTCTAAAAGCTAATGCAGTAGCATGTAGATGCAAGAAAGGTGTTCCTTTCCCACAGTAAATATCACTGGACTTGCTCATGATTTCAGTGGTTAACAATGCACGTCACTTTTAGGTGATTTCGTTTGATACTTCTCCAGAGTTAACTGTTGTAAACATATGTATGAAATGAAGTGGCTGAAACATAGATAAGTATTAGTTTATAAAAATAATGAAATGACAATCAATCAATTGCAAATATTTATTTTATAAATTACACTCTTTTACACTTATGGTAATTTAGATCTACTAATTACTTTCCTTATATACATAATGTATAAGGAAAGTATTGTGACGGGGTCAAAAATTCGAATTCGAATTTTCGAAGGGAGAGCACGTTTCAAGCATTCCTGATCACGAATCAAGCATTTTTGAAGTGATGTCTGTGTGTGTGTGTGTGTGTGTATGTGTGGAGACGATAACTGACGAACGAATGGACCGATTCGAACGACATTTGGTACAAAAATAACAATCCGTAAACACTGGAAGCCTATTGTTTTCATACGCAATCGAATGTTCAGAACTCCCCTAAATTTTCGAGTGAAATTTTGAAAAAATCGGCAAAAAATCAAAACCGTTAATAATGTTACGCAAATAGACATTTCTTATGTAATTTTTCATTAGAAAACGATTGACATAAATTTTAGAACGCTAACATGATACGTTCTCGAGATATTGCACATTTTTCAAAAAAAATTATCAAAAAGTCATATAAAATAAAAAAAAATATTTCCTATTGAGACAGATGTTCACTTTTCATATGTAATACCACGCGATAAATTGGGTGACATCATTATCGTGGATCTAGCTCGTTCCATTCATGAGAAAAGATACTTTGAATAATACTTTTGTATTTGAACGCAAATAGTCATTTATCTGCTATAAGAATAACTTATTTCTCAGTCAGTAAAGCTTGGCGAGCGTTTGGCGCTAAATCAATGAAAATGGCGACTAATTGTCGAAAGTTCAATATCTTAGAAAGAATATAAGTATCTACTATAAGAGAAACCTATTTTTTTACTGTAAAAGTATTAAATTCATTGCATTATATAAGGAAAATTATGTGTTGCCCACATTAGATTTTTTTAAGTCAGATTTGACGGTATCAATATAAGTTCGGATAACGAAACATATTTTTACTTTCCTTACATCATTCTCGTGACATCATTCTCGTGGATCTAGCTTGCTCCATTCATGAAAAAAGATACTTTGAGTAATACTTTTGTGTTTGAACGCTAATAGTCATTTATCCAATAGTAAGAATAACTTATTTCTCCGTCCATAACGCTTGGCGAGAGTTTGGCGACAAATTTGACGGAATGTCGCCAACTTAGTGGCATTTTAAATTGTTGCCAAATTAACAAAAATCTCGCCAAATTGATAAAAATGACGCTAAATCAATGAAAATGACGACTAATTGAAGGAAATTCAATATCTTGGAAAGAATATAAATATCTACTATAAGAATAACATTTTTTTTAACTGTAAAAGTAGTAAATTCATTGCATCATATAAGGAAAGTCATGTGTTGCCCCCATCAGATTTTTTTTCTTTATTGGTGGAAAATGAAATGTTTTGCATTTGCTAACATTTAAATAGTTAGAATAATTATAATATAAAAATCTGACAAGAAGAAACATAATTTTAAATTTGAAAGCCTTATGTAATGTGGCAACGAAGTATTGAACGAAGTATAACTCCCAATGACATCATATTTTAGCGTTTTTGTTTGGATGTCGGGCTAACGGCGCAGTCGTATATTAATGAAACTTGAGTGCAAGCTCTAATAGTGAAAGATTTCAAGGTGTTAAACGTTTTGACTATGAGGAAATAAACTGTGAAAGAGTTAAGGAATTTAAATATTTGGGTTCACTTGTTACTGATAATAATGAGATTAAACTAGAAATTAGAGCAAGAATTTCTGCTGAAAACATATATTATTTTGCCTTACAGAAACTATTGAGGTCAAGCTATGTAAATATTGAACTCAAAATACTCATCTATAAAATGATAATAAGATCAATTATTCTATACGGATCGGAGACTTGGACTTTAATTAAAAGAGATGCTGATTTTTTGGGAATACGGGAAAGCAAAATTGGGCGGAGAATTTTAGGAGCAATGGACATTGGAAGGACATTGGAGGAGTAGAACAAATAAAGAGGTTTATGCAAGATATAAAGAAATAGATATTGTTACAACTATAAGGGAAAAAAAGAATTTAATGGCTCTGACATATGATGAGTATGGAGGAGAAGAGAGTTACTAGAAGATTTTTGGAGGGAAACCCAGGAGGGTTAAGATCCCGAGGAACACCTAGGGTCAGATGGAAGGAGCAGGTGGAGGAGGATTTGAAATTGCTTGGTATCAGCAATTATAAGAGGAAAGCAGCCAATAGAAAGGAATGATCAAAAATCTTAAAGGAGGTCAAGGCCCTACAAGGGCTGTAGTACCATAATGATGAGTGCAACCTCTATACACAGTGGATTTTTATGCCGCACAATTCTTTAATTTCTTCTTTCTTTCTTTTGATCTCTTGCAACATTCTTTTGAGCCGACCAGTCTGGAGAGGACGTTCAGTGATTATTGGTTCTGCTTATTTTAATTGGCTGCATTTTTATTACACTCAGCTTTCTGGATTTAATTGCTTGTTGGCGCAGATGTAATTTTAAATGAAATCGTTTATTATATAAAATATACATTTAAAATATTATCATTTAATTTTTTGTAATCTCATACTCAGGAGAGAGACATGGAATGATGATATCTGTTTTAGCGCTAGCTGAGGGCTGTCCAAGTAGCAGACATTTAAAAAATGTACTTACTACCTGACAAGCTATAAATAAAATAAAATGAAATTTAGACTTGAAATAGAGGAATTAGTGCCAATATGAAATCCACACCAAAAAATAATTTCAATTTCCACATTTCTCCTTGTTTGTTTCAGCAACCGCGGAAATAGTGATTTGGTATCATCTGCTTAAATATTTACCCCCCTCTTTCCTATTTATTGCACATGGACAATATTCCAATGCCCTAAGAAAACACCAAAGGCTAAAAATTGGATTAGACAAATGTGGGCGTGGCCATATACACTATAGATGCATGTCACGCCTATTAATGATTTAATCCTATCAATATTTTCTTAATAATGTTGTTTTATAATTAAACATAATAGCCAATTTATTTAGTTTTTTATAGAAGGAAGGGCTGCCGTAACCCTTGCCGGGGCATGTATACAAAACTAATGTACAGGGCCCTCTTTACAATTATTAAAGGGGATATATGTACTGCCCTCAAAAACTTAAACATGCAGCAGTGAATCTTGCACATTTCATGATTCTGCACTAATAGACTCCTTTTGTCACAGGTAAATACACTGAAGATTGTTTTAGTCATGAAGACTTTAGTCAGCCAGAATATGTATATGCACGGGTCTTATTTGCCCTTCAATTACCACAGCAGAATAATGGGTAGAGAGGATAAACAATCTAAAAGCTAAATAAAATGGGCCAAATGATGTTTGATATGAAATATGGCTCAATTAGAACCCGATATACTTGCTTGGCAACAATGATTCATTCCTTTAATAAAGTGATACAGAATGATAGAGAGCAATGATTGCAACGTGTCTATATGAGCAGTTTGCAGGTTTCCAATCCCTTTAGACTTATAGAAGAAGGTAAAACAGTTCCTCATGAGGCATTTCAAATATTTTCGACAGCATTTGGATACCAGGAAATACGCTGGCTACTCCATGAGGTCTACAAATGAAAGTTATGACAGAATTTTAATCAGCGATCCACCGGAACCCACAGATGTGGTTTACACCTTAAATCCCGGGATTCGTTCGAATATTTGTTCTGGTTTTTAATAAACGTAATATTACGACGTATCCTTTAGAATTGTGGCCTGAATGTGTCCACAATTTCTGGAAAACTAACACGTTTATTCACAAGCACAACGTTAACAAACAGGAGCAATATACATCAAAACTTCAGTTAAATAAATTATTCACTAATTTCAGAAAACAACCGATGCTATTCTCAAGACAATGTCGTATCTCATTTCACAAAACAGCGACTACTATTCTCAAAACA
This sequence comes from Amaurobius ferox, assembly GCA_951213105.1. Classification (NCBI taxonomy): domain Eukaryota; kingdom Metazoa; phylum Arthropoda; class Arachnida; order Araneae; family Amaurobiidae; genus Amaurobius; species Amaurobius ferox. The sequence goes on along the minus strand of OX578138.1, from coordinate 53,766,477 downwards.
TTGACGTATGTCACAGTCCAATGTAGATCGTATCACATCAACTGTTCTCCAACTGAGTGATGACTCCTTTTACAGACTTTCTGCAGAAACTTTTACAAATCTCTCGTATCTCGTGGAATATTCGTTATTACGAAGGGTTTCTTAAACCTCCGAAGAGTCTCAAAATGTCACCAAATTGGTGATAAATAACCAAATATGGCAACTCCTCTCCGAACTTCAGCACATGACAACCCTATGTATTCTCATTGATAGAGAAATTTCTAACAAAATTGAGTGATTTGTTTGTATGTGTTTACTGCTTTCAATTTCTTACGATCAATGAAATCTGCATTATTCCAATTGCTCTAGTCTAACTTTGTGAATTCTTCTCATTATGTTCTTTTCTTATCATGTTTGTGTTTGATGTGTTTAGTGTGTTCATTTCTTATCGTTTTTATTTTCACACTATTGTTGCTATCATTGTTTCTTGTAAATATTGTATGTATTTCTTTCCTATTTCGCCCTTTTTCTCTTTTCACCATACTCTAAATTATTTTTTCCAATTTTTCACTTTTCCCTTTCCCTCATTCTTTTTTTTTTTCGTCTCTATTTTTTTTTTACAAAACTTTATGCGAAATTTTTTCATCAGCGGAAAATCTGCTTTTAATTTTCATAACACCAAAGAATTCAGATTGTAAATCTTTCAAAATTCCTTTTCCTTATACTATATCTTTAGTATTTATATTATGTAAAACTATCTGTGATTACCCATATATTCTTCAGTTGCAAAACTCGAAATTTAAATAAATTTTGGTAGTTTGTTGACCATAGAAGTCGGTTTCGGCTATCTTCCATTCCCGTCCACTCAATCTGCTAGCTGCTCGTACTCTAGGGTGAGACGAATGGTCTGGGTTTTCAACATTCAATATGGCAACCCTAGATTCAGTTCATAGGAGAGGTTGCCTGTACGGGTATTTCTCCGTCTACTCTTCAAAAAAGACTCCACTGAGGAAGGGCATTTTACACTTTCGTAACAGTAATTACCCCGTTATATAACGAGGCTAATTACTTTCCATATATACATAATGAATAAGGAAAGTATTGTGACGGAGTCATTTTTGAAGTGATGTCTGTGTGTGTGTGTGTATGTGTGTGTGTGTGAAAGTATGTGTGTGTGTGTCAGTGAATCTGTGGAGACGATAACTGACGAACGAATGGACCGATTCGAACGAAATTTGGTACAAAAATCACAATCCGTAGACACTGGAAGTCTACGGTTTTCTTACGCAATCGAATGTTCAAAACCCCCCTAAATTTTCGAGTGAAATTTTGAAAAAATCGACAAAAAATTAAAACCGCTAATAAAGTTACGCAAATAGACATTTCTTATGTAATGTTTCATTAGAAAACGATTGACATAAATTTTAGAACGCTAACATGAACCGTTCTCGAGATATTTTTTCAAAAAAATTATCAAAAAGTTATATAAAATAAGAAAAAAGTATTTCCTATTGAGAAACATATTGACTTTTCATATGCAATACCATGCGATAAATTTGGTGACATCATTCTCGTGGATCTAGCTCGTTCCATTCATGAAAAAAGATACTTTGAGTAATACTTTTGTATTTGAACGCCAATAGTCATTTATCTGCTGTAAGAATAACTTATTTCTCCATCCATAACGCTTGGCGAGATTTTGCGACGAATTTGGCGGAATGTCGCCAACTTGGCGACATTTTTAATTGTTGCCAAATTAACAAAAATCTCGCCAAATTGATGAAATTGACGCTAAATCAGTGAAAATGACGACTGAAGAAAATTCAATATCTTGGAAAGAATATAAGTATCTTCTATAAGAATAACATTTTTTTTAACAGTAAAAGTAGTAAATTCATTGCATTATATAAGGAAAGGCATGTGTTGCCCACATCAGATTTTTTTTGCTATATATTTTCGCATGATAAACATACTCTTACTATTCTTACAATACATACATTCTCACAGTATCAACAGCTTCAAAAGGACAGACCAAAATTAGATCAATTCTTTGTTACTTTAAATTACACAACTAAAAAATCAAGAAGAAACATTCGTTTTTCCCGTCTATCAATAATAAACGGGAAGCACAACTAAAAGCATGTCCCGGTTGCACATATCATAATGCAGCCCCAAAAAAATAATAATGTTCAAAAGTACAGTTAGTTTCAAAATCATACTCACATTATTATGTCGACAGCACTTATGAAAATTCAAGGGTCGTTTCGGATCTCATTGAAGGTAATTTGTAATCTAGAAACTGAATGGAAATAGCAGAACGTATTGAGTGAATAAAACATGAGGGAAATCTGCATGACAACAGTGAAGTTCATGCTTTAAAAGCATTTCTTTCATGGAATAGTATGTTTCTGAAGAAAGATTATTTATTTGAATGTTTCGAAATATATTTTCACGAAGAAAAATTGTTTAGGAATCTTAGAATTTCGAATGATTTTGGAACAGTTTAGTCTTTGCAGCATTACATTGAATCAATTTTATTTATCGAAAGTGAAATAACTCTGATAGTTTCCCTTTGATGAAAGAAAAGTTTTCGTCACGGAATACGCATATAAGGAGCTTTATTTGAGATTAGAATCGCGTTCCGATTGCATAGACTAGCATCTTTGAATTGTATTCGTTATTTTTAGCGATTTTCAGTACTAAATAGTGAATAACTGCACTCGCATCAAAAAGTGTACAAGAATTTTTTTTAATTTTTTTTCGAATCTCTGATGTAATCACCAATAACGAAGTTTTTATCCCCAAGGAACTGGAATCATATTTAATAGAAAACAAAGTCCTATGTTCCGCATTTCAGCAGATTGGCGATTTTAACAATTTTTAGGGTGAGACATCGCTAATTGAAGCCATCGCTATTTTTACACGCATACGTAAATAAATTATAAGAAAAAACAAGTTTTTCCATGTCTTGCGATTAAAAACATACTTGTCTTTTGCCTTGCTTCATTTTTAACACTTTCCAACATAGTTTAAAAGTGTATTACTTTGTTCATTCTGTCTGTCTGTCTGTCTGTCTGTCTCCGTTTGCACGATAACTGCCGTAGAAACGACTTTATCAAAATAAAATTATGTTGTTTAGACGGTCCGTGGGACATATGGGAATGTAAATGAATAATATCACCCAATTAGTTTTGGATTGAATCCGGGTTGAAACAGTGAAATATATTGAACCCTATGGGACTTAATTTTTCAAACACATTTTAAGCGATGTTAAAATTCACAAATTATTTTGACAATGTTATGAAATATTCAAGTTATCATATAAAATGTGTATATAAAAAAATTCAGCAAAATATGTTCTGTAATTTTTTTAAATAAAAATTAAAATATTAATTTACACCCATATTATATGAAAAGATCACGTGACTCATTTCAAACTAAAATATGTCATCCACCCTTTCTTCCCAGTGTAAAAATCGTTCTTTAAAGATCTTTTACACTTATATTTAGTATTGCATCCATCCTGAAACCGCTTTATTTTTGCGTATTTTCTGTGCATCTGTATTCTGTGCCAACGCATTTACAATATATTTTAGTTTAAATGATCATTAAACTTTGATTATTTCTACAACGAAGCCTAATTTTAATGAATGCAGAATGTAAACAAGTGATTATAAGATGAGTTGTATAAGAATTTCTGATTTTTTTCATGCAAAATTATTTAGCTCTGGGGTCTGAAATAAATGTGATATAAATGAAATATTCATTGCATTTACATAGAGAGCCAGACGATTTATTTCGATAACGTCATTTGAATAAAGTTCATATTTTTCGATGAAATTTTCAAATGTAGTAAATTATTGTAGTACTGTGATAATTTCAAATAAATGAGCGCTGAATGTATCGCATTTTAGAGACGTTTAAATAAAATTGCATTTCAGTTGGAAAGTGCTTCATAATCATTGTTTTATGCATGATTGATATTTCTTGTTTATTTTTTCATTTTTACTTTCTCTGCAATACATTGTAATGTATCGGGAGAATATTGGAATCAAGTCGAAAATCGCAACTCCAGTTTTCGACGTATCTGCACATTTCAAGACCTCTAGAATAAGAAAAACCATTTTTAGCGTGACGTCTGTGTGTGTGTGTCTGTCTGTCTGTTTGTCTCTCTGTGCAGATTTGACATCCACTCTAACTAAAAAACTAATTGACCGAATTTCGTAAAATTTGGTAGGTAAGTCACTTGTGGGCGAATCTGGTGCTGAGTAGTTTTAAGTACGATTTGAGATAAAAGAACCCGCCTTTCTTTGCGAAATGGCCTACAAAAGCCTGTATCCACTCTAGCTGAAAAAGTAATTGACCGAATTTCACAAAATTCGATAAATAAGTCGCTTGTAAGTTACTCTGGTGCTGATTAGATTATGGTATACTTTGGAAAAAAATAAACTGCCTTTTTTTGTGAAGTGGCCCGCAAAAATCTTCAAAATCTAATGTAAAAACTACGTATGCCTAAATATATCCATTAAATGCTTGTTTATACGTAATTTTTATGAAGAAAAGAATATGACTAACCCCAATACACTAGGTCTAGCCGTTCTCGAGATATTTTAGTTTTTTCGTATTTTCTCTACGCCACCTTTGAAAATAAGTCCAGTTACCAAACGAGAACGAAAATTGAATTAAAAGTGAATTAAATTTAATTAAAATAAAGATAACGTGGATATAAGTCTGCAGGAAAAGTTATGTGCTGCTCATATCAGATTTTTAATTTTATTGGTCTGATGTAAATACTTTTCACTTTAATGTCGCATAAAAAGGGACGACCCGTTAAAAACAAGATAACATTTCATCTGAAGACATTAAACCGTAATTTGCAAGAAAATGCATGAACATAGTCATGACGTACGTAAATAACACAACGGCATAACGTAATGGCAAGAAACTTTGATTGAGGAAAATGCTCCGCGAAATAAAACTGTGCTGAGTTTCAGTTCTCTAGGTGTTCTGAGAGCCGAGAACGATCCCGCGAAAGATGACGTACGTAAATGACGTAAAGACGCAATGCATTGACGTAAATTTTGATAGATGAAAATCTTAATGAAACTGTGTGTCAAGTTTCAGCCCTGACGTGCTCTGGCAGTCGAGAACGAAAAATCAAATGTGTTAGAACGAACAGCAAAATGTGTGCAGACAGAGGTAACACACCGTTAATAAGAATTGGCGCAGGTAAAAAGATTGAATTGAAAGATTCATGTCCCTACTGCAAAGTTGCATTCCGCTAGTTTGATTTAGCAATCTGAGCCCAACCCATTTTAAATTTGAATTCGGCTACGTTTTGAATCACCGATTTCGTTGACCACCCCAAAAGTACATAGAATCGTGAGACATAAGTTTTCGATCTGCCAGTTTATTTATCCATTATCCTATCTGAAAAGCGTTAATCACACAAAATCTGTTTATGGATGCTGATCGCTGCCCTGGGAGCGTGATTCCTATAGTTTTCGTATCGAATATTTTTGAGCCAAATTAATGTGTGCTTTCTAAAAGAAAGCAGCTCCTGACCTCCTCTATGTCCTGGATTTAACTTATTAAGAATTAGTAAATGGCAAGTAAATTATTTACAGTGTGCATGTATAACCAGTCATTAAGTCTTCAACTCGAGAGGGCGTGTGCTTCTATGATGTAGATAATCGCGCTGGTTATACAAAATCCCAACCTAAAAAGTGCACCGCTTTTTGAAAAGAAAAAGCGTTAATTTATAAAATATTAGCGCAATTCCTTGAATCTATGTAGTGTATAAATATATAGTATTCATTCCGTCTCATCACTTTCAATTTTTTATAATAAATCAAGAATGTGTAAAAATATACAAAATTATGAAAAATTGCAGCAACTTTTGCACCAAAATGCTACAAACAAATCTACCATAAGGTTTTTTTTTTCTTTTCCCCTAATGGCTAGGCACTTGATACATACAAATCTTTCGCCAGTACATCGGCCATAAATCATGAATAGCCATCACAAGACGAAGTGGTTAGGCTACCTGCAAGTGCGGCTGCTGAAACGATATAATTTGGCTGCCATCAAGTGCGGGCGAGCATTGAACTAGCTACCTGCCAGTGGCCTACCGTCAAACCAACCGGATGGTTTGACGGTAGGCCACGGTAACCAACCGGATATATTTCGTTTACTAACGTTAAACGACAGTGTTATTACTTTCCTTATATACATAATGTATAAGGAAAGTATTGTGACGGGGTCAAAAATTCGAATTTGAGTTTTCGACGGGAGAGCACATTTCAAGCATCCCTGATTACGAATCGAACATTTTTGAAGTGATGTCTCTCTCTCTGTATGTGTGTGTGTGAGAGAGAGAGAGAGAGAGAGAGTCTGTGGAGACGATATCTCACGAACGAATGGAGCGATTCGAATGAAATTTGGTACAAAAATCACAATCCATGAGTACTGGAAGCCTATTGTTTTAAAACACAATCAAATGTTCAGAACTCCCTAAATTTTCGAGTGAAATTTTGAAAAAATCATCAAAAAATCGAAACCTTTAATAAAGTTACGCAAATAGGTATTTCTTATGTAATTTTTCCTTAGGAAACGATTTACATAAACTTTAGATCGCTAGCATGAACCGTTCTCGAGATATTGCACACTTTTCAAATAAATGTATCAAAAATTCCCACAAATGAAAAAAAAATATTAACTGTTAAGAAACATGTCCACTTTTCATATTTAATATCATGCAATAAAATAGGTGACATCATTCTCGTGGATCTAACTCGTTCCACTCACGAGAAAAGGTGCTTTGAGTAATACTTTTATATTTGAACGCGCCAATAATCATTTATCTGCTGCAAGAATAACTCATTTCTCCATCCATAAGGCTTGGCGAGATTTTGGCGACGAATTTAGCTTAATGTCACCAACATGGCGACATTTTTAAATGTTGCCAAATTAAGGAAAATCTCGCCAAATGGATAAAAATGACGCTAAATCAATGAAAATGACGACTAATTGAAGAAAATTCAATATCTTGGAAAGAATATAAGTATCTACTATAAGAATTACATTTTTTTTACTGTAAAAGTAGTAAATTCATTGTATTATATAAGGAAAGTCATGTGCTGCCCACATCAAATTTTTTAAATTGCAGCTCTTTAAATGTATTTAAAAATAAATTACCGATAAAAGAGTCGAATTTTACGGTTTCTAGCTTTACAAATGTATATTAACATTAAAATAGAGCTTAAAGAATTGAGCGATTCCTTTTTTCCACTTTTTCAATTTTTCTGGAAATAAAATATATTAATCTTTCCAAGCTTTAAAAGCAAAGAATTTGAAAGCAAAGAATTTGACAAGAAGTATTTGATCATAAAATGTCCTAATTAATAGACCAGAGTTGAATTCCCTCCCCCCCCTCGGTCTGCTGGGGGAATCCGGTCCGGACAAGGAACATTAAATACAAAAATAAGGGAACTGGACCCAAAGGGGCCCCGTTTCTCTTGCTTTCTACGGGCCTGCATGTGTGTACTTTATTTTGAAGAAAAAGAATGAGAAAAAAGTTACAATTGATATTTTTCTCCTTCTCAGAAAAACGCTGGTAAAAGTGTGAAGGAAAAATATATAATATTTGCGCAAGTACTTCTAGTGAAGGAAAATGTTTATATTTATGCTTAACTTATTTTTCAGCAAATTGTCTCTTCCATTTCATGATACTCAACCATTCAATTACAAGCAGCTATTTTTTTAACAAGTTTTAATATTTTAATAATATATTCTTAAAAAAGATTTAATTATAAACCGGTTTTTCATTTTTCAAATTATTTAATAATGCATTTTTCATGCATATAATAAACTGAGTAAATTATTTTTATTTTTGTTATTAATTTTTTTTTTATAAGTGGCAAAAAGGTTTCTAATCTGTAAATATTTAAAACGAATTCTAATATAATATTTAATAATATATTTTTCAAAAACATTTTTAAATTTATTCTTATAATTTAATAATTTACTCTATTATACTTAATAATTTACGTTTTAAAAATTTTAAATTATTTTTTTCCTACTATTCCTTTTGTGTAATGCTTTAAATTTGTTAATTAAAAAAGTCCTGTTATAGATAAAACGTAATTATTTTATAACGTTTCCCTTTCATGAAAGAAAAAATTTAAAAATAAACTACTTCAAAAACTTAAAAATATACAATTTTTAGATCTCAATCACCAATGCATATATAACAGTAAAATAGAGCTTGAAAAATGAAGTTTGTTTTCCTCCAATATACATATAGCTAGAAGTGTGGGCTCTGAATTTATTGAAATTATTTTCAATATTATATGTTACCTCGAAAAATATGTCCAATGGTATTTTAAAGTATTTATTCTTATATTATAGCGACAGTCGAACATATATTACACGTAGCTATAAAAAAGGGTTTAAATTAAAATATATATGAAAATTTCTTATACTTATTGTTATGTGGATTTTAACCACACGTCCGGTCAGAACGCATAATTCAGTCATATTGTTCATTAAAACAATCTCCGACATTGGCCGTGTCGAATAAAAATACATAAAAATCAAATTAATGGAAAATGAGGACAACGGACATGATATAAAACATTAACAATATATATTTATTAACAAAAGGAAATTAAAAATAATAATAAATGAACATATTTAATTGATTCAATTAACAATCTTACTAAATCATAATCACTCTCCATTGACATTCGTGTTTGACATTTTCTTAATTATGAATATTTAAAGTATATCATTAAAATCTCCTTCATTTAAGTTTACAATTAAATTCATCCTGATTATTTCACTCAAGTGTAAATTGAATAAGATGTCGAGAGAGTGTGAAATTATCTAAATTAGTGTCAAACAGACTGAGAGTATAAGAGACATGTACTTCGTACCTTCGATACATCGTTGGATCGTCACTGGATGCGGGGCACTTCGACCGCGGAGGAAACGCCGGTCACCGCTGCAGACGTCTTTTTGGAGGACTTTGTCTCCAAAGCACAAAATCAATTCTCCTCGCTCTTTTTGAAAAATCTAACACTCTCTCGAACATCCGAAAAATGTCTCCTCCCACGCAATTAAGCCCCAGGTTTATTACTGGTTCCCCCAATTGAACGATCACCCCAGAATTAATATCTGGCAGGTGGGCCAGCGTTCCCACGACCCTGGGTGCACGTGTCGCCGAACCGGACAAGGGTCAGCTCTCCCCAAGAACGCCCTGCTATGCGCCCCTCTGTAACTGAGCCATCGCTGTCCATATTTCCCAGAAACATAGCTTGCTCATCCTTTTGCAGGTGTTCTCTTAGGGAACTGTATATGAATTGTAGGAGAAGCACAGGGACCATCTTTGTAGGTTGTACTCCCTCCATAATTCGTAATGTTCCATATTTGCCTTGGAACACTTATATATTACAGTCAGCATAATATAGACCTAAACAGAATGTAATGCGCTACCTTCCACCGGAAGACAAACGTTCGACAAATTTGACGGAAGCTCACTTGCAGGTTTCCTACTACAGCTCTATCCGCGACCGCAGGTGCAGGAAGCCTAAACACAGCCATCACAAGACGTTTCCCCGGCGGACTAGTCAACGCCACCTAGATAACAAAGCCTGAGGTCTAGTATTATGAGTCATCATAGATAGGCTACCGGATTCTCAGTTAGCTAGGGAGAGAAGCCAAGTAGTTTTGAAGCGACTTTAATTTTTTTTTTCTTTGGATTTATTATTTTTTCTTTTTATAATATCATTCTTTTATAATTTAAATTTATTTATGCAAGTGCTATTTTTTAAATTAAATTTATGCATCATTATCACATTCTTTTTTTATTTATAATATGGTTTATTTCATATAATATTATAGTTTGCATCTTTACGCAATCGTGGAATTTTTAAAGGCGCAGTAATCTTCTCACCAGTTTTTTCACCATAGACAAAAGTTTCTTTTTCAATATCTTTAGGGTCAAAATGAAATTCACATACCTGTTAAAAAAATCGAATGTCAATATAGGCTATAATACATATACATTACTAAATCATAACACCAAATTTTGTGAGGAGGCAAGCTGAATAATTTTATTTATTAAAATTTTAAACGTTTTCAGAATTAAATATTTAATTCGATAAACGTCCGAATTCTTTTAAATCAAGAGCCATATTTTTTTTTTAATTTGCCAATGCACAGAATTCTTAATGTTTTATATAACCAGTGATTTAAAGTTAAAGTTTACTGCAATTTCTTAAAAAAAGAAGACTTAGTCTATTATCTCTGCTTTATTGCAAGATATATTTATTTTAAAAATATATGAGGAATTTTTTTATACATACTTTGACAATCAAGTACAATTTTGTACTTGGTTGAATCGCTATTTTTTTAGTATGAGAAAAGAAATTTGAAAATACATATTTTGTCTCCTAATGTAGTTCATTCAATCATACCATCTATACTTTTAATGTAATATGTGAAAAAGATGATTTTTAAATTTATTTACGAATGCAATCAATCATTTGTAAGTAAGAGCGTACGTAAGTTTGTGCAGTGATAATAAGGAGTTTTATCTTGGTGACGTTGCACTAGTGGGGCCCAACAACACAACATCCATGCCCGCAGTTGGGACTCGAACACCACAACTCGGCAACCTAGCGAGCACGAGGAAACACTTACATGCATTTAGACTATTTGGAACGAAGCATGTTCTTGCACAACTGAGGGACGTTAGGAATGTTGCGTTTGCACTGTTCCTAGAGAAATAAAACATCTTCCATTGCTCAGCACGTAAAAATAAGAAAAATTCCATTCGTACCTCATTTGACAAAGGACAACAATAAACTCAACTACACAAATGCCTAGAAGGGCAATAATGTTACAAGGTCCTGAAAAACTGCTGTTGCCATACCAAGACGGTGTTCTCCGAATTAAGAACTATCTATAAGAAATGGCGACTTATTTCTCCAATGAGGCAGGAAATAACTATAGACTTGTTGGTAATTAGATTTGAGAAATCCATTAAATTCTGACAAAAGAAATAGTCATCTTTTATATGCATCCTTATATTATACAGGGTATCCCAAAAACATTGACCTCGGTTTTTATTCCTTAAATATTGATCTTTGACATATATAAAAATTTACAAAGTTGCGTAAAAAAGATACATAATTTTATGAAATCGATAAAAATTTTCAGGGGATTGAATTTGAAGAAATACAAAATTTAAATTTTTATACGGCCCCCGTACAGAAATATTTCCAATGAGTAAAATCTGCCCCATACACTAATGAGGCTATGTACAAAATTTGAGCGTTTTATCATAAAAAGTCCCTGAGATATGAAAAGACAAAAATGCTGACTTAAACCACTTTTCGATGCATCGACATGGATTCTCATACGGGGAAAATCATGTCGGCAGATCGCATTTCAGGGGTCATATACAAATTACGAAAGAAAACAATGATTACATAAATAATTAATAATTTGCTATTTATTGGTACAAAAGTAACTAAACTGTGTAGAAATAATAACTTTACACAAAGATTAGAAAGCTTGTTCAAAATGTTTTCCATCCATGCCAAAGATTCATTAAAAAGGCAGATATTACTTGCCTATGATGCATTTCTGCGTTGCGTCATTTGCACTCTTGCTGTAAACATTTACATTTTAATTTGTGTTTAATCCCTCACCAAATTTGTTTACACATATCTCTGGGACTTTTTATGATAAAATGCTGAAATTTTGTGCATCACCTTATTAGTGTATGGGGAATATTTTACTCATTGGAAATGTTTCTGTACGGGGGCCGTATAAAAATTTAAAATTTGTATTTCTTAAAATTTAGTCTCCTGAAAATTTTTATCGATTTCATAGAATTCTGTACCTTTTTTTACGCAACTTTGTAATTTATTATATATGTCTAGGATCAATATTTAAGGAATAAAAGCCGAGGTCAATGCTTTTGGGACACCCTGTATATTTAATTTCCTTGAATTGACAAAGTGATCATTAATTTATCAAGACTTCGAAAGAAAAATTGTCGCTTGCAATAAGCTACAAATTTTTTTTTTCCTTTCATTTAAAAAGGGGAACACACCGCTCCTACCATTAATATCAACAAGAAAGATCAATCATGCTTAAAGCATTGAGTATGAAACACTTTCCAACTTCAATGCAATTTTATTTAAACATTTCTAAAATGCAATACATTCCTTGGTAATATTTTAAAACTTATCACAATACTATATTAATTTATTATATTTGAAAACTTAAACCTTCATCGAAAAAAATGAACTTCATTCAAATAACGGCATTGAAATATAAATTGGCTGTTACTTATAATAAACTGTTACTTAAAAATACTTATGGCCGTTATTTTGTGCAGATAAACTCAAATTATTATTGAATAAATAAAGAGAACGTGAATATGAGTCTGCAGGGAAAGACATGCACTACTCACATTAGAATTTTAACAATATTACAACAATGATTTATAGAAGTGAACGGGATTATTTGCAGGCCATTTCGAAAAAAAATGTATGACCTATATTTAAAGATCCACCAAATTTTTGTAGAATAAAATGTTCAACAAATTTAAGCTGTGTACCAAATTTTAACTCTCTAGGGCTTAGGAAAGTGCATTAAAAATGCCATCAAATAAGTATATCACGAAGAGTTATATAAAATTAAAAAAAAACAAGAAAGATCAATCATGCTTAAAGCATTGATTATGAAACACTTTCCAACTTCAATGCAATTTTATTTAAAAAAGTCGAAAATGCAATACATTCCTCGGTAATATTTTAAAACTTATCACAATACTACATTGATTTATTATATTTGAAAACTTAAACCTTCATTGAAAAAAATGAACTTCATTCAAATGACGGCATTGAAATATAAATTGCGTGGTTTAAATATCTTTAAAATGCAATACATTCCACGGTAATATTTTTAAATCTATCATAATACTACGATAATTTATTATATTTGAAAACTTCATCGAAAACAACTGAAATTAATTCAAATGACGTCATAGAAAAAATAACACGCCTGGATCTCTCTATAAAAGCAGGATTTCATTCATAACTTTCTCTTTCATTCATCACAATACTATAATAATTTATTTTATTTAAAAATTAAGACCATGGAGCTACAATTCATAAACTTTATGCTTAAAACTTCATCGAAAAAAATCGTCCTTCTGTTTATAAAATCAATTAATATTTCATTCATATCAGCCATGCAGACTCCATGGACAGAATTATTTTGTGTTAAAGAAATACAGTAATTCTAATACAACTCATTCTACATATTTTGCTGTTTACATTTTACATAGGTGAAAAATAGGCTTAGTTGTAGACATAATCAAATTTGAATGAGAATTTAAACTCAAATATATTGTCATTGTGTTGTTTTAGTATGTAGATGCACAGAATTTAAGCAGAAATAAAGTAGTTTTAGGATGGATACAACACTCAATATGAATTAAAAAGAACTTTAAAAAATCACGAATTTGAAACAAGATGGATGACATATATCATTTTGAAGTGGGTCATGTGATCGTTTCATATCATGGTGACGTGATCGTTTCGTATAAGATGTGTAATTATTATTTTAATTTTTATTTAAAAAACTACTGAATATATTTAGCTGAATTTTTTTTTATATATTTTATGGAACAATTTGACTATTACCTGAAATTTTCGAAGCAATTTGTGAATTTTAAATCCACTTAAAAAATGTTAGAAAAATTAGGTCCCATAGGGCTCAATGTATTTCATTTTTTCAACCCGGGTTCAATCCAAAACTAATTGTGTGATATTATTCATTTATATTCCCATAGGTCCTACAGACCGTCTGAACAACATACTAAAATTTCATTTTGATTAAGTCATTTTTACGGCAGTTATCGTGCTAACGGACAGACAGACAGACAGACAGACAGACAGACAGACAGAATGAACAAAGTCATAAACACTTTTCAACTTTACAGACAGACAGACAGACAGACAGACAGACAGAATGAACAAAGTCATAAACACTTTTCAACTTTGTTGTAAAGTGTTAAAAATTGAAAAATTGTTATATACCAAATTTATTTTCAAATGTGAAGCCTCTCTCATATACAAAATGAATAAACTCTTGGAAAGATATTTATTATATAATATATCTCTTTTTTTCTTTCTGGAGGATTTCCCAAAAGTCAGAATTTAACTGAATTTGTTTTTTTCCCTATATTAAATAATTTTTAAGTAAATTAATATATTTTACTGAAATTTTTTTTATATATTTTATGGGATAATGTGAATATTTCCTAAAAATTTCGAAGCAATTTGTGAATTTTAAATTTTCTTAAAAAATGTTTGAAAAATTAGGTCCCATAGGGTTCAATGTATTTCATTTTTTCAATCCGAGTTCAATAAAAAACGAATTGGGTGATATTATTTATTTATATTCCCATAGGTCCCACAGACCGTCTGAAAAACATACTAAAATTTCATTTTGATAAAGTCATTTTTACGGCAGTTATCGTGCTAACGGACAGACAGACAGAATGAACAAAGTCATAAACACTTTTCAACTATGTTGTAAAGTGTTAAAAATTTCATTTTGATAAAGTCATTTTTACGGCAGTTATCGTGCTAACGGACAGACAGACAGACAGACAGAATGAACAAAGTCATAAACACTTTTCAACTATGTTGTAAAGTGTTAAAAATGGAATCAAGGATAACATGGCTTATCTTTAAAGTTTTAAATTAACAGTAGAATTATGAGTATTTTTACTAATTTTGGTATAAAGGTACTTGAGGAAAGAATAAAAATATTCTTATTGTCACATAACGTTATCTGATAACGAACTTTTTGGTAAATTTGACTGTCTTATCAGATACAATTTTGAAAAGTTCTTGCTGAACAAAATTTAATATGCATTTTCACTTGAATTTGTTTTCTAACATGTCATGCGCTTTTATTTGGTTATCCTTATTTTTTGAATATTATTCACAGAAAATGCGTCAAGTTGTGTTTTATAAAAACATCTGATATGGGCAGCACATGACTTTCCCAACATAATAGAATGGTGTATATGGTGTATAAGAAATATAATTGTGTAAGAAGTATAATGGTGGTAAAGTTAAACTTTCTGTAATTTAACCTGCAAGGAGAACGCAGTCCCTAATTCTAGAATTCTAGATATTAAATTGATATTTTGAAGTTCCTTAGATAATCATATTACTTTGTTATCGTCACTTGACCTAGTTTTTGATGTAAATACAATCAGACATAGTAGGGATGAAAAATATTTTATTTTTTGAAGTTTTTATTTTAATATATATAAATTTGTTAAATTAACTTAATTTGTGGTATATACAATGTCATTCGTCAGGCAAATAACCCACTTATTTGCAATGTCTGGTATTAACCTGTGAATAAATATCATTCATAAAATATAAGCAGTAAAATACAACACTCTAAAATGGCACATTGTTTCTCAAACTTATATATTTATTAAAATTATTATTCGAAGTTATTAAAATTATTCAGATTTTCATTTACAATTTTACTCATCAATTTGACAATTACCAATTTATATTTTATTAATGATAAAGTTTTCCAATTAAACTATTTTATATTACTGTGATGACAGACTGGAATTTGGCTAGAGTTTAGAGTCAATTCCTTAATTAAAATTTTAGATCTTCATTAGACGATTAAAGAGTGCCTTTTGCTTTTGCTTTCCATGACGTCCGAAGAGCCATCTTTGGACACAGTCGTTGAGACAGATTTATTAAGCGTTCTTTCTGAACTCACCGAGAATTTCTACATGGACACACTCTCATTTCTCAATTGTGTTTTTTTCTCATCTTATTTACTAAATCTTCTTCATTTGCATGAAAGTCGAAATCTCTCAATTCTGAATTTTCTTCAGTGTATTCCACGTTCACTGTTAGTTCAGTCTTCCTTTTCAACCTTGCATACACAGGTCCAACAGCTAGCAGCACCCCCTAGCTCCTTCCCCATTGGCTTAATCTAGCTGGTGTGAATATGCACTCATTGGCTGTAAGTAACTTCCAGCAGGCTTGATGACCGAAAGAATCACGCCCATTTCGACACATTAATGTTAAGGAAATATTAAAAACTTAAATTCTAGAAATACAGGGTGTCCCAAAAACATTCTCTGCTTTTATTCCTTAAATATTGATCTTAGACATACATGATAAATTACAAAGTTGCGTAAAAAAGGTACAGAATTTTATGAAATCGATAAAAATTTTCATGGGATTAAATTTGAAGAAACACAAAATTTAAATTTTTATACAAAAACCCCGTACAAAAATATTTTCATTGAGTAAAATGTGCCTCATATACTAATAAAGCGATGTACAAAATTTTATCATAAAAAGTCTCAGAGATGTGTTTAAACAAAGTTGGTGAGGGATTAATCACAAATTAAAATGTAAATGTTTACCGCAAGAGTGCAAATGACGCAACACAGAAATGCATCGTAGGCAAATAATATCTGCCTCTTATATTATTTGCCTATGATGCATTTCTGGATCTTTGGCATGGGTGGAAAACATTTTAAACAAGCTTTGTAATCTTAAGTTATTATTTCTACACAGTGTAGATACTTTTGTACCAATAATTAGCAAAGAGAGAGAACCCCTGTCGATGCATCGAAAAGTGGTTTAGGCCAGCATTTTTATCTTTTCATATCTCTGGGACTTTTTATGATAAAATGCTGAAATTTTGTGCATCACCTTATTAGTGTAAGGGGCACATATTCCTCATTGGAAACGTTTTTGTACGGAAGGCCGTATAAAAATTTAAATTTTGTATTTCTTAAAATTTAATTCCCTTGAAAATTTTAATCGATTTTTTAAAATTCTGTATCTTTTTTTACGTAATTTTATAATTTATTATGTATGTCTAAGATCAATATTTAAGGAATAAAAGCCGAGCTTAATGTTTTTGGGGACACTCTGTATACTCCATTCGTGGTTGCATTTTTTGTAGTTATATCTCCATTCGTGTTCCATTCCACTTTTGAGAGACAACCAGAAAGCACAATGAAGAACAAACACCACAGCTAATAAGAAACATACAATTAATATACAAGATTAGACTGCACAAAAGTACAACAGAAATGACCCAACAAGATGAGACGTCAGAAGAGAAAATGAATTCCAACAAAACGAAACATAAGTCAAAATGATGAAAAATTGTCCTAAAGGCTAAGAAATGGGCAAAAGTAGAACAAATATGAAGAGAAGGGAAAAGTTACAAGGCACCCTGCTAGACCGTTGATAAAAATGGAGAACTGGCTAGTCATTAACAAAAATACTATAATTTTTCTGAATATGGGAGGATTAAAAAAATGAAATTTATAGATGGTGTACATTTTTATATAATCCTTACGGGAAAAATCTCAAAACGGAGATCCAAAATTAAAGCAATGTTGAGCAATTCAAAATTATTAAATTCCTGCTTTTTGACATAGTTTTCTCGCTCCTTAGCGCGAAAAATTTAAATACATTAGACCAATATAAAAAATCTGATGTGAGCAGCACATGACTTTCCCTGCAGACTTATATTCACGTTATCTTTATTTTAATTAAATTTAATTCACTTTTAATTCAATTTTCGTTCTCATTTGGTAGCTCGACTTATTTTCAAAGGTGGCGTGGAGAAAATACGAAAAGAACTAAAATATCTCGAGAACGGCTAGTCCTAGTGCAATGGGACTGGTCTTATTTCTTTCATCGTTAAAAATTACGTATAAAACAAGCATTTAATGGATATATTTGAGCATACGTAGTTTTTAATCTTAGATTTTGGCGAATTTTGCGGGCCATTTTGCAAAAAAAAAGGCAGGTTATTTTTTTCCGAATCGTATTGAAATCTAATCAGCACCAGGGTAACCCACAAAAACCTTATTTGCCGATTTTTGTGAAATTCGGTCCATTAGTTTTTCAGCTAGAGTGGATACGTGAAATTTTTACGAGCCATTTCGCAAAAAAAGGCGGGTTCTGTTTTTATGAATCCTACTAAAAACTAATCATCTCCGGGATCTCACCCAAGAGACGTGCATACCAAATTTTATGAAATTCGGTCCATTAGTTTTTTAGTTATGGATACACTTGTACATTGCGTGTACAAGTGGATGCATACATTGCACACACAGACACACACACAGACACACACACACACACACACACACACACAAACACACAGACACACACAGACACACACACACACACACACACACACACACACACACACAGACGTCACGCTAAAAATAGTTTTTTCGTATTCTAGAGGTCTCGAAACGAGATCCGTCGAAAACTCGAGTTGCGATTTTCGGCATGATTCCAATACTTTCTCTATACATTACCATGTATTGCAGGGAAAGTAAAAGGACTACATCGGCAAGAAATACTCTACATGTCTCAACTATTAGAAATTTATATTGGATTTTTAAGATTAGATGCAGCATTGTTATTATATTTGTGCTTAAATATATTACTCATGTTTTCGTTATCGTTTGCACAAAGTCTGTTTTACTTATTAATATCAGCAACTTTATTTGTTACATGCTGTACTATAAAAACATGAATTTCTTTATCTATATTTTTCAAAACTTTACGCATTCCTGTTTTATAAAATGTGTCTAATAAACATTTTAAATATTAATGTTTGAAAGAATGGAGCTAATCAAAGAGAAAACTCTTCCCAAATATTACTCGGCCCCAAAACTCCAATTCTGCTTCCGTCACGTCTTAACTTTCATTCATAAAATTTCTTGGAAGAATGTTTTCATGGCTTCCTCTTCAAAGAGAGCAAAATAATAAAGTTTTCTATGAAACTTCTTCAAAAAGAAATCTCAGTTTTGTTGGATACTTACAGAATTACAGAATAATTCTCGTGTAAAAATTTCAAGATATAACAAAATTCCGAAATGATTTTCTTTTTTTAAGAAAATAAATTTTATATTCATTTTTTTTCTCAACAAATTTATATAACAAAATTCCGAAATGATTTTCTTTTTTTAAGAAAATAAATTTTATATTCATTTTTTTTCTCAACAAATTTATGAGGCCACATACATGATATAACAAAATTCCGAAATGATTTTCTTTTTTTAAGAAAATAAATTTTATATTCATTTTTTTTCTCAACAAATTTATGAGGCCACATACATGATATAACAAAATTCCGAAATGATTTTCTTTTTTTAAGAAAATAAATTTTATATTCATTTTTTTTTCTCAACAAATTTATGAGGCCACATACATGCATAGTATAATATACAGGGTGTCCGAAAAAGGTTGAAACGCGTTTTAATTCTTTACCTGTTGGAGATAGGTGGGCAATGTAAATTGCAAAAATATTGAAAGTAAGGTAGGAAATAAGACTACGTTAATGAAATAGTCCTCCCAGTAATTTTCAAAAAGTTACACTTTTTTATTTTTATACGACACCCTTAGACAGATTTGGTCAATCAGAAAATTTTTATTTTTAATGCAACAAGATCATTAAAAAAAACCGCATATCTGTATCTTTAAAATCAACTGAATTATGATAAAGGAAAAAATATGACTTTTTTCCGTACCATGTGAAAGGCTGTTTCATCAGTGAAAATAGGGATCATAAACAAATTGACGATGGAAATTGTTTAGATAAAAAAAGTACTTAATTATTGAAAAAGTACTTAGTTATATTGAAAAGTACTTAAGAATCCGTGATTGCATCGTGAGCCTACGCGGAATTCGCAAAAATGTCTCCAATGTATTATCATCTAGTTTTATCTTTTTTGTGATATGTCCAAATTTACATTTCTAATTTGATATAGGGTCCCCATTCACAATGTTCAATTTTCAATTAAGTATAACTCGCTCAATTTTAAAGATACAGATATGCGGTTTTTTTAATGATCTTGTTTCATTTAAAATAAAAAATTTCTGATTGACCTAATTTGTCTAAGGGGGTCGTATAAAAACTTTTGAAAATAAATGGGAGGACTATTTCAGTAACGTAGTCTTATTTCCTACCTTACTTTCAACATTTTTGCAATTTACATTGCCCACTTATTTCCAACAGGTAAAGAATTAAAGCGCGTTTCAATCTTTTTGGGACACCCTGTATACGGAGAGTATTATGACGAGGTCGAACATTCAAATTCGGATTTTCGACGGAAGAGCACGTTTCAAGCATCTCTGAATTGGAATGGAGCGTATTTGAAGTGATATCTGTGCATGTGTGTGTCGCCCCGTGAGTTTATGGAGACGATATCTCACGAACAAATGAAGCGTTATGAACGAAATGCAAAAATTATAATATGAGAATACTGGAAGCCTATTGATTTCAAACGCAATCGAATGTTCGACAGATCATCAACTTTTCATGTGAAATAAAAAAAAATTATCAAAAAATCAGAACATTTAGTAATGCTACGTAAATAATAATTTCTTATGTAATTTTTCATTAGAAAACGATTGACATGAATTTTAGAGTACTGGTATAAACGGATCTCGAGAAATAGCACTTATAATTTATCAAATAAATGTATCCAAAAATTATATAAAATTAAAAATGTATTAAGTAATTCACTTTTCATATGCCTGTGTGTGTATGTATGTTAGTTTCTGTGTCCGTGAGTCTGTAGAGATCTAACAAATAAATGGAGCGTTTCGAAATAAATTTGGTACAATTATTGCTATCTTCGAATATTAGAACTCACTTGATTTAAAACGCTATTGAACGCTGGAAAGAGCTCTCCGATTTTCGAATTAATTTTTAAAAAAATATTTTAAGAAATTTTTAAGAAATCAGGACATGCAATATTGTTAAATAAATTATAATTCAATGTCGAACTTTTTATTAAAAAACGAAGGAAAAACTATTCTCAGGGATATTGCGAGTTTAATTTGCGCCACATTCACCGGTAACAGTATTGAAAAACATTTAAATATCTTCTCATATGTTCTTATGAAATCGAAGAAAGTAACCAATTGAGAAAATTTTAAACGTGACACAATTTTGAAATTAATGTCTTTAAAACAATATAAAATTTGACAGTTTAGATATATATTAAATGCTTCTGAATACCAACTTAGATTTGGATATAATATTATGCACGAAAAGGGGTGGGATGTCCCAGTTATTAAGGTACATGAATTGCACTCAAAACACAGGCACGTTAAATCATTGAGCACGTTAAATCATTGTTAAATCATTAAGAGATTGATGTCAGGGGAATGAGGGCGCAGTCCCTGTAGATGCCACTTCCACTGGATAATGATTTAAATTGTGTGGCTAAAGGGCAAAATGTTATCCACCTCCTGTGGTGGCAAACCACAACGTTGTTTGATGACATAATTGTTCAAAATTCCTCACCAGTGGAAAAATAATATATGCATCATTAACAGTATTTTGAAATGTTTCCACCCGTTCGTGCTTTCTCTTAGAAATCTGGATAAAAATACTCTTAAAAAATTTTATGTTTGGTGCGGTTTTGAGATTAAAATTTTTGAATTTGGAAGAAAGTATCCAATTAAAAAATGTTTAAACGAGGTGCAATCTTAAGGTTACCGTCTTTCAAATAACACCAAATAAAAGAAATAAAAAAAAAGCTTCTACACATTAACTAAGATTTGGGTATAATAATATGCATTGATAAGGGTGGGATCGTCCAATAACTAAACGGTCTACGCAGAATGCGGGAACAGGGGATATATGATACAATCCTTGTGGATGTCAGGGTGGCTAAAGAGCTCAATATGATCCGCTTCCTGTGGTGCGGCGGGACAACGTTGTACAACAACAAAATGGTTCAGGTTTCGACCTCTATAGCGAATGAAATAATACAAAGGTCCACGCCATTGGAAAAAATATGTACATCGAGAAAAATATTTTTAAAATTCCCCATGAGTTTTCGTTATCTATAATAATCGTATAAAATTATTCCATTGAGAAAATGCTATATGCAGTGTAATTTTGTTATATGCAGTATAATTTTGCTATATGCAGTATAATTTTGAGATTAACATAATTTAAACAATACCAAGAAACACATGATAAAATATATTAATGCTTCTGAATCCAATTGAAATTTGGGTAGAACTATACACTGTTAACGGTCATTTTAAAATGTTACATGTGTTTTCTTTCCTATTATAAAATCGGATACATATTTACTGTTGAGAATGTTTTATACGTGGTGCAACTTTAAGACTAACATCGCTTACACAATAACAAAAAACACAATATAACAAGAAAGATCAATCATGCTTAAAGCATTGATTATGAAACACTTTCCAACTTCAATGCAATTTTATTTAAACATGTCTAAAATGCAATACATTCCTTGGTAATATTTTAAAACTTATCACAATACTACATTAATTTATTATATATAAAAACTTAAACATTCATAGAAAAAAATGAACTTCATTCAAATGACGGCATTGAAATATAAATTGCCTGGTTTAAACATCTCTAAAATATGATACATTCCTCGGTTATAATTTTAGAATTATCATAATACTACGATAATTTATTATATTTGAAAACTTCATCGAAAGCAACTGAAATTCATTCAAATGGCGTCATAGAAAAAATAACATGCTTGGCTCTCTCTATAAGCAGCATTTCATTCATAAATAATTTTCCATTCATGTCATTCATCACAATACTATAATAATTTATTTTATTTAAAAATTAAGACCATGGAGCTACAAGTAATTAAACTCTATGCGTAAAACTTCATCGAAAAAAATCATTCATATCATCTTTGTAAAATCAATCATCTTTGTAAAATCAATGTATATTTCATTCATATCAGCTATGCAGACTCCATGAACTAAATGATTTTGTGTTAAAGAAATACAGCAATTCTAATACAACTCATTCTACATATTTTGCTGTTTACATTTTACATAGGTGAAAAATAGGCTTCGTTGTAGAAATAATCAAATTTGGATGAGCATTTAAACTCAAATATATTGTAATTGCGTTGTTTTAGTATGTAGATGCACAGAATTTATGCACAAATAAAGTGGTTTTAGGACGGATACAACACTCAATATGAATTAAAAAGAACTTTAAAATCACGATTTTGAGACAAGATGGATGCCATGTATCATTTTGAAGTGGGTCACGTGATCGCTTCATATAAGGTGTTATTATTTTAATTTTTATTTAAAAAACTACTGAATATATTTCACTGATTTTTTTTATATATTTTATGGAACAATTTGAATATTACCTAAAATTTTCGAAGCAATTTTTGAATTTTAAATCCGCTTAAAAATTGTTTCAAAAATTAGGTCCCATAGGGCTCAATGTATTTCATTTTTTAACCCGGGTTCAATCCAAATTTAATTGGGTGATATTATTCATTTATATTCCCATAGGTCCTACAGACCGTCTGAACAACATACTAAAATTTCATTTTGATTAAGTCATTTTTACGGTAGGTATCGTGCTAACGGACAGACAGACAGAATGGACAAAGTCATAAACACTTTTCAACCTTGTTGTAAAGTGTTAAAAGACATTAAATGCTTATGAATACCGACTGAATTTTATACATGATGGAGTTTCGAAAAATATATGGTATTGAGAAAATTTTATATGTGATGCAAATTTGAGATTAATATATTTCAAAAAATACTAAAAAACAAAATTGAGAAGGTTATTCAATGGTTCTAAATGGCAACTAATTTTTAAGTTATCCAATGTGTACTGAAAACAGTATTTTGAAAACTTTCCATATATTACAGTTTCTCTTGAAAAATCGGAAGAAAGTATCCTATTAAGAAAATTTTATTTGTAGTACAATATTGAAATTAAAATCTCTCCAGCAATATGAAATTCTACAATTTAGGAAAATATTTAATGCTTCTGAATTGCAACTAAACTTTGGATAGCAACATGTGCACCGATAACGGTGTGTTGAAATTTTTCCATGTTACCGCATCTTTCCATGTTTTTGCATAAATAAGGTTGTAAGAAATTATCCAATTGAGAAACTTTTATTCGATAGGCAATTTTGAGATATTCATCTTTCAAGCAATGCCAAATTTGATAAAGATATATTAAAATGTTTTCATAATTAAATCATATAACTGTTTAACGTGATTTTTTTTTCGTATTTTCTTCACATTTCTTTCCACAATGTCGTTTCTTTAACATTTTTTTTCGTTGGTCTGATATTACAGCCAGAAATGGGAATTTTTTCAAGTGGCATGTTATTCATGTCATTCACTTTTCAAAAATATATTTTTTGATAGTTTTGAGAATTGTTTAATGCTTTTGTGTAGAAACTGAATATTGAAAAATCACAAAAATAGCTAGAAAGACCATTTTTGCTTTCCTTGTATAATTGACATTATTTTCACTGGCCTAGAATTTCTACCAAAATATGAAAATGTTTCACGTGACAGAATTCAAGTGATATTATTTTCAAAAATATTGTATTTAGCGGTTTTAGGAAATAAAGAAATGCATTTGAATATCAACTAAAAATTGAAAACCGCTAAAATCCTTCTATTTTTGAATTTTTAATTCTCTTCTAAGGGTGATATTTTCTTTTCCCTCTCCTCTGTAATTAACTCGACATCTTGTTATTAAAAAGGAAATTTTTGTTGCTAATTCATATCAATCCAAACCTCCGTTGTATCGAAATGAATCTTTAATAAATATTAATAAATATCAATAACGATTATTTAATCTATTTACGAATTTTAGTTAATTTTATTATTTCCACATTTTATTCTCTGAGCAAACTATTTATTGCGTATACATTTTTTCATTTCTATTCTCCCCAGCATTAAAGAAACTCGACATCTTTCTATTAATAAGAAATTACTGGTTGCTAATTCATATCAATTCAAACCACTTTTCCATCAAAATTAATCTTTAATTAATTATTATTCTTTATTAACATTTATTATTGGTAATAAAAAATATTATATTTAGGGGCAATTTTTAGCCACGATATTTCTGATATTATCGCGACTGGGGCTCTTACGATTTTTGAGGTTTTTATTGATTTCAATTATTTCCTGCGGGGTAACTGGGGTTATCTCAGCAGGGCGTATCTTTACGCGTAACTCGACATCTTACTATTAATAAGAAAATATTGGTTGCTAATTCATATCAATCCAAACCTCCGTTCGATCAAAATTAATCTTTAATTAATAATTATTAATCTTTATTAATATTTATTAATCCCTTTACGATCTTTAGTTAAATTTATTTTATTGTTTCCACATTTTATTCCTTAAGCATATTATTGTATATACATTTACCCATTTCTATTCGTATGATACTCCCCAGCATTATTATCCCACCAGTCAGCATGTTTGAACATTTCCGCCCACCCCATGAAGGGTATGTCAACTCACCCTGCCACTCTGACACGTGGTCTATCTTGACATGCATGTTTGCAGAATAGTAGGGAGGTTTTATTTGTTCTATGGTTTTGTATAGAGAGGGGGAACATTCTTCTTATGGAGATTTAATAAACATGAAAGCTCTTTGGATTATATTGGTGTAGTTTGAGTGCTATTGCCAAAAAAAAAAAAAAAATGTGTTACGCAGTAAAGTGATTTTAATTGCTTTTGAAGACAAAAATCCGATGTGGCCAGGACATGACTTTCGCTGCAGATTCATATTTATTTCTCTTTTATTTTTTCAATAATTCATTAAATCGAGTTTAATTGCACAAAATAGCACTCATAGAATTACACTGAATTTGTTCTTTTAATTCAATTTTCGTTCTCATTTAGCAAGTGAACGTATTTTCAAAGGTGGCATTGCAAAATTGCGAAAAAATATCCCGAGAACGGTGTCGCATGGTAAACCCATGATCCAATATTTTCGGGGTTGCGATCTAGAGTTTACTTATTTATTTTGGGGGTCAGCCTTTTCGTTTGGCCAGCTGCTCTCGAAGAATAGAAGACAGGATGTCGGAGGTTTCTTTAGAGATCGTATTTTCACCGAAAGGTTTAACGTTTGTCCGTTTTCGGAGGGATCATAGGGTTTTCAGCCAGCTTTGAATTAGTGCCCGAAAGAATATCAGTTTCGCAGGGGCTTGAGAAGGGGCTTTTTGTTTCTGGAAGGCCTAAAGCCAATAATGGCGATGCTTTGGGGTCAAGGGGTTAAGACCCTGAATCCAATGAGATAGTTGTGTGCGCCTCAGGGGCTTGTTTTAAAATCTTGGAGAGAGAGAGTTTTTCAGAAATTTGAAAAAAGGAGCGAGGAGAAGGAACTGTGTGGTGTTTGAGAAAAGTCGGCTCCCAATCATGGTCCTCTGTAAAGAGAGATGCTGTTCAACTGCCAGTAATGTTGGTGAGTTCCACATTTAAGGGCCTGTGCCTGATTTATATCTTTTATCTCTCTCTCCAGGTTAAGGATATTTAAATATTTCATAGGGATGTTTTAAGCTTAATTTTTAATTACCATCTTTTCAACTTTAGTCTGTGAGACTATATACACTTTCGTTTTGTTTAACTTAATTTGGTATACTTTCCATTTTTGAATATGGGAAGTGGTCTTTTAAATACTTTGAATCAATGTCATGTAAATATTTATATAGTGTAAATAAATTATTGTTTTATATATACACACGGCCTTATTCTTTTTCGCGCTCTTACCGTCCTAAAAAGGAAGTTACCTTAGGACAAACGGTTAGACCTAAAATAATGGATTTAGTTTTATTCTTTTATTATATGCAAAAATTACGCATAAAACAAGCATTTGGTTGATTGACACATTTGAGCATAAGTAGTCTTTTGTTTCAGAATTTGACGATTTTGGGAGCTATTTCCCAAAAAAATGCATGTTCTTTCTTCCCGAATCGTGCTAAAATCTAATCAGTACCCGGGTAACCTAAAATGAAATTTTATGAAATATGGTCAATTCCTTTTTGAGTTAGAATGCATATGTACATTTCGCGCGCACACACAGACGTCACGCTAAAAATAGATTTTCGTGTTTTAAAGGTCCCAAAACGTGTAGATCCGTTGAAAACCCGAGTTGCGATTTTCAACACAATTTCAATACTTTCACTATATACTACCATGTATTGTATTGAAAGTAATATTTCTATTGTATTTAGGAAAGTGGATTAGAAGTTAACAAATTTTTGAACTTATGAAAATGGTGTTTGTTTGCTTGAATCTTCCTTCAACTCAACAAGACAAAAACAAAATACGACCGAACCATTTCTGTTCTTCTATTTTGTCATGTGTTTTACGTATGAATAAAACTTAATTGTATCCCATTATGTACGAATAATACTCTTATATAAAATATCCGAAAGGCCTATTTTAAATATACTATTTTCCCTATATACACACACCGACAAATGAATTAGCAACCTGGAAACATGTATGCAAATGTAGGTCAATGGCGGATGTATGCAAATTACGTTGGTCATGGGAGTTACACTTGATCACAACACCGCTGTCGATTTGTGTTGGATGTTGGAGTTTAAGAGATGTGGAGTTAAACGGGGAAAACGGCAGATTTGTCTCCGTTTGTAAAAGGTCTTATTGCGGGAGCATGTTTGGCAGGAGCCACTATTGCCAGAATAGAACAACTCACTGGCTTCTCGAAAGTTGAGATAGCCAAAGTGTATAACAGTTTGAAACAGACTCCCCCCCCCTCCTAGACGTTGTCTAAAAGGCATAACTGTAGATCGAAAACCATCAATCAAGCCAGTGATCGGCAGCGCCTCAGACGGTTTCTAAGGCAGAAAAAGGTATCTACTCTGCAGCAACTGACGTAAGACTTCAATGAAGCCTCATCGCAAACAATGAGCAAGGAATTGCAGTGAAACTGTATAGCCAGCCACATGCCTGTTTCGCCAAAATTCTCATTTCAGCGAAGAACCTGAAAATGCGTTTACAATGGTGCCGGGAATAGCGTCACTGGGCATTAGATGATTGGAAGAAGGTTATGGGGTCGTTCGAATCACGCTTTATTTTGTTTTGTACCGACGGCAGCCGGCGAGTGTGGCGAAAGCCCCATGAAGCCATGAACCCATCTTGCCTTATTCGCATAGTTCAAGGCTGTGGTGATGGTATTATGGTGTGGAGTATGTTCGGTTGGTTTGGTATTAGTCCCTTGGTGTTTGTAGGAGATCGGGTGGAACCCATGAAGTACTTGAACATTCTTGCCGATCACGTCCACCCTGCAATGTTGCATTTTTATTCCACAGCCTACGAGTCGGTCTTTCAAGGACGATAATGCTAGCATCCACCACGCAGGTACCATGCCACAGTGGTTCACGGAGTATAACTTTGACTTTTGCCATATACCCTGGCCACCGCAAAGTCCAGATTTAAACCCTATCGAGAATATTTGAGGCATGTTGGAAAACACATCCGGCAACAATCTTCTCTGCCATCAACTGTACAGAAGCTTACGATATGCTTGTCCAACGCCTGATATTCTCTTGACTTAAATGCACTTCAGCAGCTTGTAGAATCCATGCCTAACCGCATACGTGCTGTAATTCAGTTTAAAATCTGCCCAATAAAATGTTGAACCTAGGTTTTTAATCCACTGGTTGGCGTGTGAAAGCCCCAGGCCGTCCGGCTCGTCCAGAGGACTTGGAGCAACACTGGTTGGCGTGTGTAAAGTATAGGGAAAGTATTGTGACGAAGTCGAAAATTATATTTCCGAGTTTTTGACGGAAGAACAAGTTTTAGGAAATCCTAAACTTGAATCGAACGTTTTTGAGGTAGAGTGTGTGCGTGTATGTACGTGTGTGTGTGAGTGCGCGCGGCCGTTAGACACTGGATGCTATATCTCACGAGTGAACGAAGCTTTTCGAATGAAATTTGGCAAAAATATTACAATCAATGAATACTAGAACTCAATTGATTTTAAACGCAATCGAATGTTCAAAACATCCCCAAATTTTTGAATGAAATTTCGAGAAAATCATTAAAAAGTAAGAACGTAAGTGATCATTTCTTGAGTAATTTTTCATTAGAAAACGATTGATATGAAATTTAAAACGCTAGTACCGTTCTTGTGATCTTGCACATTTTTCAAATAAATTTGTCAAAAGTATTGTAAAATGGGTTTATAATTCAGGTTCATTTCATAGGTGCATGTAATATTAAGTGATAAATTTTTTAACATTTTTTTCGTAGGTCTAGTTCGTTCCATTCACGAGAGAAAATACTTTGGGTAATAGTCTTTTATTTTGACGACAATTCGTCAATAATTATTTTCTTCTGTTTATCTGTACGCTTGGCGATGAATTTGACGACTATTTTAGCGAAATATCGCCATCCTGGCAATATTTCGTCCAATATTGACGAAAATATTGTCAAAATTGCTAAACATGAAGCTAAATTAAGGAAATAGGCACTAAAATGATGAATTAATAACTAATATATTTTAATATATATGTTATCAGTATAAATAATTGTCAAGTTAAAATTGAGATATAAGTTGATTTAATACTTAAAAATAGTTTTACATCTTGTCAACCAAAAAAGCGCCATATGTACAATTCAACGTTGGAACATTGTACTGTAGATTTTATACATAATTTTTTCACTGTGAAAGAAGAAAATTTAATGCATCATAAAGCGAAAGTAATGTGCTGACCATATCAGATTTTTATTTCATTTAAATGTACATTGTTCCAGTAGTAGTTTTATTTATTTCTTCAAAAGAAATATCTGTACATCGCTAATTAAAATAGTAGAGATAGCGACAGTTCATAGATTTTCATTTTATTTGCAAAAATTGGCTGAATCAAAAAGTTTGAGCTCGACCGAACTCGTTACCACTACTTCCTCCCTATCTAATTCCTGCGTTGGTGAAATACTTCCTTTTTTTTCCTAAAAATATTTCCTTGTACACTATATTCTCTAAAAGAATAAAGATGGAAATATTATTTTTATATGAAAGAAGGTTTTCTGGAATTCCTAAACTATACAGGTGAAATTACATGCAGTACTGCATTTTAAAAACATTTTTTAAATCTAAATAATTACATGCACAAGAAATGCATTTGATTTCTAAACGTTTGAAGTCTAAAATAAAAATATATATTTTTATGCATATCAGTATATTCTTTTCTAAGTTTCAAAAGAACTGAATTTTTGAGTTGCGAGTTTCACTTAACAAAGCAAAATGCACTTCAGTTAAATAAATATTTACATAAGTTCCAAGCGTTTTCATAAATATTCCTTTGTTATCTCCGATTCTTTTTAAATCACTTTAAAATATATTTAGAACCAAAAATTTATCAAAAAGACTAAAGACAAGAAATATGCGCTCATCATTTTCGATGAAACTATTAAGAATGTTTATACTCCTTTGCACAGTATTTTCTCACAGTCATGCGAAATTTTGAAAAAGTCAAAACTGGCATCACCAGACCCGGAAGTTGAAATCCTTAGTGAAAACCACAGCCCCCCCCCCCCTCTCTGAAATTCGATGCTAAATCCATATAAGTCATCAGTAATCACCATAACTAATCCTTAAAATACTAATTCTTAACATCCACAATTAATTCTTAAATAAATCTCTAATTCTTAAAAAAAATTAGATGGTTTTATGAAATTTTTTTAACTGGAAGTAGAAAAAAAAGTAAAAGTTAAAATCCTTAGTATACCTACCCCCAACCCCTCAGAAACTTGATGCTAATTGATGATGAAATTGAAAATATGATGAATATTGAATATTGAATATTGAAAAATAGGTGATAGTAGGAGATGTAAATTTTTTAATCTAAAGTTACATCGCTGACAATAAAAGTGAAAATACTTATTTAGTATGTCCACTACCTGCAGAATTGAATGATGAATCCATATTAGTTTTTATTTAAACTCGAATAACACCCAATCTTGTGAAACCAGATGTTTCAAAGAAATTTTTTGAAGTGAAAGTGGAAAAGAATCCCAAAGTGACTCAAAATGCTTTATAAATCACCCTACATACTCCAGAATTTGGTACTGAATCCATATCAGTTATCATCTAAGCTCTAGTTGTAGTCTATCTTAAACAATAGATGTTTCAAACAAAAGAATTTCTTTTCACCGGAAATAGAAAAAAAATCTGTACTGAAATCTTTAAGCAACCCCCTGACCTCTGTTTGAAATTCTGTGTTGAATCCTTATCAGTCATCATCTAAGATCTATAGTAGATCCTGAGAAATAGATAATTCAAAAAAATTTAGTAAAAACACAGATAACACCATTTGATTGCTAAAAAACATACACAGACACGTTTACTTATATAAATCTGCAAAGCATTTACCAACAACTTACAGATGACATTAATGATATACGTTTAATAAGAAAAATGAAGTCTGGCTTTAATAAACGACCATTTATTAAACATGCTGAGCCGATAGTCCAAGTTGTCATAATAAAACCTAATAAATGGGTGAGCACATCCATCGTATTAATTTCCCTTTGCAGATATCGATTTCTCCGTTGCCACTTTCGAAAAGGAAACGTTTTCCGGGGAAACAAAATCGTCTGCCACTGATTGGAGGCAGAATTACCTAAGTTCAAAGGCACATAGTTACGAAATTCCTTTGGTTATCGGTGTCGAGAGGTTGTGAAGGTGTTATCGGGGAGGAATGTTGAGTGACGCCAAATATTGATTGTTTTTTAAACGGATGAGTGCTAACAGCTAACGTTGTGAACAGTAGCATTTATTGTGATCTATCATTTCATTGCCGATAGTTAATAAACAACAATGTTGTAGATTAACAAGTTACAGTTAGCGGTTGTCAAAGGTTGTTATTTGCTTTCAGATGCGTTTCATTCCCGTTTGCCTATAGTTTGACTTTGTGTCCAAAATAATTTTGATTCAAGAAGTTAGAATTGAAGTGACATCTTAAATTATGATATAAAATATGAATAGAACTGACCGAATAGCAGTTGACTGCGTTGGCAACAAGACCACCTTCAGTGTATCGTACTTCTTCGAACATCTATTGTAACCAGGGAAGCTAGTAGTACAGAGCTTTCGTCAGATGTATACATTACTATCAGACTACAGGAGCCTACATTGTCTGTCATAATCCTAGTACTTGTCAATATAAACCTGGACATATAACTTGGAACATGGACTTGAAGTCATTCCATGTCAATATAAACCTGAGTTAGTTCCGACCTCGTGTAGTCTGAGCTAACTAACTCTTTTTCTATATCAATTGACTTATTTTATACAGTTGAAACACATTCAATACCGACTGTGTAATACGACTGCTCATCATAACAGAGGTTCACAAAATTTTCTGCTCATAGCAACTTTTCTTATTGAATTTTGAACCTTAGTCCACGATAGAACAGTACGCATGTATAAGAAATAAATAGAGATCGAAATAGCCAGAAACCTTAAAATTAGACACATTATTGCCTTTCGTCATGTATTTTGAATTTCCAACCATATTGGTTCAGCCCGTTTTGGGCCCGGTATAGGAGGACACATGTTTTTGGAGGAATAAATCGAGAAATGGAGCTGCTGTAAAGCTCAAATTTGGTTATCATTGTCTTTCATGGTATATTTTAATTCTTTTAATTTTAAACTTTAACCGATCTAGTCCGTCCAAAGCCCACAATTGAAAAGCACATGTTTTTTAGGGGGAGATTCCAGCAACAAAAAACAATATTTTATGATCCACACAAACGCTTATTTTAAACTGTAGTAAAAAGTAGAAAACAAAGCAAGAACACTTATATTGCTAATTTTGGTCCACGGTTTTATGTCTCCCCAAACTATTTTATCCCGCTTTACCACTCATCATTTTATCAGAAACTACAGTGTACACACTAAAATTCAGCAGCTGATGTGACTGAAACGGAATTCATATACAAGTTTCTGTCTCAAAAGACGAGTTCGTATCTGAACATAGTTGTTTAAATGCGAATTCGCATATGAAAAATACGTTCCAGATACAAAATTTTGTTTAGTTGAACCACGATTTTTTTTTAATAATGAGCTGAATTCCAAAAATGTATAAATCACTTTCTATCTTCTATTGCATGCAGGGCTTCTGATACTGTTGTCTGTGGCTATTCAAATGCATCGACTTTATTGTTTTGAATTTTAAAGTTAAATATAGAACTTTATATAAGAAGCGTAAACTGTAGCTACATTTCTTACGAGATAATTTGCATACGAGGTTTTCCCAAGTCGTGCCATCTGCGCCAGAGGCAAAAAACTTGATTCTGTAATGGCAGAGAAGGTAAGACTGTACAAGTACGGGCTTTGCTCCTGTCTGTCTTATCTTGTAGTTATGTATAAGGTAACTGTCACATATCCAGGTGAATAAGTGCACTGGATATCATAATAGAAACTATGGCATTAAATGCCATAATTTCTATTATGATATCCAGTGCACGTATTCTTCTGATTTTAAGTTAACAGAAACTGAAAACCAAAAATTACATTAAGTTTTGATGTCATGTTTTAATTTTAGTATGTTCACTTTCTGTTAAGTCATTAAGTTTTGATAGCGTCATGCCTCCCTTGAGTAAGTGTTCCAATATATCTTCAAAGTCACCATAGCATATAAAAGAATGCCTCAAAATTTCGTATTTAACCTGTCGCTAACGACTGGAATGCACTTGCTCACATATTGATCGAAACCCATAAAAATAGCCCAACCAGTCCGTTGCACGTTTTTCTATGTCAAACCCACTTACTACATGCTTCAAAGCAGCAGTGAGATTCTGTGAAACAAATTAATAACGGTGATTTAGACATTTTTAGAATTAAGGTATTCAATAAATATACGACATTTTGTTGAATAATCGCAATAATTATTCTAAGCTCAAACTGTCGAAATTTCACAAATTGATGGTGCTTGATACGTAGAAATCTCAGTCATTTACTTATAAAAAAATCTGATGTGGACAGCACATGACTTTCCTTATAAAATGCAATGAGTTTACTACTTTTACAGTTAAAAAAATTTATTCTTATAGTAGATACTTATATTCTTTCCAAGATATTGAATTTTCTTCAATGAGTCGTCATTTTCATTGATGTAGCGTCATTTTTATCCATTTGGCGAGTTTTTTTGTTAATTTAGCAACATTTAAACAAGTCGTCAAGTTGACGACATTCCACCAAATTCGTCGCCAAAATCTCGCAAAGCGTTATGGACGGAGAAATAAGTTATTCTTACAGCAGATAAATGACTATTGGCGTTCAAATACAAAAGTATTACTCAAAGTATCTTTTTACATGAATGGAACGAGCTAGATCCACGAGAATGATGTCACCAAATTTATCGTATGATATTACATATGAAAAGTGAACAAACATATTTCTCAATAGGTAGTACTTTTTTATTTTACATGAATTTTTGATATTTTTCTTACATGTGCAATATCTCGAGAACAGTTCATGCTAGCATTCTAAAATTTGCGTCAATCGTTTTCTAATGAAAAATTACATAAGAAAAGTAGTCTGTTTGCGTAACTTTATTAAAGGATTTGATTTTTTAATGATTTTTTTCAAAATTTCACTCGAAAATTTAGGTGGGTTCTGAACATTCGATTGCGTATGAAAACAATAGGCTTCCAGTATTCACGGATTGTGATTTTTGTACCAAATTTCGTTCGAATCGGTCTATTCATTCGTCAGTTATAGTCTCCACAGGCTCACTGACACACACACACAAACTTTCACACACACACACACAGACATCACCTCAAAAATGTTTGATTCGTGATCAGGGATGCTTGAAACGTGCTCTCGCGTCGAAAACTCGAATTCGAATTTTCGACCCCGTCACAGTACTTTCCTTATACATTATGTATAGAAGGAAAGTAAAAATTGTTAGGATCACACACAGTTTTGTAAAATCTCGATAAGTTGTATAATTGATTATATTTCGTGCTGTAGAAACACCCTTTCATCATTGAAGTAGGGCCTCATTTCAAGTCCAAGTTACAATTGTTATATTGGATTCTCTTCAAGCAAATCCGGAATATTTATGTCCTCCATAAATTTATAATGCTATAGATATTAACTTTGAATGTACTTTTTCAGAAGCGTTTTATTTATTTATTTTTTACTATCAATATTTTTTATTGTTTTTAAAAGGATTTCTCAAAGTATTGAATATAAAACTAAATTAAATTATGTCATTAAATTCAATAGAATTTTTTTTTATTACTACCAAGCGTTTCCCCACTTTCGTATAATGGATTACATCAAAATATTCAAATGTCTTTTTCACAGTATTCTAACCATTGTTTGCTATATTTACTCCTATATACAGGGTGTCCAGAAAGTTCCGGAACGGCGCAATATCGCGAGAAATAGACTTCGGATCAAAAAATAAGAAAATGCGTATTCAATATTTTTAGAAAAGTTATACAATGATACCAAAATTGATCACCCACCCCCCTCCTGGGGGGAGGGGTGTCGGGCAACTTTGAAATCTTCAATGGGAACCCCCATTTTTTATTGCAGATTTGGATTCTCCAGAAAATATTACATTCATTTGACCTACGATTTTGATTCAAGCACTCCGATCATGAGAGGGAAGGGGAGTTACAGAAAAAAGCACCCTGATCATAAGAGGCAAGGGGACTCATGTTAATCAAGCACCTCGAAGGGAACAGAAAACTACTACGTCCACCTCGTTGTTTCAGGGTAGTGCTAAAAGTAGTTTTGAACCGTTTTCTAAACTGAAGTCAACAGTTGTCGCTGAAGTGAACGGTTAGCGGGGGAAGGGGGGGGGGGGAGTCAATTTTAGCATCATTGGATAGGTTTTTTTAAAATATTGAACACGTAATTTTTTATTTTTCGATCCGAAGTGTATTTTCCAAGACATTCCCGTTTTTAAACGGTTGTGCCCCACTTCCGTTTTTCTCGATTATAGCGCCGTTTGTGGGATCAAAAATCGTAGGTCAAATGTATGTAATTTTTTCTGGAGAATCCAAATCTGCAATAAAAAATGGGGGCTTCCATTGAAGATTTCAAAGTTTCCCGACCCCCCTCCTCTCGGGGGGGGGGGTGTTGTTGTTGAGACCCAGACCGTCCGACCTACCAGAAAGGTGTAAGGTAACTGTTTGGACGGCCGGGAAGTGCCACCCAATTAGAACCGGAACCCAGTGGGGGAGGCATCCACAGGGACCGTACCCTCCTTCCCCTACCACCAAACTCTCGGAAGGACTTACGGACCCACATGGGTCAATTTTGGTATCATTGGATAGCTTTTCTGAAAATACTGAATACGTGTTTTTTTATTTTTAGATCCGAAGTGTATTTCTCGAGATATTGCACCGTTCCGGAACTTTCTGGACACCCTGTATATTCAGTATATTTACCCCATGTAAAATCAAAATCTGACAATTTAAAATGTGCATTTTATAGTGTTTTTATGTAAAACCTCTTCAAGAAATAAAACGAACACCATTTGTACAAAAATTGTTAAAATCTTTATTTTATTAACAGCATGAAATGAGCAAATGAAAGGTATTCATAGTTTGTTCCACAAATGTTTTGGATATTTTCTTGCATATTTACTTTTAATGCATTCTTACAATTTGTAGGAAATTGTGCAAATCACATAATGAAATTTTTTTCATAAATATAAAGCATGTTGCATTATGTTACCATTTTCTTTTTATATTTCTGAAAATTGGCAATTTTGTGAGAATAAGCATTGTAAGATCGGAAGTTAAATTTACATATCCATCATATATTTACATCCAATATTCTGATTTTGAAAATATTGGATATAATAAACATTTGCAGGTTCTATCAATAAATTATGAAATTAATACATGTAGATTCACATAACTTTATGGATTTAAAATGCTATAAATAATGCATTAAAGATTGTTATACCTAATTCATTTTTTTTTTACATTTGTATTCTTAAATATGGCTAATTGCTGACTGTTTACAAGTATGCCATCTAATTCCTTTAAATGAAATTTTAAAAACAAATATCAATTGTCATTAACCAAGATCACGGTTTAAATTATCATTGTGTTGTAAATTAAAATCACCAAAAATATTATTCAGTGATTTAATTTCTGAAGAATAATTTCACAATTCTGATAGCATTATTCGGATTTTTTTAAAATAAATATAAAAATTAAATATATTTATATATATATATATATATATATATATATTATATATATATATATATATAAACAAATGCCTTGTAATAAAAGATAATGAACAACTTTACAAAAAGTGTTTATTACAATTTAATTTTTATTTACCAGAAATAAAAAAATATGAGTTTTATTATGCTGTATTCAGAGTATTGTATTTTAATTTTTATTTAAATTTTTCAAATTCTATTTTTAAAGTACAAATTTTTTAATTTTCACTACGTAATGCATTCTTTTAAAAATAATTTTAAATAAATATAACAATCACACCGTCTTTAAAACAAAATCACAAATAAATATAGAAATAGTTTCAGAATGGATTTCTGCAAATTTATATAGATTATATTAACGCCATATTGTACATTTGAAAAGAATAAGTGCAAATTATTTTCCCCTATTTAACAATATTTTTTTTCTAAAGTATGCAAAATTAAAATACCAGTATAATTGGACTTTAACTCAAATATTGAAATCACAATCTTTTAAAATAAAAATATATACTGGCCTTTATAAACAATACAACTGTTTTATAAAAGATATGGCAAAAATTATGGCAATATATATAAATACAATTTTGATGCTTTTCATAAATATTAAATCATAATGCTATCTTTATATCGAAAACTAAGGTATATTGACGAGTGGTATCAACTGCTGAAGCAATGCTTCTGCTCTGCAGCATTCACTTTTTATGTACAGCTGAAAACATTGTCCATGCTTTCAATCACTTAGTTTGCAATTTGTGCCCTTGTACAAAAATGTTTATTTACTCCTCACACACACACCAAATCCTTAAAAATTAAGGCTGATTCATATGAATAAATAAAGAGGCTCTCTTCAGATGAAAATGACAAGCACATGAAATTTATGTATCATAGAAAAATGGCAAATAATCAAGCACGTCCTTGCAACAAAAGTCAAATGAAAACTTGATGCTTGGCATAAGAAAAAAAGTATCACACCAGGATATTCTTGCACTAGATTTTTACCCCAGGGAAAGTTTCAACTGACCCTGGATATTGTTTTCAGTGCTTGAATGTTCAGTAAATTCTCCACACATACCTGCTGCGGATCATCTATTGCCCACAGAAATTAAATGTACAAGCAGATGTTCAATCGCAGCTCCCAGAACAAAATCTGAACTCTGTTCCTCCACTTCTTGCAATATTCAAACAAGGAAAACGGACACTCAGAAAACACAACTGAAGGAACCACTTTTTCTGTTGTAGGTTTTGTCCAATTCAACATTAACACTATCACTATACATTCACACACAAAGAAAAACACTTTATAGATCCTACGAACAATTTTGCACAAAGGAAATCTTCCCCTAATTGAGCATTTTGACAGCAAGTGTGCTTCCATCGCCGGAGGAATATCTACGATAGTCTTTGGCATGTTTCTGTAGTTCATTAAGTAGTTTTATGTTTTTCTTTTTTTTAAATACCATCACAGATGATCCAATGAACTGTAGGTTTATGTACACTGTGAGCAGACTCTTTGACGTTCGTGTTCTGTTCTGTCTGTATGCAGGCCGGTTGCATTGAGCAGTAGAAAAAAGTTTTAATTCGGCATGTTCTTAGTTTTGCGCAGTTACAGAGGTGGGCTTCCCTGATATGTGACATCGTTAGGATGGGATAACTGGCATTTCTGAAATTAAAAGAGAAATTTAAATTATCTTCTTAAAAATAAACATATCTTTATATTTAGAATCCAAAGCTATAAAATGTTCAATGAACTTAGGTCTTGAAATATGTAATGCAGTACAAATAATTTGTTTACAGTTTTTAATAATTAAGAGGCTAAAATACAATGAATTGCCTTTAATATGTTTTCCATGTATTATTACTTGTCATTAACCATTTTTTGCATTCAAATTGCAATCTACTATTTGTTAATTACTTCCTTAACTAACTACTTCATTAAAACATTTGAAAACACAGATTTATATTTTTTTGGATAAAAAAGTAGCAAAATTTTTCACAAAAACTGTTAAAGTACACAGACTTTGCATTTATTTAGGTAAATCACAGCATAATTTTCTATTTAACATTTATAATTGGTTATTTTCATTTTCCCATACTATAGAATATGGTATACAGAAAGTTATTGTTTTCACAAAAATTTTCGATTTAAAACCTCCTGAACACGTTTTGGATATTTTTAGAGTGATGTCCGTCTGTCTGTTATATGTTTATGGTTGATTCCTTGTGCGTACGGTAGCTTTCACAAATATCGATGCATTTTCACAAAGCATTTTATCCGGTTGTCAGTGGAAAATCTAGAACTAGAAGGATGATTTTTAAATTCGAACGAAAACTTTGAAATGTATTCGAAATTCTATATTTATTTAACATGGCAGCATAGGGCAAAATTTGACATAATTAAACATAATAACGTTAATTTTAGCTCAATAATCACGAAACTTCACAGTTTCATCCAGTGCAGTGAAAAATAGCCGCGATACAATTTTTGTGTTCGTGACATCATTAACCACCATTTTATGTGTGGGGGGGATTACCCCCCCCCCCAAGGAGTACATTGTTAAACGTGGTATGAATCGAAAGAATTTTTCAAGTCTTTTAAAATGAAGAGTAATATGCTATAATTGTGATCATCTGAACCAAAATTAACAGATTTTTCAAAGTTTTTTTTTTTTGCAAAATTTGCAAAAGTCACAAACTATTTAGAAAAGGATTCTAGTATGAGAAAATCGAGTTGGGCAAAACTCCAGTTAATTTACTTCAATATTTATAAAATAATCTAGATTTTGTAGCAAAACTAAAACCTAAACAAATATTTTTAATTTATCTATCTAAATAAAATAATTTTATATATATTTTTTAAATCCGTTATACAATATATTTTATATGCATATCTGCAAATGTGTACCTTTTGAAAAGCCTTTGTTTATAGTAGTTAAAAACATGAATTTATTGTGTTGCTCTACACAATCTGTTCGAATAGAAATTTTATTATATTTAAAACGTATGTTGCTATTAATTTAATTGTAATATACTAAAAAGTCTAAGACAATACTTGAGGGCAACTGT
The DNA here is from genome assembly GCA_951213105.1 of Amaurobius ferox. NCBI lineage: Eukaryota > Metazoa > Arthropoda > Arachnida > Araneae > Amaurobiidae > Amaurobius > Amaurobius ferox. The sequence continues at coordinate 53,726,276 of OX578138.1, read as the reverse complement.
ACTATAACTACATCTATTAATCTTTGCTACATTAATGCTCATCTAGATAAATGTGCTGGATGGGAGGCTATAGCCAATTTCAGATTGAAAACTGATCAGGATTGCCTGACTGAACACCTAAATAGGATAGGAAATTTCCCAACGAATGTGTGTTCCATTTAGTGATGATGTTATGAATTATAGTCATCTTTTAGCGTGTTTCTACCATGTATCATTGTGAGATGCCAGTTATGTAATGGACTGATTTCCAATAAAGCCATATGTAACAACAGATAAATGAGATTATTCTCAAATAAAAATTTTGATAGTTGAGGATTATATGTAGAGGAGAATACCATACTTCAGCTTTAAAAATGCATTCAATATTTTACTACACGATTTAACCATTAAGTACCATAATTCAAATATATAATCTACATCCGAGATTGAAATGAAAACTATCAGATATAATACCTGTTAAACGAAACACCTGCATTCTAAAGGATATTGTTCAAAACTTCGTATTAATTTGTAAGGACTATTGAAGGCAAACAAAAAACAAATTGATGCTTATCATTAGAAAGTTGTAACAGTTAAGGCTTTCATACTTAATATACTCTATTAAATTTAATTAATTAGTTCATATTACTTGTTGTTTGTTTTGCCATGTTTTCATTGCCATTTTGTATTTCTCAAACTCATGACACCAATCTGAATACACTTTCCTGTATTCCACATCAGTGGGTGCACTGCATGTTTCTGAAAGGCAAAAGAAAAAAACATTAACTCAGTTCATCTTTATGTAAATACAGTAGAAGTTTGTCAAAGCAGAAAGAGAAGGCAAACAATTTAAGTTATTGAAGATTTTGTTAATTGAAATTGAGAATTTGTATGTTTTTTATGGGAATTTTTTTTTTACTCCAACTCATATAAAAATTGTAAGTTATCAATAATTAAAGCTGTGGCTATATTTTTCATAAAATTAAAAAATCAAGTAAGTCATAAAAAATTATTTCTAAAATTTTTCCATTCAAGAAAAAAATGAATTATTAATATTTTAGATACATAATTATCTATTTATAAAATCAAATAGCATTCACTTTTTACTAAAGAACTGTATTGTAAAGAAATATTTTACAACGTTGCCACCCTTTTTACAGTTTGACAATTGTGAATATTCAGTTCAATTGTTCAGTCATTTGTGCCAATAACTCTAAAAACTCAATTGCATTTATTTTCTCTTGTTTAAAAATTCTATCAAGCATTTTCTTCTGTTGTTCAAGAAAGCCAACAACATAGAAGATAATTATATTAATGTGGATTAATTATATTGTGAACAACATAAAACTAGAATAAAAAAATTTCATATACATCATATAGAATAGCAAAAGTCATAAGCCAGCATAAATCACATATAAGTTTCGACTCATAAGAGATTGATCTTAAAACATTCAAAAAATTTTCAGAAATATAATGTAAACTTTAATTATACCTGGCTTTGGACTATAAAATCGATATAAGCCAATTTTAATAAAAGAAAACTATTCTACTGGAGTGTACAAATAACTTTTAATAAATTTTAAATGTTTATAGAACATTTTCCAGTTGACTTTAATACATGGCTAAATAAGTTAGAAAAAATATGATCCTAAATAGAATTCACTTTAATTATCAATTAAACAAATTGTGTTATATAAATTGATTAATAACTAAAACTGACGTACTGGTGTCTACAGTGATATTATAACTGCATAAAGTGTTAGGCCCCAACTTGCAGTCATAACGTCCACTGTCTCTCTCTGTCACAGATAATATCACTAGGCCTTGATCTTGAGTGTATATGTACTTGTCTCGCCTTTGTTGCACTTCGTACTTTCCCTTCTCCCGGCTGTACCGGTACCATTTGGAGACACCTGGTACCGCCGTTTCAGCTTGAGGAAGGTGGATATTGCATGCTAAATGGACACTCTGGCCCCAGTACACATGAAGAGGTTTATTCTTCACACCTGAAATATAAATAAAACTATAAAAAGCCGCATAATTACAGTAATAAATTTTTAAAAACACTATTTAATATCTTCACCGCATCGATATATTTCAGAAAAACGTTGTTAGAACATCTCACCGAGACGTTGCATTTTTGTTTCATATTGACTTAAAGTCCCTTTAAATAAGAAGGTGCTACAGGTAAATGTCCATTTATTTCGGTAACATACTGTGATGAACTGAAATGTCTTGGTTACGTTGCATTAAACGTCATAAATATCAGGGCAGTGTGAAGCCCCAGATGTATGACAGTACAATATTTTTTAATAACGTCATAAAAGGGAAGATGAATCGAATGACAAAACCGAAAGAAGTTACAGATGTATGACAATATAACGTTTTAATAACGTTACAAAAGGGAATATGAATCAAATGACAAAACCAAAAGAAGTATGACAATATAACGTTTCAATAACGTCACAAAAGGGAAGATGAATCAAATGACAAAAACCGAAAGAAGCGACAGATGTATGACAATATAACGTTTCAATAACGTCACAAAAGGGAAGATGAATCAAATGACAAAACCAAAAGAAGTGGCAGATATATGACAATATAACGTTTCAATAACGTTACAAAAGGGAAGATGAATCAAATGACAAAACCACAAAAGCAGTGGTTTTTCAGAAAAATTTCAAGGTTATACAGAAATGTGAATATGCAGCATTACTTAAATAATAAAGTTACTTTACGAGGCGAATAGGAGCGCTGACATGGTGGCAAAAAGTTGCATTGCTTAAGGAACCAAGAGGCTTGGAAACCAGGGTCACATCAAAAGTTTATGAAAAATGGTTAATAACTTATAAATTATGAGGATACTGAAGGTGAATCGAAACAATTCATAAAAAAAAAAATTAAAATTCATAAAAATGTGTGCAATATTTTCATTGTATAGCATCATTAAAAACTTGGTATGAGAAACCTGTTTAACTCAAACTTTAATATTCTGCACCGTATCAAGATTATATATTTTTATTATGCTTTATGTTTCTATTTTTTACACAAATTGGTGTATTCAATTAAATTTCCAGTGTTGAGTTGCAATATGTTTTAATATACATTATTATTTTAAATATGCAATTACGTTATATGTGTCTTTCTTGCACCATCTGTGGTTAATGAATTTAAGTACAGTTCTCCTTAGTTGAAAGATTGCCAAGAATAAATAGGTTCATTTTCAAAAGCACTGATGAATTAGTTGATTTTCATAAAATAGTCTTTATGACTAATATCCCTTTCGGGACGGCGGCATTCCGAAACTACCGTGGCCCAAAGGACGAAGCGCTTCGTTTCCGAAATGTGCGTAAAAGACGGCTATTTTTTTGCGCTAAGCCTAACTCTCGAAAAAAATTCACTAAAAATCACCCGTTCAACACAGCATTCTACTTTTTTCAGGAAGAAAGGAAATACTTATTTTCTATTTCATGTATATTTTTTATACAAATTTTCTTTTATCAAAATATTAAAAATTTTAGTGTATATATGTTTTAGGTACAGATGGATAATTCTTTGGCATGTCCTTCCGATTTTTTAAAACTGTACCACATATATGCGTATTCTTAGACAACAAATACTTTGCAAGTACAGGAGAGGTAAAAAATTTATCCAAATACAAAGTATATCCTTTTCCTGACAGTTCACTTAGAAGTGTTTTCACAATGCGTTCTCCATACCCACCATCAGAGCTTGATAATCCCGTGTCCTTTCCAGTATACACAAGGAAATTCCATTTATGGCCTCATTCCGATTCTGACGATTTATATATTTTTATTCCATATCTGGACCTTTTCGATGGGATATATTAACGAAATCCCAGCCTTCCTTTCCATGAGAACATAAATAACCTAATCATTTCATTGCCGCACATTCCTTTACCCCCCCCCCCCTCCCCCACCCACTCAAAAAAAAAAACCTCTCTTATATTCCTCTAATTCAACAACCAAATCAATAAAAGACAAAATCAGAACGAGACCCGGAACTCAATTATAAAATTGTTGATACTACGAGAAGTGCTCTGTTTACTTTACAGAACCATGTGTTTCACCGCTCCAAATGGAGAAATAATTCATTGGATTCTCCTTGTGCCAAGGTCAAACATCTACAAAATACATTTAAGTTGCTTCCACGGGCATTTAGCGCCATCTAGGAGACAAATACATTCAAACTAAAACGTTCCACGTAGAAACACCAATACGTGCCAGTCGTCCTTTAGGGTAAAATTTCCTCCGGCCCGCGGGAGTGCCGTTCGTCCTTGAATGCAACTTCGCAGCTGGCGCGTGGGCGTGCCACTCGTCGCGAAAGGGATATTCTACTATAGCTTATATACCTTACAAGTAAATAGTGATAGAATTGAAACCCTTAGCATTTTTTAAATGAAAATTAAACAAATCTTAAAGCTAGGTCACTAATTAATTAATGAGTACTCACTGCTATCACAAATACCAGGTGTGGCATTGGTCACATCTTGTAGTAATCTAGAAAAAAAACATTGTAATTAAAACAAAATGGACTTGATTTCAAAATGACAAAATACACTTGCTTAAAAATAGAATAAAGGATATATATATATTATATATATAATGTAGATATTTTAATATCTCCAATTTTAAGTACACTATATTTCGATCCTAATTCTTACTCCAATTTCTTGTCTCATATCATGCGCTTATAAAGGGTGTCCCAAAATTCACGCAAGAAGTAATTTTGATAGAAAACACAGGTTTATATTTAAAAATTGTAAATTTTTTATTGATTCATAAAGTATACAGTATAGGGTTATGTATGGAATAGCATATCGGATAAATGGCCTCCACGGCTTTGCTGGCACATACGCACTCTTTTGTTGAAATTTTCCATGACCGTTTGGCATAAATGTGGCTGAATTTCGTTGATACAGCGCTCAATTTCCTCCTTCAAGGCGTGGGTGGTCGTGGGCTTGTTGGCATAAACTTTGGATTTCAAAAAACTCCAAAGAAAAAAGTCCAACGGCGTTAAATCGCAAGATCTGGGCGGCCAATTCTGATCACCAAAACGGGACCAGGAAATGACTCATGCAGTAATTAAATTGTTTCTCGGTCTGTATGGCATGTGGCACCGTCTTGTTGAAACCACATGTCGTCCACATCCATATCTTGCAATTTAGGCACAAAAAACTGGATTATGATGTCACTATAGCAAGCACCATTAACTGTTATTGCCTGACCTTCATTATTTTTAAAATATTGCTCAACAATGAAAACGCGTTGTTCTTCAGGATTACTAAAAATGGAGCGCTACACGAGACTGTCAGCTGTCACACTGTCTTCTGTTTCGTTGCCAACACTTTATCGCACAAATGGCGCAAAATTCAAATCTTGTGTGAATTTTGGGACACCCTTTAGTAACCTAAGTAAATTCTATAACACGTCATTAATATTATCACAGAATTAACTTATTCCTTTTTTTTATCTATATGCAATTTTGGTAATCAGTCATGACCACAAAGTATAGTCTTTCATCCCAGTTTATCTACTTTATACAGTTTCTCAGTCTTGAAGAACTATAATCATAAATTATATGACTAAATTATACCTATAACATATACTTCCTAACATTAATTTTCTATTCGTCATCTTTTTTGTATAGAAAACGCAAGGCTAGCATAGTCTGAAATCTTAAAAAGGCTATATCAATGGTAGAACATTCTGGAACGCCTCCATTCTCCAAATTAAGCGCATGTATGTATATAGATTTTTCATATGAACATCAGACGACTTTAACCTCTGGAAGATGAATAGTTTGCTCAGGCGAATTCATTCATTGTTAAATTCCACATAACCAGACAAATTACTACAGAATAAATCATATTAAATATGAATCTACCTGCATGCTTAACTTCTCAACTCTGTGGTAACTAAACATGACATACATATGACATGATTTTAAAAAAACATTAGAAATAAGTATACTTTGAATTTTGCTTTTCTTAAATAAAATTTAATTTAATAAAACTTAACACAACAATTTTAATCACATATTGTCAGGCTAAATTTAATTTTATAAAAAATCTGATGTGAGCAACACATGACTTTCCTTATATAATGTAATGAATTTACTACTTTTACAGTAAAAAAAAAAAGATTATTTTTATAGTAGTTATTCATATTCTTTCCAAGATATTGAATTTTCGTCAATGAGCCGTCATTTTCCATGTCGTCATCATCAATGAGTCGTCACTGATTTAGCGTCATTTTTATCCATTTGGCGAGATTTTCGTTAATTTAGCAACGTTTAAAAAAGTCGCCAAGTTGGCAACATTCCACCAAATTCGTCGCCAAAATCTCGCCAAGCGTTATGGACGAAGAAGTAAGTTATTCTTACAGCAGATAAATGACTATTGGCGTTCAAATAAAAAAGTATTACTCAAAGTATCTTTTTTCATGAATGGAACGAGCTAGATCCACGAGAATGATGTCACTCAATTTATCGCATGGTATTACATATGAAAAGTGCACATGCTTCTCAATAGGAAATATTTTTTTTTTATTTTATAAGATTTTTTGATAATTTTTTTGAAAAATGTGCAATATCTCGAGAACGGTTCGTGTTAGCGTTCTAAAATTTATGCCAATCGTTTTCTAATGAAAAATTACATAAGAAATGACTATTGCTTAACTTTATTAGTGGTTTTGATATTTTAACCATTTTTTTATATTTTCACTCGATAATTTAGGGTGTTCTGAACATTCGATTGCGTATAAAAACAATAGGCTGCCAGTGTTTATGAATTGTGATTTTTGTACCGAATTTCGTTAGAATCGGTCCATTCGTTCGTCAGTTATCGTCTCCACAGACTCACTGACACACACAGACATCACTTCAAAAATGTTTGATTCGTGATCAGGGATACTTGAAACGTGCTCTCCCGTCGAAAACTCGAATTCGAATTTTCGACCCCGTCACAATACTTTCCTTATACATTATGTATATAAGGAAAGTAATAAACTAATAATAGATTAAATGAAACTTAATCGTCACACTGAGCACTATTACTTCTAAAGAGCATTAAAATGGCAAAACATTAAACATATTTTGAAATCAAAATTTTTCTAATTTATATCCATTTGATAATGAAAAACATTTTAGTATAGAAATTGAAAGCCAAAACATACCCGGTGACATAAGGCTTGCACTCATTGTGGTCTTTGTCCCAACCGCAATATGGGTCTTGTATACATCGTAAGCAGTTGTCATACCGACCTTTGCACATGATTACATCAAACTGACGAATGAAGGAGTCCGACGAAATGTACAAAGATTTATGCTGTCAAAAAATAAAAATGTTTCATTTAGGACTAAGCGTAAACAAGAAGATATTATATGTCAACCGTAACGATATAGTTATATCAATACAATTGATTAAATACAATAAAGATTCCAAATTATTTGCTCCAAAACCTATTCCCGAATTTGTGTAATTCCTGCGAATGAATTAAATACCTTGAGGCACAGTTGGCTGGTACTACTGGCTGATTCGTCACGATTACTATTTAGGAATTTGATCCGGAGTCGGGCCCGAACCAGGGACCCGGTGCTTACCAGACCGATGTTATAAGATTAGAGCAAACGCTAGCTTCCACTCCGAACTTATAATTCGGGTATTCTAGCATCTTCGATCGATGTCTTTGGCAGGAGCAGAGTCGGCTGCTACCACACACTCCACCCCTGATGAGAAGTCCCGGTCGAATTTCGGCGGGAAGGGAGGCCACCCAGAAAACCCCTGCGCGTCCCTATCCGAAACTCAGTCGAGGGGCTGAATGGCCGGGAAACGTGCCGTACCTCAAGTTGACATCAGTCGTGGACAACCAGGAAGGGAGTGGTAGCGCCTCTGGCTCCGTGTGGTGCTTCCATTTCGTGTTGAGAGGTGAGATCGTTGGAGAGAGAAGGTTCGTGCTCGTACGTCCATGGTCATCATTGTAGGCGTTTGATCCGAAGCCGGGCCCGAACCAGGGATCCGGTGCTTACAAGACCGACATTATAAGATTAGAGCAAACGCTAGCTTCCACTCCGAACTTATAATTCGGTTATCCTAGCATCTTCGATCGATGTCTTTGGCAAGAGCAGAGTCGGCTGCTGCCACACTATTATCTGATAATGTTATACTACTAGTATATTTGTATTTGCATATCGCTGAAACTGCGTCAAAATAAACTGTTAATTAAACATAATTTATAATTAATTAGAAACGTTATTAACAAGTTTCGGGGGCAAGAAACAAAAGACGCCATCTTGCCATTGCTGGTGTGGTTGCTCTGTAATTTTTATCTGAAAGTGTAAACAGTTTCTGTCTCCTTAACTGGTTGATTTCGTTACTATAATCTTTTAGTGCTGTCTTTTAATAATGTTCATTACTGTAATATGAGCATTTTACAGTCACAGAACTATTGATATATTATTCATAACTTTGTCATAACGGTTTCCCGTTGACACGGCCGACCGGAGAAATCTAACTTTCTCCAATTTTTACAACCCAGGTTCGAAACTTCTCTCGTCTGCAAGTAAAACTTACAGATGACCTGCCGCAAATACAAAGCGTAATAATAATAAACCCTTACCTTGAGTGGATGATTCTTCAGCTAAAGCATGGATATAGAAAACACAGAATATTGCAAATAATCACTAATATCCAAACTCAATGAACACACAGTAATTAACTAATCCAATCTTTATTAAATATGTAATTAATAAGTTATATTATGGAGTTACACCTAGTCCTAAATTATATCTACGCACTGGACACCGGCAGGATATTATAACACAATTTGCCACCAAATGATAAATATAATACCAAGAATTTAATACGTTACGTAGCACACACATTTCATATAGAACCACAATTGAATAAAATAAGGTATGGTCTAAAGTATGGAAATAGGCAGACAAGGGCAGAGCACAGGAGAGAATTATAATCACAAATAATAATACTATTTAGAATTGCTGATTCTAGGAGTTAACACAAGGATCTGTAAATATGATAGTTCTCCGTTCTTGGAGATATCTGTTAGAACTTAAGGAATTTCGGAGAAAGTCTAATGGCTCCGCCAATGCATGTAAAGGAGCTTACCTTCGTACACAGGATAGTGTGAATAGGAGAGAATTACGTCATTGATTGCTCACAGTACAGGTCATCTCAGTTCCCGGTCCGGCAGGGACGAAAAGGCATCGCAGAAGATCTAAGTCGGCGTAACAGATGAATTCTCGGACAGATGTTCGGGCATGAGAATTTTTCGGCAAGGTCCGGCAATGCTACCTCGGACCCCTTCTTCTCCGTGGCGGCGGTGGCGACATTCCCAACTCGCGAACCCCGGATTCCGCAGTGAGAGTCGGATCCCGGAGCTCTGGGCGAGCATCGAAAGTAAATTGAACTACCACATCTCCGTGTAGTATTCAGGATGGGAATGCGCGACGAACCTTTGCGTTCCAAGCTTATATAACCTTCCGAGACTCATAGGACTCAGAACCAAACAAGAAAACATACATGCCGAGAAATAAGTTCTCACCATCAGCCGCAGGCTTGCCCCGACACTCAGTCTAGACTTTCAGTACGTTGGACCGCTTGCATATACATAGAACAATCGAAACCTTTACATTACTTCCGATTTCAACTGCCGAAGAACATGTACATATGAAATCTTACTAGGCTTTTCATCATCCGAATGCAGACCTTGAACTCATAACGGAAAATAATTCTCTCTCTCACAGTGCGCGTTAAAAGAATTAAAATGGCTGAATATTCCTTTGAAACTGATAGATACATGTAGAATATAAATTGCATATATATAAGACGAGAGGGATATAATAACAGGGTTGAATATATTAAAGGATGCATAAAAATATAGATATAAAAATATAATATAGATTTTCATGATTTTGACATATTTTTACACAAGTGTCGAGAGATTAAGAAATCTCGTCACAACAACTTATTACTTTCAGTGGTTCTAACGCTTTGAAAACCGAAGGTTTCGTTGATTATAAAATGAGTTATTATAGTCATTATATCGTGATTTTCTTGAAAATTAGAGCCATCTGCATGGTCTGACTAATTTCATCGACCACAGTGATCAAAAATTTGTATGGCAACCGATTCTTGTACTATTCCAATGAGCCAATGACAATGCTAACATACTCTGAATTATACGTTCCGATTTGAAGATATCTTTTGGTCTAACTGTATAGTATCGGCTGTCGAGCCATAGGCCGTAAGTTGCGTCCCCAAAACTGCAAGTCGGTTCCCCACAGGTGGTGACGATGGACAAAAAAGAGCATGCAACTGCACTTTGCGTCAATGATTCAATACAACTCACTCAATGGCAGTATTATAAAGCGAACGTTTCTTGCTCTCTGCATCCAACAACCGACGTCGCACGTCCTCGTCAGCTGCACAATTGAAAAACGCGCTTCACCGGCTGGGCCGGGCATGCTCTCGTCAGGTCCAAGTTTGAAAACAGGCGGGCTTTTAGGGTAGCCACGCCATTTTAACAGGCTTAATAAAGTTAATTTCCAGAAGGAGTGTGAGGGCGACTGGCGACCGGTTCTTGCGCCATTCTAATGAATGATTGACCAGCGACTATGCTACGAAACATACTCAATTATATGTTCGGACCCAAAGGCATCTTATGTCGCTCTCCATGGCTGCAAGACGGTTATCAACAATGGTATCAAATAGTACGTTTTCTTGTTACTATTTCAATTATTTTTACTACCATTCCACTGTGGTGATAAGCACTAAAATGCGAAATTCAAAACATGCCAGTATTTGCAATAGGAGAGTATTTTCTGTCTTTGGGAATGACCACGGGTTCTGTGACTAAAACCTATTCCAGCCTTAACTCGTTCATTTTGAAATCTGCTATATGATAGGATTAGGGCGGCTACATGGTCGATTTCGTCGATCACCAGAGAGATTAGCAAAGTTGCAAAACGCACCTAGTATTCTTTCTATTAGCGCAATTATCCGCTATTTTTTGCTGAAATCAGTTAAAATTCGTAAAAAAACAGTAGGCGTATGCTTTCGCAATAGGAGCACAATTCCAGTTCCCTGTAGTCAAAATAAAACACAGATATATCTTATTGACAGTTATTCAGAAAAGATAAACAATTTAATTCATTACCTTGCTAGATATCTCCATGGATCTAACTGGTTCAGGGGTCGTAGCTTCGAAAATATCCACTAAATTCGAATGTTCTTCTCCGTCTCGATTGTACCATTCTACTAGTTTATATATAATACCTTCACCTGGAGAAAAAGTTGCTATATGTTACATTTGTAACTCAAAATGAAAAACAAGATAGTATAATGTATAAAATGTAGAATATTACAATTAATGATTATCTGCAATATTTCAAAATAGAGAGTAATATAGTTGGCACTAATTTATCAATTTTCTAGGTAATCATAGGTCAGTTTTCTCAATTTTGTAGCAATGTTTCTGAAATCTATTACATGTTTATGTCAACTTAAAAAAAAGTAATTAGAAACGTATACGCTAAAGGCCCTCAATAAAAAATGAAGATTTTGTTTTTTCCCCATTTTGAAGAAAAAAATACATGTTTCAAAAAAGTATTTCAATCGAAAGGGGAAAAGAATCGGAAGTTAAAATCCTTAGTGAATCTCTAAGGAACTGGATGTTGAATCTAAATCAGTCACCTAACCCTTTCCGGAACTACCGTGGCCCAAAGGACGGAGCGCTTCGCTTCCGAACTTTCCCCAAAGGACGGCTAATTTGTTGCACTAAGCCTAACTCTCGAAATAAATTCACTAAAAATCATCTTTTCAACACAGAAATCTACTTTTTTCAGGAATAATAGAAATACTTATATTATATTTGATGTATATTTTTCATATTATTTTCTCAATGCAAAATACTTATTAGTTGCTTTTACTATGAATTCTACCATTCATCATCGAAAAATATGCTAAAATAACTAATTTCCTTATCCAAATTAGGCAGCATAATATTGTGATTGATTCCAAGTATGCTCAAAAACTCAAAAGAATTCAGATCTTTCAAATATCCTGTCCAAAAACATAATTAGCAGAAACAGCAACTGAAGCTAACGGCGTTGTAATAAGAGTACGCTCAGAATCTGAAGAATAATTTGCAATTTCATATTCATCTTCAGAAATACCACAATTCCAAGAATCTTTACTGTCTGCATCACTTTCATTACTGCCCAGTTCGTTTCTCATACGAGTATATTCTTCCACAGAAAGAAAACGTCCTGCCCCAGCCATTCTTTTATCGGAAATAACCTAATAATTCCACTGCCGCACATTCCTCTCTAAAACCCAAACTTAAAAAAAAATACTCTCTTACATTCCTATAATTCACCAACAAAATCATTAAGCTAGAATCAAAACGAGACCCGAAACCCAATTATAAAACTGTAGATGCTGCGAGATGTTTATTTATATTACAAAACCATGTTCACCACTCCAGATGGGGAAATAATTCATAAGAATGCCAAGGTCAAGTATCTGCAAGGTCAAGTATCTGCAAGATACGTTGGAGTTGTTCGCATGGGCATTTTGCGCCATCTAGTAGACAAATAAATTCAAATAAAAACGTTCCATATAAAAACGCGCTCACGTGACCGTCGTTTTTTAGGGTAAATTTTTCCTCAACGCGAATGCGTGACAGCCGTCCTTGAATGTAAGTTCGTAGTCGACGCGCGGACGCGTCAACCGTCCGAAAAGGACTAAGCATTTCAAGGAAAATGAAAAAATTTGAACCAAAATTGGAAAAAGTACCAGAAGTGGAAATTTTTAGTAATTGTCCCTATCCTCTCTGGAGTTTGCTGAATCCATATCAGTCATAATATAGTTAGCACTATCTAAAGCAGATCCTGAGGAATAGATGCCTCAACATTTTTTGGTAAAATGAATGGAATTGCAACATTTTTGCCACCAATATTCTATTTTATAATTTGCGCTGACCAGAATTACATTTTAGTAAAAATGTGAGACCAGAAATAGATCTAACATGTGTTTTGGTGAGACAAGTTTATGCCAGTTATTTATTGTGTCCGAAACATCGAACAATACTTGTAGTCTAGCAAACCATAAATTTAGGAGCATCAAGACAAGAGGGGGCCGAGCGGGCCCTCACGAGGATGCCAAGTAGCGACATTGGTTCAATGATTAACCAATGAAGAAAGAGCTTGTTGCGTCACACTGAATGCTGCAAATGAAAGCAAAGGGGGAGTGACGCCCCCGAGGGAAAAAGAGAGCCACAGTCTGTTACCGAGGACACTAGGAGCAGACTTTGACAGATAACTTCGCGACGATAACTTAAATAACGACTTGTGCAGAGATAGAGTGATACGTATGGAACATTATGAGAAAACGACAATACTAGAGATGCACAGTGTTCCGTAAATGTTCCAAAATAATGGCTAGATCTATTGATGTGTGAGTGCAACCAAGTACGAGACTGAGCCAAACACCACGAGTTATGGCCAGTACTAATTACGGATGCCAGCATTATGATCAAAGTCCAAGACAGACTTGAAGGTATGTGTTCCTCAAAAAGATATCTAGGTCTAAACAAATATATAAAGCCAGTTGGGTGGTCTCACATGTTCCCCGCCAAAACTAATAATTAATTGTGTAATGAATTAATAAGTGTTTATGTTGTTAATAAATGATTTATTGTTAAAGTTTAAATGGTGTGATCCATTTAGTATTATATTAATTAATAATTCCTTTACAGAACTCGCACGAAAGTTAAATAATTGGAGGTTTTATATAGCGGCACAACAATGCAATGTACAATAATAAATAAGTACCACTATACAAGCAATTTACGACCATGTATATTAAAGTTTAATTTAACAATATTATTATAATTAATAATAATAGTACTTTAAGTATCTTTTTATTTAGCGCACCACAGCAAGAATGTGGCATTAAGATTATTTAGAAAAAAAATCTCCCTAGCATAAAAAAATAAACTTCTCATTTCCACTTCAGAGAAGAATAAGTACTTTTACGATAAATAAATTGATATAGTGTCTTATCCAATTATCCCAATGCAGTGAATGCAATCTAAGTAATCATTGTAAATGTAAATTTTACGAAAGCTGATGATTTATGATCTTGTGAATATTTAATTTATAAATTAAATCAGAACATTTCAGAGTTCTCTTGAAATGGAAAAGAATGATTTTCACTATGTGTGATGAATGATGTAAAAAGTTACCATTCGATACTTCAAATTCTGATGATAAAATACACTTGCAATACCATTATTTAAGCTAATTGTTTTTCACAAAACATTGGGGATTCTTAAAGAAAATCAATATCCTGAAGCAGTAGAAACTAAATTAAAGCTTACATTGTTTCACACTCCGGTACTTAATGCGCTTCAATTTAAACTATTGTATTAACGATTGCATAATGTTATAAATTTGCACATTTTACGTCGTAAAATGTGTAATTAATTTTACAAGTATATTTTAATAATATTCATAAAACCAGGTATTTGGGAATTTGATCAAAATACCATAGTTTTTTAATACCACTAGAAGGCTCTGCCCCCTGCTTGCCACACTTCGCCAACCCGTAACTCGCGAGTCATGGAGATTTGCCTCCTACTCGACGAGCTCGTACAGCTCGCTTCGCGAACTATTTCCAGCCAAACTAAAATTTAAATCATTAAATCAGTAAACTGTTTATTTTATCAAGCCACCCTATTATTTCTCTATGTATGTACTAAATTACATATGTCTGTATGCTATAGTTTATGTGATACGCGACAGAGAAAATCAATGGATGTGCAGATCCGAAAAAACATTTCTCACTTCAGAAGTGCATAAAAAGTGAAATATCGCGTAAAAGATCTCATAAACTACACCAACATTAAGAAAAGGACTCTGTCCTACAAAAATTCAACTATGTAGGTACCTACCTTCTTGCAAAAATCCATTGACCTCCTATTGTTAGTCTATCCAGGACGCGAACTCGCAGCTCAAATATTTTGTCTCTGGATTTGACAATAAATATTTCTTAAACTACAATATATATATCGAAAATCAATTTATTTCAGCGTGTTTCCCGGAGCTTTCTCTAAGAGTGTACTAAATTTTATGTTTCTGTAAGCTATAGTTTTTTCGGTACGAAGCAGAGGAACGAGAAATTTGTCAAACAACGTCGGCGACTTTCTTTTTAATATAGAGAGATAAACTGCCAATACCATGGGGCCTATAAATGTCTCCCGATATGGAACATCTTTGTTGGATGGGCAGATACGTTCTGCAAATGTGATTCTCAGATGAAAGAACCATGGGTATGATTTTCCTGCACAGGAGTAACTTCGGATTGATATTGTTCATGTCAATCTATGCGTGTCATTCCAGACGTGACAGCAATTGGCTACACGATGAGACCCTATTTTTCGTGTCGCCGCGACGTTTAGTCTGTGATGAGAGTCCAAACTGCCAGAATCAGCATGATGAAATCACGCAATAAATGGACTAAAAATAGAATAATGCGCAATACTAGATTGAAACGAGACCGTGTACTGTCAGTTTTGACGTGCCATCTCGCCAGAAAATTCAAAAGGTTGGATTCTTAATTTTGACAAAGAGTGGCGTGGTTAACTGTTATATTCGGCGTGGTTAACTGTTATATTCGTGGTTAACTGTTATATTCGTGGTTAACTGTTATATTCGGCAGTTTTGCAATATACACCATCAGTTTTGCAATAAACAGTTGGACAAAAACGTTCTGACATCGTACTGTGAATGTCTGTGTGTGGGTAACTTAAAGTATCTAAACAGGTGGCAGTAGTGTTGTCAATCGTAAACGTTAAATCGTCATCCTTGGTAGCCTTCAGCCATCCGTTTTACCTACCCTTAGTCTAGCTCAGTTTGGGAATCACAGTAGTAGATTTATGACAAGGCAAAAAAAGTTACAAACCCCGTATAGCCTGTTCATTTTGACGCTATTTGTTTTAAATATTGAAATCTCATGTATTTTAATAGTCTTCAAATAGTTTATCTCTTGCAATAATAAACACTTACTTGTCGACACGTAAAATACAGTAAAAGGCAATCCGTCCACTTCCAACCTGTCCACCACTAATTTGGATAGTTGAATGTCCCTCTTGTAGAACACCGGCTTCCCATTATCGTGAGCCACTGCGGAGTCCATCAGTGGGTGTCCGCGAATGAAATTGAGCACAGAGTCTGGAAGAGTTTGGGTGTCGTTAACACAGAGCCCCGGTCGTGGTTCTGGAACTTTGCTGCTAAGAACTGGAAGCCAGGCTGATGATGACGTAGCCTGCTCTTTGAATTTCCCGTTAAACACTTCTTGGATTGACTCCAGACTAAACGTACACACAGCTGATCCCGTAAGTCCATTCCTGGAACAGTTGCAAATAAGGTTAAATAAAATGTACTGGGGAAATATATACTTACAACGAATTGTAATATATACTTATAATAATAATAATAAATTTCTTTCCTAGAATTGTCTAATAAATATTTTAAATCTATATAAATAAAACAGAAAATCTGTTTTTATGTTTGTGTGTACGTTTGCACATCATCACGGAAGAATGGCAGTACCGAAAATCAGGAAATTTTGTTGGTAGCCTTAGAATAGCATCATTTAAAATTTTGTCCCCATATTTCGGATTTCTAGGTCCAGGGGTTGTCGAGATATTAATAATAAACGAATCTTCTGCAAAAATAGCATTGAGCAGACGATAAATGTTTTTGAAGAAATATATCATGTAGCTTAACAACGGAATTATATTGTTGCAAACAGGCAATATTCCCTTTGGTGACTCCTCTTTCATCTGTCTCGAAGGCCAGGCGAAGGAAACGCAGTCCATGACGTCAGGATGACGTGAGCCCAGAGTTATCAGGATTTCCCTGTTAAAATAAGGGTTTCTAGATTTGGCGATTTATCACCAATTTGGCGACTTCCGGAATGTTCCAGAAACTTCACGAAATAACGATTAGTCTAGGAGATATGGAGAGATTTCCATAAGTTTCTATAGAGAGACTATAAAAAAAACTCATCTGTCCGTTAGAGTTGAGTTGACCTGACGTGACACAAGCTACATTGGACAGTGATTTTTGCCAAGGTTTTGAGAATAGTAGCGTAGCGGCTGTTTTGTGCAATTATCTTCGTCAGTATTTTGAGAATAATATCGCTCATTCTATGAAATTAGTGGAGCATTTAAGTGCTGCTTGATTGTATATTGTCCCTGTTTACTTTGTGCTTGTGAATAAACGTAAGTTATCCAGAAACGTGTGCTTGTTCTTGTATCTTGCGTTTATACCCATGATTCTAGAGAATACGTTTCGTAACAATATCCTATAAGCTTATACAGCAGATGATTTTTATTAAATTTATTCCGATTTAAATAAAGTATAAATATATATAATTTTTTTTTATTAGAATTACATTTTTGAATAGCTATTAATTTTGGACTTCTAGTTCAACCTTTTGCTTACGGGTGGATCTTGCTTTTGCTTACGGATCTAACTGTGATTTATTTTGCATAACGAGAACAGACATTCTTAAACTTTTTAGGAGAATTAAATTAGATATTTTAATATAATTCTTTAGATGATAGCGTTATTTTGAATAATATAGGGATGCACACATAATTGTGAATTTTAATTTTATTTTGTGAAAATTCTATTGCCGAATTTTAAGTTTGGTTCGATACATATTGCATTGTTCAATGCATATCGATATTGCAGTGTTCATATACATTACTTTTGAAAAGTTACAGCATAATTTACAAAACTGGAAGCAGAATTAATATAAAAATTCATAATAATTCTAATCAATCAATCAAAATATTTTTTTTCACTTACATAGATGTTGTAAATACCGCATAAAATTTCTGATCATCTTCAGGATGTTTGTAAATGTCCTCTGTAAAGGTAGAAATAACATAACAAAAATTAATGCTTTTTAAAATTCTAGACATAATCATCTGAAAAAGATATTTTTTAAAACTGTCTAATTTTAAACATATTTAGGAAAAAATAAAAAGTAAAAAGAATAGAACTTGATATGGATTACAGATAAATAAATAATAAATCATAAAAACGGATTCATTAATAACGTTATAAAAATATAGCAAAACGCCCGAGGACACATATGCATACATACACCAATGTTGCCATTTTCTAGATGAACAAGAGTTAAGAACTTCTATCAATAATATCAATCCAATACCCAATCTTATTACCAGGTTCCCACAGTTTTCCACAAATAAAGATCAAAAACTTTCAAGGACCTACATTTTATATTTCAAGGGCGATATAAACAAAGACTTTCAAGGACCGGAATGTGCAAAGAAATTGCTTAGATGTATGCTTATCTGATACTCCAGATAGCACCAGAGAATAATGATTGTGAATTGTTACGTAAACCTACTGTGAAGGGCTCGAAATGAAAAATTTCATGAACCAGAAAACTCCACTTTAAAATATGATTATGCTTTAAGAAACATTGCGTACATGAGTTTCCCGAATCGAAACGATGTTTTGAATAATTCCACTAACCGGAGCCCAGTTCCGGTTTCCACAGGTACGTTTCAAACCCCCCCTTTTTTTTTAATGGCCAGGCACTTGACTTTTGTCATTCGCCTTTCGTCAGCGGCCAGAACGTGAACCATTTAGCCGTCCTAAGACGTTCCCCAGCCGCACCAGAGAGGGGCGGAACACACTACGCCCACAACACAAACTTCCATGCCTTACGTGGGACTCGAACCCACAACGCAGCGGTCGAGCGATTGCTGCGGAAACGCTCGCCTTGACCACTCGACCACTACGTCGGCGACTTTTCAAACCCTGCTACTATGACAATCGGGTTCTGCGTTAAAGCCGTGCTACAATGTTAGTTTGAAATGAATAAATAAAAAAATATAAAGACTTTAAAGGACCTATTGTGAATTTCAGGCATTTCAATGGCCCCTTGAAAACCAAAATAAAATTTAAGCATATTTCAAGGACTGTAGGAACCCTGTATTAGCAATAGCAGCCCTAACGATATATTATAGGCATTTTCTAAAGAACCAGATGAATCCGAAATTTCAGATTACACTAATGCAAGAAGGTACCTTTCTTTAGTATCCCAGAATAATTCTCTTAATTTAATTTCTGCATTGTACAATATATAGAACCATAAGCAGCAGGATTTGGAACAAACCTAATGCGAAAGCTTGGAAGGCCAACACCTGTTACTTCATCGAGAACCATGCAAAGTCGCGATCCTGACTGGCTAAGGATCTAATGGCGTAGCCTAATGTATATAATATTTGATGATAAAGGTTAAGATTAATCAAAATGTTAGATAAAATATAAATACGAGATAAATAACAATGATGTGATCTAATCCACAAAAACACGCTATACTCTTATATTTAGGTGGTTTCCGCTTTCAGTTCCATTGTTACCATTCTGTCATTCTCGTTAGGATATATTTCGTATATCGATCAGATAAGTTCCTTGATATGAGATGGATCAGTAAAGCATTTGAAGGAGCCCATGAGACAAGATGGTTGATTCTACGGATTTGCGATGCTTCAACTGTCTGTACTGAAACACAGAACTTCTAGCTTAACACAAACATGTCCAAAATAGCAATGCTAAGTTGTTTGGCAGCGGAAAATAGCGTAAATTACTTTAATTTGCTAGTCATTATCTTTTGGTATATAATAGTTACATAGTATTTATGATATTATTTTATATTACATTAATATTATTTTACATGTTCCAAAAGTTGCAATAGAAAAACCGAACCCTTAAAAAATTCACGAGCGATAGATCCAAACCGTGTTTCCGTGATAATATAATCCGAATCCGAAAAACTTCTATTATACAAAGATCTTACAAACTTTCCATATACGTACAGTTTGGCCTTCTGGTCGGCCTGAAAGCTGCAAGCTAAAAGGCTGAAATTGATGTGTGTGGGGCTACTTACCGCAGAAATTGTTTGGATTGTGGACCGGACGAGCCAGCGCTGTGGTTAAATTGACGTATATGGCATAGCCTTCCAGCCGAATCTTCATCCACAGATTCGCATGTGTTGCTGCATATCGTCTGTTTTTGCATTATTTTCATTCAAAAGTAGACTGAATATGATCGATTCTCGGATCTGCTTAAACTATCCCCGTGTTTACTTAGAAAACGGACACGTTAAATTTATAGTTCCGAAAGTCGAAAGTCCTTCCGAAAGGTTGGTGACAGCGGAAGGAGCGGATGTCGCCTCCCACCGGGTCCCGGTCTAAACTGGGTAGCACTGTCCCGGCTGTCCAAACAGATAACTAAAACCTTTGGGTAAGTCAGATAGTCTGTATCGAAAGACTGAATAGGATGAACCAACAGTGCAGTCATGGGTCGCGAGACAAACAGGCATAACTGTCACAGTGTTGCCTGCCCGTTCTAAATGAAGGCCAAATTGTATCCATATGGAGAACAGAAGTTTACAACCTTTAAATGAAAGCATTTGCTCGACATCTATTATTCCTCCAGATGCGTAAAAAAGTTTTGATTCATAAGTAAAATATGTGTATTCGAAGAGTATTTGAAAATAACGTTAAAAAAATTTAAATACCAAATTAGAATTAATGCATAGCGATTTTGAAAAATATTGCACGACTACATCTTCAATTTAAATGTTAAGAGACAAAAAAAGCACAACAAGTCTATCTAAGAAACGTGCATTTTTGAAAAACCACGCCCGACTTACACGGAGAAAAAAAAAACTCATTATTAAAACATAAATATTTTGAACTGAAAAAGTCCTCTTCCTATTAATTAAAGCGCCCACTTCATCAAAAACACACAATTTTATAAATACACGGCATATGTCGGTTTTGCAAAAATATGCGCGCGTATTAATATTCATGAATATACTTACGTATTTCATTGAAATAGAAGGGGAACTCGCCCGGTATGGAGCAGTTGAGGCGGGCTTTCAGGAATGAAGCCCAGTTTTTGCTCAGGATATTTTTGCCACCCGTATCTTTCTGTAATGGAAAATTTAAATAAGCCTCATTTAAATACAGATAACATGTTATGCGCAATCCTCTTTTTACTACTACTTTATGTTAATGCATGCAGAAATTTTAGATTTCATTTTTATGAATATCCCTTTCATAAATATGTACAGCATAAAGATGTTTTCTCAAAGAGTGTGTATAAATTATATAAGAATCTTATCATGACTAAGCTACGTGAGATCGACATGCAATGCCTATTTGTGTCTTGGATTTGATGCTGCATCTTTGCTTGCGGTTCGCTATATTTTTATAAATATTTCATCATGAACGAACGCAGAGGAAGTCATTCTCCATTCCTGACGCAACGAAATCAACATTTGCCTGAATTTTGTAATCGCTCTTATTCGAAAACTGCATTAGGAAGATGAAAATTTAACCACATACGTAAAATTGCACGCAGCATAATCAAAATTTCAATAATTCAAATGAACTGTTCTTTCGTTCGTTACTAATTCCCCCGTGGTGAAGGAGGGCCTACGCACCATGTCCACAAGATCCCCCCCCCCCCTCAGGGTATCCCATGGCGAAGGGGAGGAGTTTTGTAGCTTCACTTTTATAGAGGCTCCCCGAAGGGCGGAAGCCTGACTTGGCTTTGATATGACAACATCCATGCCCGCTGGCGGGATTCGAACCCGCAATCAGGCAATCCAGCGATCAGACGGAAACGCATGCTCCTGACCGCTCGACCACCGGATCGGCCAAATGAATTGTTAAAAGGGTGAAACGCCTATTTTTAAACAGCGCATGCTCACTACGTTTCCTACACAACTAGACAGCAACAGCTAACCAGATAATCAAAGTGCGTGCATTTGCATGCATTGTGATTTTTAACCGTGCTCCTGTATATTAAATACGTTTTTGAGATTTAAATGTGTTTCTTTGATTTCACTGCTTTCTTGCATTCTAATTTATTTAATTTAATATTCAAATTCTAAAAAATTATAGGCTCTTTTGTATTAGGATTCCCAAATATTGAAATTAATTTGTTATATTTCTAATTTCATAATTATTCGTTAAATTAAGTTTTAATTTGAAATCTTTTACAGATCGCATACTTTATACGCGCGAGTTCACTCTAAGCCAGTTTTTTTTTTCTAGTGTTAAAATTACTAACTTGAATACCGACTTGGATATAGATAAAAGCCATATAACATCAATATATATTATTTCTGAAAGTTGTTTTACTATGCATCTTAGATTTATGCGATTATTAGTCATAAACAATAAAATTCATATATCAAACTATAGGATGTGACAAATTATAGCGCGCCAAAAGACTCGAGAATCTTTGACATCAGGAAAGCACGGCACATGCAAAGAAATAAATACTTGTCAACAGTGTTTCGTTCAGTCATACATCTAGAGGGGAGCGAGGCCCCCTGGACACGATTATTTGCCTACCCCCCCCCCCCTAATCAGGAGACATGTGAATGATTTGTATCAAGTGCTGCTGCTAGAAATAAAAAATATTGGATACACAATTTAGCTGTAAAATAGGTACTTTTACTTTCAGAAAATTGCGCTCATAATTCAAGAAAGATATCTGAAATGTTTTGATTTTCTTGATATCCCGAGAAAATGACAAGAAAGTAACTCTCTTTTCGGCATGTACAACCATCGCATCAAACTGGGAGCTAAGATGGCCGCTGTTGCGCCAGCCTCTATATATAGGAACTTTCGAATTCAAAGTTCATTGTTACTGACGCGGGGCATTTTGAATTGGTGGGACATTAGATTCCTGTGCATGTAATTGTTGTTTATTTTAGCATACCTGTATAGGACGTAATTATCCAATAACCATATTGAATATAACAAATGTATTCTGCAACAGCTTTATTGGGGATTTCTACTCAATAGACGATGCTCAAAAAAGTTATATTTGCTTTTTCGTCTATCCCGTTTTGTTTCAGAGAAAGTATCCTATCGTTTTAAATTCTCCGCTAACGGCGTTTCAGTCACTTTTACTTTATCGGATAGGGTCCTTTTATAAGATAGACTAAATATGTACATTCATGGACCTTTCTTTACAAAGATATTGGGGTACTTATAAACAGGGAATTTCAGTGCTACTGGGGAAAGTAGGGACATGTGTAGCTGGGGAAAGTAGTTGTTGCTGGAGAAAGTAGTGGCATGCTACTGGGGAAAGTAGTCAGCAGAGGAAAAGGACACCATTTTTTTTTTAATTTTTCTTGATATAATGGTATAATTGGAATAACATTTTATAGTTTTGGATTGAAGTAATTTATATACCTTGCAGACTCTGGCCACTCTTGAGTAGATGCTTTTCCCGCAGTTGATGTACTCAACCGCACTTTCTCGGAAGAAGAAATATACATGCTCGCCGATGTCGTACGATCCCACAAAATTCGGCTCTGGAAAGAATAAATGAAATTCATAAAAATAGAGATAAAAAATCTGATGTGGGCAACACATGACTTTCCTTATATAATGTAATGAATTTACTACTTTTACAGTTAAAAAAAATGTTATTCTTATAGTAGATACATATATTCTCTCCCAAGATATTGAATTCTCTTCAATGAGTCGTCATTTTCTCTGATTTAGCTTCATTTTTATCAATTTGGCGAGATTTTTGTTAATTTGGCAACAATTTAAAATGTCGCCAAGTTGGCGACATTCCGCCAAATTCGTCGCCAAAATCTCGCCAAGCGTTATGGACGAAGAAATAAGTTATTCTTACAGCAGATAAATGACTATTGGCGTTCAAATACAAAAGTATTACTCAAAGTATCTTTTTTCATGAATGGAACGAGCTAGATCTACGAGAATGATGTCACTCAATTTATCGCATGGTATTACAAATGAAAAGGGAACATGTTTCTCAATAGGAAATATTTTTTTTTTTCATTTTATATGACTTTTTAATAATTTTTTTGAAAAATGTGCAATATCTCGAGAACGGTTCGTGTTAGCGTTCTAAAATTTATGTCAATCGTTTTCTAATGAAAAATTACATAAGATATGTCTATTTGCGTAACTTTATTAGTGGTTTTGATTTTTTAACGATTTTTCCAAAATTTTATTCGAAAATTTAGGGGTGTTCTGAACATTCGATTACGTATAAAAACAATAGGCTTCCAGTGTTTACGGATTGTGATTTTTAAACCAAATTTGGTTCGAATTTGTCCATTCGTTCGTCAGTTATCGTCTTCACCGACTCACTGACACACACACACACACACATACTTTCACACACACACAGACATCACTTCAAAAATGTTTGATTCGTGATCAGGGATGCTTGAAACGTGCTCTCCCGTCGAAAACTCGAATTCGAATTTTCGACCCCGTCACAATACTTTCCTTATACATTATGTATATAAGGAAAGTAAAAATGTAATGTTATGCTGAATATCGCAGGTTACAAGATATTTGATAAAAGTTAAATGCATTTTTAAACCTTTTCTTCAAATTTTTATAATCAGTTGTCAATTCTGAAAGTGAATTGAAAAAGCTAAGCTGACGGGAAGCTATCTTTGAAGCGGTTTATTGAATTGATTTGAAATCGCTTAGTCTATACTTGATCGTAAGAGTACCATTTAGTTTTGTTACAAGTTAAGGAATGCACTTTCCTAATATATTACGTATGCTTTTAAATACGTAGCTGGTGCGTTGAAACATGCATGCAGCTTCAGATATAGGGTTTTACAGATAGCTCAAACTGTGTGTTCCATGTTCTCATGGTTTATTGTTTTACTATAAGTGTTTCTGGAGTACAATCTTCTTGATATATTGCACATATTTCTTTTATATACATATAATGTGGTTAGAAAGTTGAAACATGCATAGTCTATTAAAAAGCCAAGCCAAGACGCTTGCTTACGGGGTGCCTCCGTCTTCAGATGCGTAACGCCACATCGAAAGTATTGATATGTCCATTAGTTTAAGAAATGGATAAGAAACACTTAAGTAACGTAATAAAGCCCAAATTAATACATAATTTATCATAAAACTGTTTGTGGATACGTTGGATCCCTTCTTCAACGCAAGACAGACCAACAAACGGGAAGTAAAAAATCTGATGTGGGCAGCACATGACTTTCCCTGCAGACTTATATACACATTCTCTTTATTTTAATTAAATTTAATTCACTATTAATTCAATTTTCGTTCTTATTTGATAACTGGAGTCATTTTCAAAGGTGGCGTAGAGAAAATACGAGAAAACTAAAATATCTCGAGAACGGCTAGTCCTAGTGTAATGGGGTTGGTCTTATTCTTTTCTTTGTTAAAAATTACGTATAAAGCAAGCATTTAATGGATATATTTGAGCATACGTAGTTTTTTATTTTAGATTTTGAAGATTTTTCAAAAGAAGGCAGGTTATTTTTTTCCGAATCGTACCAAAATCTAATCAGCACACCAGAGAAACTAGCAAGTGACTTATCTACCAAATTTTGTGAAATTCGGTCCATTAGTTTTTCAGCTAGAGTGGATACAATCTTTTGCGGGCCATTTCGCAGAAAAATGCGGATTCTTTTATTCCGAATCGTACCCAAAACTAATCAGCACCAGATTCGCCCACAAGTGACTTACCTACCAAATTTTATGAAATTCGGTCCATTAGTTTTTTAGATTGAGTGGATACAAAATCTGCACAGACAGACATACAGACGTCACGCTAAAAACAGTTTTTACGTATTCTAGAGGTCTCGAAACGTGTGGATCTGTCCAAAACTCGAGCTGCGATTTTCGGTATGATTCCAATACTTTCCCTATACATTACCATGTATTGCAAGGAAAGAAAAAAATTGGGACAAGAGGAAGAAAATAGGAGGTATTTTTCAACTCATGAATTAAGAGTCCATCTGAAAGGGCTAATCAGAAAATAGGTTGGAATGATGGACTATCCTTCAGTCTGCTTTTTGTATTGGCTTTGAACCATTCACAAACGCACCTAACTATGATTATTACTTTCCCTGCAATACATGGTAATGTATAGGGAAAGTATTGGAATCATGCCGAAAATCGCAACTCGAGTTTTCGACGAATCTACACGTTTCGAGACCTCTAGAATACGAAAAAAACCATTTTTAGCGTGACATCTGTGTGTGTGTCTGTGTGTCGGCGTGTGTGTCTGTGTGTCTGTGTGTGCAGATTTTGTATCCACTCTAACTAAAAAACTAATCGACTGAATTTCACAAAATTTGGTAGGTAAGTCACTTGTGGGCGAGTCTGGTGCTGATTAGTTTTGGGAACGATTTGGAATAAAAGAACCCGCCTTTTTTTGCGACATGACCCGCAAAAGCTTGTATCCACTCTAACTGAAAAACTAATGGACCGAATTTCACAAAATTCGGTAGATGAGTCACTTGTGGATTATCCTGGTGCTGATTAGAATTTGGTACGATTCGGAAAAAAAGGACCTGCCTTTATTTGCAAAATGGCCCGCAAAAATCGTCCAAATCTAAACTAAAGAACTAGGTATACTCAAATATATCCATTAAATGCTCGTTTAATGCGTAATTTTTAACGACGAAAATAATAAGACCAACCCCATTACACTAGGACTAGCCGTTCTCGAGATATTTTAGTTTTCCTTATTTTCTCTGCGCCTCCTTTGAAAATAAGTCCGGTTTCCGAATAAGAACGAAAATTGAATTAAGTGAAATAAATTTAATTAACATAAAGAGAACGTTAATATAAGTCTGCAGGGAAAGTCATGTGCTGTCCACATCAGATTTTTACTTTCCCTGCAATACATGGTAATGTATAGGGAAAGTATTGGAATCATGTCGAAAATCGCAACTCGAGTTTTCGACGGATCTACACGTTTCGAGACCTCTAGAATACGAAAAAACTATTTTTAGCGAGACGTCTGTGTGTGTGTCTGTCTTTCTGTGCAGATTTTGTATCCACTCTAACTAAAAAACTAATTGACCGAATTTCATAAAATTTGGTAGGTAAGTCACTTGTGGGCGAATCTGGTGCTGATTAGTTTTGGGTACGACTCGGGTTAAAAGAACCCGCCTTTTTTGGCGAAATGGCCCGCAAAAGCTTGTATCCACTGTATCTGAAAAACTGAAGGACCGAATTTCACAAAATTTGGTAGATAAGTCGCTTGTAGGCCACTCTGGTGCTGATTAGATTTTGATATAATTCGAAAAACAATAACCTGCCTTTTTTTGCAAAATGGCCCGCAAAAATCATCAAAATCTAAACTTAAGAACTACGTATGCTCAAATATAGACATTAAATGCTTGTTTAATACGTAATATTTAGCGAAGAAAAGAATAAGACCAACCCCATTACACTAGGACTAGCTGTTCTCGAGATATTTTATTTTTTCGTATTTTTCCTACACCATTTTTGAAAATAAGTCCAGTTTTCAAATGAGAACGAAAATTGAATTAAAAGTAAATTAAATTTAATTTAAATAAATAGAACGTGAATATAAGTCTGCAGAGAAAGTCATGTGCTGCCCACATCAGATTTTTTATAATGTAAAGTAGCGCAAGATAAATTTGACTAATAACGATAAGATAATTTAATTTCTAGTTAGTAAAATAAGTTATCTGCACTTACTGTCAAGCCATTTGGAGTCGTATTTTATAGTTCGTTTGAAAGGATGAAGTTCGTACCCAGTAGACAGATTGTAGAGATTGGTTCTAAAGATGACAGTATCTGCCTTGGTGAATTCAGCCACTGTACCACTGTACAGACCTGGTAAACTAGATGGATTGCCGTGCTCTGCAGGAAAGAAAATAGTTGTAATCAAGTATTAATAGATGTAATTGTTTAACATTAATTAGAAGATTAATTTATTTCATTGCACATAATCACAAATGTGTCAAGTTCCTTCTAAGAACTTTGACATTTTAGTTATAAAGTATGTAAATTAAGATAGTAGATTATATTAAACATTCTTCTCCAAAATGTCTTCACAGAAATAATTCGTTCAGACCGTAAGAATGCAACATAACATAATTTCAACAAGAAAGATCAACCATGCATAAAGCATTGATTATGAAACACTTTCCAACTTCAATGCAATTTTATATAAACATCTCTAAAATGCGATACATTCCTCGGTGATATTTTTAAAATTATCACAATACTACATTAATTTATTATATTTGAAAACTTCATAGAAGAAAATGAACTACATTTAAATGACGGCATTGAAATATAAATTGACTGATTTAAACATCTCTAAAATGCGTTACATTCATCGGTAATATTTTAAAAATTATCATAATACTACAATAATTTATTATATTTAAAAACTTCATCGAGAACAAATGAACTTTATTCAAATGACGTCATCGAAATATAAATCGCCTCTATATAAAAGCAGCGTTTCATTCATCACAATACTATAATAATTTATTTTATTTAAAAATTTGAAAAATTGTTATCTGCCATATTTATTTTAAAATGCTAAACCTCTCTTAGGTATAAAATAATTAAACACTTGGGAAAATATATATTATATGATATATCTCTTTTTTCTTTCTGGAGGTTGTAGCAAGAGTCAGAATTTAATTGAATTTGTTTTTCTCCTTATATTAAATAATTTTTATTTAAAAAACTACCTAACATATTTTACTGAAAAATTTTTTATATATTTTATGGGATAATTTGAATATTTCTTAAAATTTTCGAAGCAATTTGTGAATTTTAAATTTGCTTAAAAAATGTTTGAAAAATTAGGTCCTATAGGGTTCAATGTATTTCATTTTTTCAACTCGGGTTCAATCCAAAACTAATTGGGTGATATTATTCATTTATATTACCATACGTTCCACAGACCGTCTGAAAAACATACTAAAATTTTATTTTTATAAAGTCATTTTTATGGCAGTTATCGTGCTAACGGACAGACAGACAGACAGAATGAACAAATTCATAAACACTTTTCAACTATGTTGTAAAGTGTTAAAAAACAAGCGAATGTTTGAGTTTTTATTCTTATTGAAAGAGTAGTACATTAAAATTTTAAGTTTCAAAATTTTTCATTTGAGGCTCACTAATGCATTTAAATAACGGGATTTTATTACAAATTTGTTGCGTCCCATGACCAGCTGCTGATTTTTCTAAATTCCAATAAGAATTCCTAGTTAACCAGATACCGATTATCACTAACTGGTATCTTAATCCTACGGTTCAAAAGTCTTTAATTGTTTTGTCTCAAATTAGTCGATTGTTTCTAAAAATATAAAGCATGTTTCAAAAAACGGTTCATTGATTGTGCTCAATATCCGGTTATTTAAATTCTCAGTTAAACAGATACCAATCAACCGGGTCAAGTTGATTAAAAATGTTCAGAACATAGAACTAAATGCCGGTCTAACGGGTCCAACTACTCAATAAAACTAACATTCTTTTTTTTTTTTCAAATTTAGTTCGCCAAACGCTCGTATGAACCAGAATTACAATTTCTCAAATTATCGATTAAAACAAACACAAAAAGCCCTCTTGGAAATGTAAGAGATCATCTTTCGAAACATTTGGTTAAAATTCGTCAAACTCTGCAGGACAGTACCGAAAGCCATGCAGAGACGAAGAAAAATAAAATTGCCGCTTTTCATAAATTCAGTGGTTTTACTTCCTTGCTTATAATTTTCACAATTAAATCTCCATGGACATTTTTCTTTAAGTTTTGAATTACACTTGCATCTCATGGACTCTTGCTTTAATTTGATACATACTAAATCAACTTTCTCGGTAAAGCTTTACCTAATGGAATTCGAATAGCAGTCTCGAAATTCTAGTAACTAAAAAATAATTGAAATGGGAAATATTTTTAAAACTTTTCAGCACTTACCGACCCACACAGCAGTGGCATTATCTTCTGGATCAAAAGGACACTTGGCGATGCCGTCTCCAATACCGGGGAAATACTCGTGGGTATTTAAGTGAGTCAAATTGGCCTGAAGGAAAAAAATACCCATGAAATGTTAAGATATGCTAAGGAATTTGAATGTTGCCAGGCCCGAACCAGGGACCTGGTGCTTACAAGACCGACATTATAAGATTAGAGCAAAAGCTAGCTTCCACTCCTAATTTATAATTCGGGTTCATGTTCTTATCATCTTTGATCGATGTCTTCGGCAGGAGCAGAGTCG
Source organism: Amaurobius ferox (assembly GCA_951213105.1). Taxonomy (NCBI): domain Eukaryota; kingdom Metazoa; phylum Arthropoda; class Arachnida; order Araneae; family Amaurobiidae; genus Amaurobius; species Amaurobius ferox. The sequence continues at coordinate 53,696,089 of OX578138.1, read as the reverse complement.
GCTGCTGCCACACACTCCCCCACCTGATAAGAAGCACGGTCGAATTTCGGCGAGGAGGGAGGCCACCCAGAAAACTCCGGCGTGTCCCCATCGAAACTCAGTCGAGGGGCTGAATGGCCGGGAGGCGTGTCGTACCTCGAACGTGACGTCAGTCTTGGTCAACCAGGAAGAGAGTGGTAGGGCCTCTTGCTCCGTGTGGTGCTGCCATCTCGTGTTGAGAGATGAGATCGTTGGAGAGGAATTGATGTTGCCAGACCCGAACCAGGGCTCCGGTGCTTACAAGTCCGACATAAGATTAGGGCAAAAGCTAGCTTCCACTCCGAACTTATAATTCGGAATCATGTTCCTATCATCTTCGATCGATGTCTTTGGCAGGAGCAGAGTCGGCTGTTGCCACACTATACAATGAATCAACAGATATTGTGTGTGTTCAAGTTAATCCTTGTCCTGAATTTAATTATTTAAAAATTCTTGCACAATTTTAAAGAAATAAACTGGATCACAACGTATCATACAGCGCAGGTGAAGATAAATAAGCATAAGTATCTTATATGTTTTGGAAATCATTGGATTTCTTTCTTCAGTGGAACAACCCTGGACCAGAATGGCCCAATGAACGTAGATCAAATAGATAAAGGCAAAACGACTGTGCCCAATATAGTAGTGCTATCTAGTGCGACAAAAGGGAAGTAAACCGAGAAAAACAGAAAATCTAAGACAAATTAACTTGAAGCGTAAACAAGAAACAATATAAATGTAGAGTATGGCCTCAACGTGCAGAAAACAGCGAAATAGAGAAAAATAGCTATTGTCACGAAGAAACTTGATCATACTTTGGAGAAATATGGTGTCATTAACCAGATTGCTAGATTTTTGTTGATATGAAAAGCTTTAAAGAAATCCAAATCGAAAACTGATGAGAACTTCTGAATAATGGAGGCAGGAAGTAATATTAAAACAGTGACTAACCATCAAGCAATTGTGACTAACCAGTGACTAACCATCAAGTGCTTGAAGTTTTATTGTTTGCTTATTTTTTACGCAGATGTGTTCATTCAAATGGTACTTTAAGTATGACCAGCATACGATAGTTCGCACTGGCAAGGAATTTGATAAATAACCCAGTTATTGAACTTTTCGATAGGGTCCTTAAGAGAAGAGAAATTTATTTTATTGATGGAGAAGAATAATCACTTTAAAGTTAAACTTATTGAGAATTCAAGCAATTTTATGTCTAATTTTAGAATAGAAAGAAAAGCGAACAATTGCGCTCTGATCCAAACTTGCTGCACTAAAGAGGAAAGTTCAATGACTTTCGAAATGTACCTATGCTTACTTATCTTTATTTGCGCTGTATTTTACATTGTAGTCCAGTTGATTATTAGCAAATATATAGTTTCTTGTCAATTGTGTTGTCTCTCCAATTCTAATTTTGAACAAGCCGTACAACGAATCCATAATCAAATTATCCTCTTCCCTCTACCTTTAAAATGGGTCCGATCCCAAGAAAAATAAAATAAGATTCAAAATTTGCCTGGGTTAAAACGCAGGTCATTGAAAATTTTAACATTTCGCTCGCTTAAAAGATTTATAATTAATGACTGGATGGGTTCTGGAAATATTTTGTTTTGTTTTGAAACACTGTGGGACATTTAAAAGAGTTGCAGTAAAGTTCGGTATAAACTTCGAATTGCTACTCAATTTTATTTTATATCGCAATATAAAAATCGGAGTCGTTTTAAACGCACGAAAAGTATATATATTTTTTTAATTTACAAAAAATCGTCCATTAGTCGTACGGATTTCGATCAAAGTTTGTTTCAATGAGAACTTTTCGATATTTTCGATGGTGTCCATATGGAAACTCAGGAACCGATTTGTGTGAATATCGATTAAACTCGTGCAAAAATATAAAATAACTGAAAATCTAATTCGAATTTAAAAAGAAAATAACGACGAGGTATACCATTCGGGGTTCTGAAGTATTCATAGTCATACGATGCGTAGCTATCCAGCTACAAACTACACAAACATCTTTATGTATTACGATGAATCTAACTTCGTGCACAGAACAAGTGGATTAGGTTTACATCTGTTTACTTACATGTATGACATAATCCATAGGATTGTGTGCATTGGTTCCACAAATGTAGAGGCGATTTCCATCCCCTATTGGCTGGATAACCCGAATGTGATTTCGGCAGTCGTAGTGCTGAAATATCAAAGAAACAATCAGAAAAATCATATAAAATTATCTCCTATCATAAACATCAAATTAAGGAATAAGTAAAGCTAGAGCATTATTTACATACTAGCTGTGTATCGCTCTTCGTATGAAATATACAATGTACAGAAATTTAATTTGCAATCTCGGTAAACTTTTATCATTTGTGATCTTTCTTTTTGAAATTTTTTAATAATTTTCCCAAAATGGAAAGTGAATTTTCACTTGCTGATATAATAAACAGGCAGACAGAAGCACAACTTACAATTTTATTTATGTGGATAATAACAACTTTACAGTAACTTGTTTGAGGATTATATTTCTAGTCTTCTCATTAAGGATAGGTTGAAATAAAGAGATATTATTTATGGCCCTTGAGCAGACAACATACAGTTGGCCATGCAAAAAGCAACAGGTACTTAGATCTGTGCAGAATGTTTGCCCTTACTTCTACTGTCTACCCTTTGTTATAAAACTTCCATACTTTTATTATAATTGTAGATAGGCTCAAAACGCGATTAGGTCACGTCAGTGTGGAGACCTAAATAACGATTGGGTCCCTTTCTTGGAAGCTCGTATAACAATTGGGTCACGCTTAAAGTAAGGAAATAGTCAGAAGAATATGCAGACAGGCAGACGGAAACTTCAAATTTAAGTAGGACTATACCAAACAATTATTTCGCTAGAACCCCAAGAGCTTTAAAATGCGGTTTAAATGAAAAGTTAGAAAGCAACAAAGTTAAAAAGTTGCGGTGTAAATGAAAAGTTAAAAATTAACAAAGATGCCATTTATTATAAATGGCCAGACGAACGATACATACATTTCATTATTCGTCTATCTATAAAGTTATAAAGTTTTCAAAAAGTTACTGATTCTAGCAAAATTTCTTTCTCTTGAGATAAAAAATGAACTTTACACTAAGCTGCAGATGTGTGTAATTCACGGATTTTGTTTGCGGTTCCATTTACCTGACAGATAATAAACTAACTTAACATCTTTTGTAAACTTTTATTCCAAAAATTTGCATTTTCCATTTTAGCTTACAAAATGGCTTTATTAAATATTTAATTAACCATAACTAAATATCGTTGTTTTATTTAAATTTTCTAACTTTCACTGGAGCTTTTATAGTTTGTTACTTACTCCAACTAGTTCCTAAGAATTTATAGAATCAAAACCACAATAATGATATACTTTTATACTCTTGTACATATATATACTTGCAGTTTCACTTCTGAAACAATTTCGCTGCGTAAATCCGGTTCAACAGTTAAAATTCTTACTTTCTGTCTTGCCGCAGAGGGAAATGGAATAAGCTGGTTTTTAATTTAACTCTAACTTTCGACTTTTAAATATTAAATGCGATAATTCCCGTAATTTATGTCGAAAGTATTAATGAAATAAATAATGAATAAAATCTTATTTTAAACTTGGGAAAGATTTAATGAAAATAAACTAATGATTCCAAGTTATGAACATTTTCGAGTATTCCAATTAGAAACCTGGCGAAACTGATGCTAAGAGAAATGAGATAATTCGTAAGAGGAATATAAAATATTTCGATAATTTTCTAAATTTAATTGTTACTGTCATCGAGATTTATAATCAATATCATTTAATTATACAATTCTTTACAAACACTTAGTTTGGGAGAATTATTAGCTTTGTATTAATTGCAAAAATTAAGGCACAATTTCGCAGTAAGATGCTTAAGGCGAAAATGTGATGTGGGCATCACATGACTTTCTCAATATGCTCAAGTATTATTTTCTATTTCTTTCAGATTGCATTAATGTATTATAAAATGCACAATAACACGGAGACTCTTGTGAAACTCTACCAAATTTGCAGTTTTAATCCAATTTTCGACTTCATTTGTCGAATGGATGTATTTTCAAATGGCGACGTTGTAAAGATGTCAAAAAATCTGAAATTTCTCGAGATATTGAGGTTGATCTTATTCCTCTCGTCGTTACAAATTATGTATAAAACAATGGCCATTTTGCAAATAAATAAATAAATAATAATAATAATAAACGAATAAAGTGAAAATAAAATAAATAAACTAAAAGCATGTTCTATTTGTTCTTTCGAATCTTAACAAAATCTAATCAACACCAATTTCGTCTCACCTACTAAATTTTGTAAAATTTCGTCGAACAGTTGTTGAGCTTGAGTGCATACATACATTGAATAGCCACACAGACGTCACCTTAAAAATAGCGGTTTTATGTTTAAAACACGAAAGTGCTCGAAACGGGCAGGTCCGTGAAAACTCGAGTTCTGCATTTTTTGACACAATTCCAATACTTTTCCTCTACTAAAGCTGGTCAAAATAGGTTTCCGCAGCCAAGCATGCTTTTGGCACAGTTTCCCCCAAAAAAATAAATCCTGATTTGTTTTACTATTTATTTTAAATATATTTTTGATTTTTTTATTAATTTTTATTAATTTTAACAAATTTGAATATATTAAACATTTGTGTTGATCGCTGTTAAATTGAATAACCAAAATAAAATGTCGGTTATTATAGAGTAATTTTGCTGAATTAGCCAAAAATTTCAAAGAACAATTCTGCAATGATCCAGTATTGAAACTCAATATTGCGTCTAGTTGAATCCATATCTCAGGGGTTTCAAATCCGCTGTCCTTTCATTTATATAATGGTTTTAGCATAACTATTCAGTAAATTATTCTTTCTTCAATACAAAATCCTTGACGTGTAATTTCCTATTTTAACACATCGTAATAATATATCCTAAACAAACAAAAAAAAAAAAACTTCTACAAAATGTTACCACGATAAACCCAGGTATCTAACGTACAACACTCTGAGAAAAAAAAGTATTTTATTGCTCTCTGCGTTGAAGCGTCAAGAGACAATAAACTAATACAGTTCTTAAAACGTAAAAGAAAACTAGAAAATGTTATAAAGGGTTAGCTCTTCTAAAGCTCTTAGTGCCATTCAAAAGCAATTGTACTGATGGCGCGATTAATATCTGGTTTCCCTCAACGCTTACAGCTCACATTCTCAGTGGCCACCAGGGGTACATTCTGAAAAGAAACTTGTTATCTTCAAAGAAATATTTTCGGAGGCAACGATTAAATGACATTTTTACAGGCACTTCATGGTTCTGAGATTTGTTTCAAGTGGAAAGTTGTAGTAAATGAAAGACATTTAGAACTGTGACTGCAGAAATAATTGTTGTTAGGGGTGTAAGCATTTTATAAATAGTAAAAACACATCTATCCTAATCGGTTTTTCTATCTATATGTTCATCCGCCCAGTGTTTCTTTCAGGACTTTTTGGTCGAGGAGGGATGGGGGGGGGGGGGGGGAGAATGAAATTTTAAGGCGGACACGATTTCTATTTTCCCTATATAAATATATCTACATGCTGTCACATAAATATAAACTAAACTTAAAATGTCTTCGCGGAGCGAATGCATGTCTCGGGGGGAGGGGAGGCAAAGCCCCCACCCCCACCCCGGAGGTATGTCTTAAAAAGAAACACTGCATCAGTCTGTCTACATGTAACACAACAAAACTCACAGGGTAGATTTTTTGAAAAGTTTAATATGCAGGGGTTTGAAAATCTGCTCAGGCTTAATTTTTCAGCCATTTAGTGCTAACCACACAGACTTCCATTTGGAAAATTGGTTTAAATCGTAGAGTCAAATAAAATTTCTTTTAAAACTGTGACCGTAATCTATATAAAAAATTGGATGTGGCAACACATAACTTTCCTTATATAATGCAATGAATTTACTCCTTTTATAATAAAAAAATAATGTACAAAATCCACGGTACTGTGTTTTTAACGTTGAATTGTACATTTGACGATTTTCTGGATGGCAACATGTAATACTATTTCAAAGTACCCAATTAACTCATATTTCACACAACTCTAAATTATCAATATTGATAGCATCCTCAATAAGCGATATAGTCCATATATTAAAATATTTTAATAATTAATTCATCAATTAGCCGTCATTTTCATTAACTTTGACGATATTTTCGCCAATCTGGGGTGAAATTTCGCCAAGATGGCGATATCTCACTATATTATTTACCAAGTTCGCCAAATGTATCGCCAAGTGTTACAGATAAACGGGGAGAAGAACATTTCTTATATACTATAAGGTACTCTCGTTATATGACGGAAATCAGAATTTGCAAAACATTACTTCACATTTGCAGTCATTTTTGTCACTTTGGCAACATTTAAGGCACTCGCCAAATTGGCAACGTCCTGTTAAATTTCTCACCAAGTGTTACCGACGAAGAAATGAGTTATTCTTATAGTCTATTCTTATGTTCTTTCCAAGGCACTGAACTTTGATCAATTAGTCGTCATTTCATTGATTCAAGGTCAGTTTCATCAATTTGGCGAATTTTTATCCATTGGGTGACATTTTCGGCAATTTGGCAGCATTTAAAAAAGTCACCAAGTTGGAGATATTCCGAAAAATTCGCCATCAAAATTTTATCCAAACGTTACGGAAGGAAAATTGGAAGAAAAATTCTTATAGTACACTTAGATTCATATATTTTCTCAAGATATTGAATTTTCGTCAATTAGTCGTCATTTTCATTGATTTAACGTCATTTTTACCCAATTGGCGTCATTTTCGTTAATTTGGCAATATTAAAAAAAAATCGCCAAGTTGGTTATATTCCGCCAAATCAGTCGCCAAAATGTCGGCAAGCGTTATAGACGGAAAAAATGTCATTCTTACAGCAGATAAATGATTATTGGCGTCCAACTACAAAAATATTACCCAAAGTATCTTTTCTCAAGAATGGAACGAGCTAGATCCACGAGAATGATCTCACCAAATTTATCGCATAATATTACATATGAAAAGTGAACATATTTCACAATAGCTAATATTTTTTTCATTTTATGTAATTCTTTGATAAATTTGTTTGAAACATGTGCAATAATCTTGAGAACGGTTCATACTAGCGTTCTGAAGTTCATGTCAATCGTTTTATAATGAAACATTACATAAATGACTATTTGCGTAACTTTATTAACCGTTTTGATTTTTTTTTTTTTATTTCACACGAAAATTTAGTGGGGTTCTGAACATTCGATTGTGTTTAAAAAAACAACAGGATTCCAGTATTCACGGATTGTAATTTTTGTACCAAATTTCGTTTGAATCGCTCCATTCTTTCGTCAGATATCGTCTCCACAGCCTCACTGACGCACACACAGAAAGACATCACCTCAAAAACGTCTGATTCGTGTCGAATTTTCGACCCCGTCACAGTACTTTCCTTATACATTATATTATGCATATAACGAAAGTAAACATGTATTATCGCTTCTAAAAATCTTATTTGTACTCCTAAAACAAGCTGATTAGGACTCTCAACACCTAGCGTTCCATTCACAGAAGTTCTCTTCTGAAAGAAGGCAATAAATACTTTCGAAAACACCTATTAAATGGCATTTTTGCAGGCAATTATTCGTTTGGTGTTTTGCTTTTTGTAAGTTGGAGAACTTTCGGAAATGAAAGTAATTTAAAATAACTGTTAACTGCATAAATAATGATTTTTATTGCCGCTTTTATTCAAGAGAACAGCAATTACAATAAATAAATTTCCGTTGAGGCAATATTTTAAATTTTGTAATAATAAAACGAAAGGAAAAATTGGAACAATGCCGTTGTTGCTACATTGGGAAGCTTCATAAATACAAACTTATAATTCTATACAAACGTTGTACTCCGCAAACGTTTAGGGTAATAAGAAAAAGCTTTCGTTGAACTAAATACTGTTACAATTATTACATATTTTCACCGTCTTTAAACGTCTTCAAGCTGAAAGCAACGTGTACAGCAAATACTTGTTATTAAGGTGAGGTCCATGTTTGGCGATACATGTGACAATTTTTGGGAGGGGGTAGAGTTTCAGGACATGTCACCAACTTGGCGATTTTGGGCCAGTTTTGAAAGGAATGGAAATGAGTTGATCAAAAATTTCCCTAGTTACCTAAGTTGTTCTATGTCTTTCCACAGAAGATACATAAAAAATGCCCATTTTTCAGAGAAAGGTGTTAAGTGTGAGCTCAATCTTTATGACATTTGAAGCCGGCTGCAAAGCAAGACTCAAGTTGTAGGCTTCCATAGCGGTTTGGAAAGTTATGTCCAAAATGAAATCTCTTGGTGCTATTGCAGGTATCATGTATTCTACGATAGCAAGATATGAGAGCGTATCATAGATGCTGTTATCTGGAATGAAAGCGCGATTTTACGCACCCAACTCTTAAATACGCCAAATATATACAAGATGTTTCAACCAACTCCCGCGTCTGCTCAAACTGTCGCCGTGTTCACGCGGAGTACGGGCACGTTAAACACGTGGGTCCGTAAGTCCGTCCGAGGGGTTGGTGGTAGAGGAAGGACCGTACGTTCCATGTAGAAGTCCCCCCCTCCAGTCTAAATTAAGTGACACTGCCGGCCGTCCAAACAGATTCTTTACACCTTCGTGTAGGGGCCAACGGCCGTACCGTGCTGAAAACACCGGTTCTCGTTAGATCACCGAAGTTAAGCAGCATCGGGGGCGGTTAGTACTTGGTGGGTGACCACCTCGGAACACCGCGTGCTGTTGGCCATCTCGGGTGCGGTATCCCCGTGGTTTGCGCGCTAGATTTGCACGCTACCACAAACGCCGCCGTGTTCATGCGGAGTACGATCACGTTAAACATGTGGGTCCGTAAGTCCTTTCGAGAGGTTGGTGGTAGGGGAAGGAGGGTACGGTCCCTGTGGATGCCTCCCCCACTGGGTTCCGGTCTAAATTGGGTGGCACTTCCCGGCCGTCCATACAGTTACCTTACACCTTTCTGGTAGGTCGGACGGTCTGGGTAACAACAACAACAACAACGCCTCACGGCCATTCAGCCCCTCGACAACAACACCTTCGTGTAGGTCGGACGGTCTGGATTAAAAAAGAAAAATTCACATTTAAATTATACAAAGAATATTACCGCGTGCATTGACAAGCGTTCTAGGTGTCTCAATTCTTGGGGGGAAGTTACCCCCCCCCCCCGGGTGGGTAATTTGCCTCCAAAGGGGGTTAACGACGTCACGAATAAAAAAAAAATGTGTCGCGGCTACTTTTCATGACAATGATTGAAACTATTAAATCTGTTAATAATTGATCCACAAATAACCCATTCTATGCATGATTACGTCAAATTTTGTCCTACGCTGCTATATTAAAAAATAGATAAAAATTTTCGAATAAATTTCGAAGTTTTCGCTCGAATTTAAGAAATATTCTAGATTTTTATTTAATAGCAGAGCCGGATATAATATTTCCTGAAAATCCATCAATATTTGTGGTCGCTAACGTGTACGCAAGAAATCGACCACAGACAGACGGCCATCACTTCAGAAATAGTCAAAAAGTATTCAGGAGGTCTTAAAACACATATTGACATCAAAATCTCGAAATCAAAAATTTTTGTGAAAACAATACTTTCTCAATTCTATGTATGAGAAAGTAATAATAATAATAATAATAATAATAATAATAAATCTGATGTGGGCAGCACATGACTTTCCGTATATAATGCAAAGAATTTACTACTTTTACAGTAAAAAAAAAAAGATTATTATTATAGTAGATATTTATATTCTTTCCAAGATATTGAATTTTTGTCAATGAGTCGTTATTTTCATTGACTTAGCGTCATTTTTATCCATTTGGCGAGTTTTTTGTTAATATAATAACATTGAAAAAGTCGCCAAGTTGGCGACATTCCACCAAATTCGGCGCCAAAATCTCGCCAAACGTTGTGGACGGAGAAATAAGTTATTCTTACAGCAGATAAATGACTATTGGCGTTCAAATACAAATGTATTACTGAAAGTATCTTTTTTCATGAATGGAACGAGCTAGATCCACGAAAATGATGTCACAAATTTATCGCATGGTATTACATATGAAAAGTGAACATATTTCTCAAAAGGAAATATTTTTTTTTTATTTTATATGATGTTTTGATAATTTTTTTAAAAAATGTGCAATATCTCGAGAACGGTTCATGTTAGCGCTCTAAAGTTTATGTAAATCATTTTCCAAGGAAAAATTACACAAAAAATGTCTATTTGCGTAACCTTATTAGAGGTTTTGATTTTTTGCGGATTTTTTCAAAATTTCACTCGAAAATTTGGGGGGGGGGGGGGGGGGGGGGGGTCTGAACATTCGATTGCGTATAAAAACAATAGACTTCCAGTGTTTACAGATTGTAATTTTTGTACCAAATTTCATTGGAATCGGTCCATTCGTTCGTCAGTTATCGTCTCCACACACACACACACACACACACACAGACATCACTTCAAAAATGTTCGATTCGTGATCAGGGATGCTTGAAACGTGTTCTCCCGTCGAAAATTCGAATTTTCGAACCCGTCACAATACTTTCCTTATACATTACTGTATATAAGGAAAGTAAAAAAACAGGAAACTTCTAAAAAGGGTTAACTTTTCCAAAAGCTCTTACTGCCATTCAAAAGGAATTGAGGTGATGACGCGATTAATATCTGGTTTCCCTCAACACTTATCCACTCACATTCTCAGCGGCCACTAGGGGTGAATTCGGAAAATAAAACTCGCCAGCTCCAAAAGTAATATTTTCGGAAGCAAGAATTAAATGCCATTTTTGCAGGCAATTGCTTCGTTTGGTATTTTGTTTCAAGTGGGAAGCCTGAGAAGCTTCGGAAATGATAGCAATATAGAATATCTGTTGGCTTCATAAAAAATAACTTTTATCACCGCCATTATGCATGTGGATAATAATTACGCTGAATAAATTTCTGTTGAGGTTTTTCTTTTTTTTTCAAGTTCATATTTCTGTCTTCGAAAGTAAGTGCAGAATTATTTATGAGAAGGTTGTAAAATTACTTCGACAATGAAGCTGCTGCTAAATGGAAAATATTCTTTTTAACGCGAATTCTTGTGACTCATGCTTTTTAAAAGTTTGAGCATCTCTTTTTCAGGATCTGCTGTATATATATATATATATATATACAGCATATATATATATATATATACAGAGAGAGAGAGAGAGAGAGAGAGAGCGATTAATTTACGATTGATATAGATTCAAAATAAAATTGCAAGGAAGGTAGAGGATTTTGCTGAGGATTTCCACCTGCGGTTCTTTTACTTGGGTGGGTGACCACCTGGGAACACCGCGTGCTGTTGGCACATTTCGGGAGAGTTAGCCCAGTGGTTTGCGCGCTGGATTTGCACGCTGCCACAAATACCACCGTGTTCATGCGGAGTACGATCACGTTAAACATGTGGGTCCGTAAGTCATTCCGAGAGGTTGGTGGCAGGGGAAGAAGGGTACGGTCCCTGTGGATGCCTCTCCCACTGGGTTCCGGTCTAAATTGGGTGGCACTTCCCGGCCGTCCAAACAGTTGCCTTACACCTTTCTGGTAGGTCGGACGGTCTGGGTCTCAACAACAACAATCTGCGGTTCTTTTTCCATTTCTGGATCAACAATTTTTATTTTATCTGAAACATCTATTTCTCAAGATTGGCTATAGATCGAGCTTAACTGTGAATTCCGCATCATATTTTAGAGGAGGTAGAATGGTTTATTAAGGGTTAATAACTCAGATTAAAAAAAAAAAATCTTGAAATACGTATTTCTCAAAACTGACTACAGACAGAACTTAGATGATTACTGGTATGAATTTAGCAACACAATTCTGGAGGAGGTAGAAGTGATTTCCACTAATAAATTCCACATCCGTTTTTTTTTCACTTCCAATTCAAAATATTCAATTGACTCATCGTATTTCCAAGATTGGATTTTTCAGAGTTTCTATTTTTCAGGACACGGGTGATGACTGATGTGGACGTCAGAATCAAATTCCAGAAAGGATAGTGAGATTCTCTAAAGATTATCACTTTCAGTTGGGGCAATATCACTTTCGGTTTTTCTATGACTTTACGAATTAAGTATGGAAAAGGGAATATAAATGCTAATTAGTTCCGTCAAAAAAGTGTATACACCATTTGTCAAAATATGAAGATTCCTCCATTTTTTATAATATAAAGGTGTATTCCTAGAACGAAATATACAAAGCATATCTGGAAGTATCACTGTACAATTTTTTTTATAAGATTTAGTTATTAAAGAGAAAAGGTTAATGTAATTTAAGGGTGAATGTCAGTAAATATTCTGCCTTATCCGCGCTTTGTTAATTTTCGCGGCACACATTTTTCGCCGAAATTCAGCTCAAACAGTTGCGAAATATTTTCTGAAAGATAAAATGCAATGCTTAGATTATATTAAAACTAAATTTAATACCCAATAAAACATAGAATATATTTTTTATTTTAATCCAAAATATTTTTGGTGCTGTCATCTGTTGTCGTAATTTAATTCATACCTATTATTTTTATGTTTTAATGAATATATTTAAATATCTATTCCTTCTAATACAGTATTAAATACAACAACAGATCATACATAATAATGCCACAATCACGGAAAGGTAATTTCCCATTCTATAAATTTGATAAGGGGGATCTGAATGTACATCACTGAGGACTGCAACTTTGTCTTCAAATTCCTTTGTCTCAAGTCCAAGTTCAATTATATTTACGTGATTGTGGCATTATTATATATGATTTGTTGTATTTAATAGCGTATTAGAAGGAAAAGGCATTTAAAAATGTTCATCAAAAAATAAAAATAGTCGGTATGAATTAAAAGACGACAACAGATGGCAGCACCAAAAATATTTTGAATTAAAATAAAAAATATATTCTATGTTTTATCGGGTATTAAATTTAGTTTTAATATAATCTAAGCATTGTATTTTATCTGTCAGAAAATATTTCGCAACTGTTTGAGCAGAATTTTGGCGAAAAACGTGTGCCGCGAAAGTTAACAAAGTGCGGATAGAACAGAAGATTTACTGACGCTTACCCTTAATAGGATTTCTTAGTTAAAAAAGCTGTGTGTATTTGAGCTAAGAAATCTCTTTAAAAGAGGATTTCCAAGAGTCATACAGACATTCTTCTTATATTGACATTCAATTGTGACTCTACCTACAGTCCAGGGTTCCGATTTCAGCGCGAACCCGCGAGATTCTCGCGAAATCCATAAAAAATCTCGCGTAAAAATTTAGACTGCGCGAGAATTTCTCTCTCTCCAGTTCCGGCCTAAAATTATTTTTTCCTTCAAATTGGATATCGAGAAATCCGACGCCCGATCCCGATCGGGCATCGGAGATCGGGCCGATTGCTTCGCGACCGCAAATCGCGATCAGTTGCCTCGTTGTTGCGAATCGCGGGCCGATTGCCGAGCGGTCGCGGACCGCGATTTCGTAGCTACGTATGAATCGCAGTCAATCGCGATTTGGGCACACTAAAAGTACTAAGTGTTTCTAATTAGAGAGATATTTTATAGAAAACTATACATGTCCCCCCAGCTTGCGCGGGTCGCAAATTCGATCAAATAAAATTTTGCTTTTTTTCTATAGGATTCTTTCACGGATTTGAATTATGCTCGTTCCTCGTACTTCCCGCATTTTTTGTGTTTTGCTCGAGAAATTTTCTTCTTTCCGCGGACGAAAATCCTTTCCCACGTACACAGTATGTCTACAGGTTACAAAAATCCCGAAAATGTCGTGAAATTGGCCATATATATGCCCCAAAAATGTCACAAAATTTGAACAAAGCATTTTTCTACCGTATTATTAATAAAATGAAAGGTTATTTTGCAGCAGCATCACGAAAATCTGCATTTGTACGCTATCCTCGGCATACCTCGTTTAATTTGAAAAATATTTCCCACTTTTCCAATCTGTTTGCATCGACTACAGTGTTTGTAATTGTTTCGCGTTTTATACAGAAAAATTATTTTACAAACGTATTATTTATGAAATAAAGGGCTATTTTGAAAACAAAAAGAAAAAAGTCGAGTCAAACAAAATAGCTAAAATCACATGACTGGCTTGAGATTCAACAAAAGGACGATGCAATCCTTATGTTCTGCAAGTTTTGTAAAAAAAAAAAAAAAAAAAAAAAAAAAAAAAAAAAAGAATCCATTTTCAAACATAAAGTCAAATTTATTACCTAATTCTATTTGCCTACTGAAATAGTTTTCGTCGATATTCGCCTTCGGCGATCAAAAATCGTTAAAGTTTTTAATTGCTATTGCTGCATGAAAATTGATCATAAAATGATCTTAAAAATCAAAATATAAAGTAAATACAGTCGGACCTCGACTTTTGCAGTTTACAGACAAAAAAATCGTAAATTCGCATGTGAGTCATTTTACATAAAATAACCCATGTAGACGTTTTTATGTCAGCAAATAAAATCATAACGTAAGCATTGGGGAAGTCAGGAATTTGAGTATTTTTGCTAACAAGTGGGGGGGGAGGTATAAAATTACCAAAAATGTGCTTACTTAATACTTAAACGACTCCTAATTAATTTTTAAAAAGAATGTTAGTAAGAATGTTAAAAGAATGTTAGTTTTAAGAATTAAAAAATTTAAATGTCGAAGAATATGAGTTATAGATAATGCTTTCTTTTTTATTAGTTTCTAAATTAGCATGGTAAAAGAAAAAAAAAAGAATTTTAAGTGTCTCTCCTTATGACAGAAAATCTCTCCCAAAATTTTTTGGAAGGAGAGAAATTCACCCCCTCTTTTCCTGACTTAGTGGGAACCCTGCTACAGTCCAACGTTTCCTGCTTATGTTTCTGGAGCGAGATTTAACTCCTTAATACACATGGGCAGTTCTGATTATATGCTCATAGTAGATGGTTTGTAACTTTTGCGAACATTGCAATGCTTTTGCACATCTGAAATAATGTACAATGCTCTGCACTAATTCGTTTATAATGAACTTTATTGGAGAATGTTTGTATAAACCTCCACGTATATGTTATTATATCTTGCAGCAAAGAATTAAAACATAATATAAAACCAGAGCATTCCTCAAACCCAAGAGGGAAAACTTTAAGTTAGAGTTGGCGCTACCAAAAGCTCTTACTGCAATTCAAACGCAACTGTGCTGATTGATGGTGAGATTAATATCTGGTTTCTCGCAATTCATACAATTGATGTTCTCAATGGCCACTAGGGGTACATTTTGAAAACAAATCTCGCCAACTTCAAAGTAATAATTTCGGAAGCAAAAGTTAAATGTAATTTTTGTAGGCAACTGCTGGGTGTTTTGTTTCAAGTGGAAATTTTGAGAAGTTATGGAAGTTATAGCAATTTATAGTAACTATTGACTGCATAAAGAACGGAATGTATTGCCGCTATTTGCATGTGGGCAAAAATTACTCTGAATAAATTTCTGCGTCATTTTTTATGTCTAATATTGTACTAGAATTGTGATTGATGCTTATATGAAGCAATATTTTTTTTACCATGCTCCTACTGCAGATAACAGCAACCATAAATCGGTTTTGCACTACTTATTAGCTCATCAGCATGGAATATTTGCAATGACAGCTGATGTTTGCAATGGAAGGAAGAAACTTAGCATCCACCACAATTTCTAAAATTTCTATAGAAATCGCATATTCAGTCCTGCAATGTTGCTGGAGTCAAATTTCTTGGAAATTGTGCTCAGACTATAAAAGGCTTCAATGGTCAAGTTCAAATTCACAGAAACCGCCAATAAGAAGAGGGATCTCAAAATTAGGACTATGTTCCCATTGCAGAAAACAGCTCCCGTTGAATGTTTTCGTGCTGTAAATAGGTTCGTCGGTAAGAAACAGTAGATATCTGCAGTGGCGGCAAGGAAGTTATTATGTGCCAAACATTTTTAACAAATCTCTATGAGAACCAATAAATTCCGTCGTACTAAGTCAGTTCTACCCTGAACGTCACAAGTCTGGGCACAATTTTGAAGAAATTTGAAACCAACTCAAAATTAGGGAACATAACAAGTTGCTTTCTGACATTGCAGAATCTCCTCTATTCCATGCAGATGAGTGTATAATGTGTGCGAAACCGGTCCATGGGTACTGTTAGTTTCAATCCTAACTTCGAAAACGCCCTTTTTGATGGATTCTGATTTGATTCTTTTATTATTTTTAAGTAAAATTTCCGTTCCATGCTTGAGATAAATATTCGTAGATAAATGCAGTTATTAAAAACTACCCAATCGGATCTGCAGATTTAATACTTATTAGCAGGGAAAACGCAAGAAAACTACAAATAAACTTTTATTATTTAATATATTAAAAATTGAGGCCGTACACCTTGTTTAGACCCTAGTGTCAATCGCAAACAATTTCAGTCATTTTATATTTGGGGTTACCAAAATAATTATTTTCTCTTGATTACAAGAATGTCTGCTTTCAAGAAGCACACGACAAAATCATGTTTTGCGCGAGAAAGAAGATGCGCACTGCTCGTATTTATTTAAAATATTTCAGGTAGTGAGTGGATAGAAAAAATTGTATTCTACTTCCCACAAGAATATAATGCTATACATTGAACATTCAGAAAGGAAACTCAGACTTAACATTGTTATTCTTATTTTAAAATTAGAGTATCCAAGATGCCGGGACACTGTAAACTTCTTATATATAAAAGCTGTATCATAATCACAGAACACACCTGCGGGGGACAGCCTCCTAAATCTGAATACACTACCACTGAAGATAACATCCCTCAATTCTGCTTCCATACTTAAATATCCAGAAAGCTGATCCTACAAATGCAGCAAATTCAAATAACTAGAACGGACCACCCATATGCACCTCAGTGTCCCCCAAAGGGATTATCAGGTTCCCTGATATATCAGCTATTCCATGTTAACAAGCGGATAATAAGCACGAAATATGTTGATGAATGCAAGAACTGCATTACAAAAAGAGCTTTGTTTTATGGAAGAGTGCACCTAGCCGCAGCATATCATTCGCTTTAAACTTAGATTGAAAAGAAGGTACTGAACACACCCTAATTATACTATCGAGTGGATCTTAAATATGTTTTTCATAAAACATATATCCTGCGAGAAAATGAGATTTCAATCTAAGATCTATCATCGTTCACTGAAAGTAGGTGAAATTTCAAAAAACATTAAACACATGTGTTGTTTTATTCTTTTATTCATTTCTTTTTTACATATATCTTTCTGGAATACATCTATTTTATATTTTATTTTGAAAGACACAAAAATTTGAAATTGTTTTGTAGGTTTAGTAAATCGGGGTTCTACGGGTAAAATATATTTCCTTCTCATTTACTTTTAAGCGAATTGTGACGTCACTTGGTGTATTGGATTTGTTAATCATAGTTCTTACATCCACGTTTTTACTGCAAATTATAACAGGTTTTACTTTGCAAAAGTAGAAATAAATTAAACAAAAAAATTTAAGTACTTTTCCGTTTAACAAATATAAAATATCTTAAGTACAGTTAAAGTTTCAAAATAATGAATTTAAAAATTATTAAATCAAGTAAATAAGATGATTCAAATTGCACAACTTTTATTTAATTTTAAGTTTATTTTGCAGTGGATTTATTTTTACAAATACGCTTATTTCGAGAAATTCATAACATAAAAGGAAAATATATATAAAATTAACACACGGAGCGTGTGGAATTTAATATCGCACCTTGACAAAAAAAAATACTCGAATTTAACGCTTATAAACACTTCAAGTTCTTCAGGACTACGAAAAAAAAATCTACCAGGAAAGAACAATAGGTGACATACTTGAGAAATAAATAAAAAATATTCCAAAAAACTCCACAAAAACTGCCGCCAATATCAGAAAGAACGGTTTAGATTTTTCTTTAATACCCGACGGACGCTATATATTAGTCTGAGGAATATACTTCAATATTGCTCAGATGTTTTGGAGTTGTTTGTGATAGGAACAAAGGAATGGATTTAAGGATTTTAAGCTCAATTTAAAAAAAAATGTCAATACATTCAGCGGAATTGTTTGTGATGGAACCAATATAGCCACATTACGTAGGAAGTTGCGTGAATTGTGAAAAATATAAGCAACATTTGTTTTTATACGGTTTATCTATTACTATTGTAAGTTCTCTATTTCTATTGAAATAAAATTCACATTTGTTTCAAGGATAATTATTGGCTTGTACAAATTTAGGGTAGAACTCGTATTTCGGTTCAAATCGGAAAAAAGTAAATGAAAGAAAAAAAAAATATGCTGATGTATATTAGTTATGCTCGCATTTCAAATGAGTGAATTTTCACTCAATATGAGATAATTTTCACTCCTTTGGTCTGCTCTTGTCCTTTTGATTAAAATACTCATTCACGGCAGTGAATACTGCTAAGACTCACAAAAAAGAGACGAATATCAACAATTTAAACTGCAATAAATGAAAAGATGAAATTATCACTCGTTTTGAGTTTAAAAAAAAAATGTCTACCCCTATTTCGAGCGAAAACATCACTCCTACGGTTTGAGAGTGTAAATTCTAGTTTAATAAGTAATTTTATTTGACTATTTAATGTGCATTGAATGTGAAGATAAATTTATTTAAATTACAATTCCTATAAATGCAAATAAACTATAGTACAGGAATTTATTAACACTAGAACGAAGGAAGCGGTCGTTTTTACCGCACGACTGCTTTGACCGCTGCCGTCGTTCTAGGAAGATCGTTGATTTGTTCTCTTATTATAAAACCTAGAATAATTTTCTTCTGCGTTTTCAATAACTTTAAGAAAATAAGAAAAGTAATGATATTTCAATGGGTTGGGATTCGCCGTTTTGGAGGAATCGCTTCTAAAAGTAGTTATACCGTCAAAATGACCGCTTCCGTCGTTCTAGTGTTAAAGTCACGTGCGTTTCATTTCTGAGAAGGCAAGTACACTCTATAACAGAAAAATCGACGCACCAAGAAGGAGTTGTCCGATTGTGATAAAAATTGGTGGATGTGAAGAACATACATAGAAAAAGAAACGATTAAAATTTCAAAACAATTTAATGATTTAGAGTTTGACCGTATACAAAGGGAGGAAGTCAATAAGGCGTTGGTCCACCTTTGGCCTGGATGCAAGATGTCACCCGGCGTGGCACAGACTGATAAAGTTCAAGGATGGTGTCCTGCGGAAGGTCTTGCCAAATTGTCTCCACCTGTCGGGCTAAATCGTCAACATTCCGGGATGGTTGCAATCGCCTTCCCATAACGGCCTAAATGTGCTTGCTCTATGGAAGAGAGATCAGGAGACCTAGCTGGTCAAGGAAGTGTTGGGCAAGCTTGAAGACAATTCATAGCAACACGTGCCGTATGCGGCCAGACATTATTTTTTTGAAAAAAAGTCCGGGGTGTCGCAAAAGAAACGGTAACACAACCACTCGTAGAATGTTGTCTACGTACAGCTGTGCTGCCAGTGTGCTAAAAATGACTATCCCAGACCATACCCACCTGCATATATACACCTGCCCAGATATACACCTGCTGAATGAGCAGTTCTGATGCGCTGGATCTCCCACTATTTATTCATTGAACACCAAATTTTATTCATTTGCATGTTCGCTCAAAATGTCTCTGCATGCGAAATTTCATTACAATCGGAAAACTCCTTCTTGGTGCGTCGATTTTTTTTTTGGTATAGAGCATTTATCAAAGAAATCATGGAGATAAAGGGAAGGAATTAAAACTGCATGTTAGGTCAATGGCGAAATCGTTTGATGCAATTATTCAGGTGGCGCTGGTGTAAGATAAATCCCAATACATTGTATTTATTTCTATAGCGAGGGCTCGCGTTGAATTAGATAATATTCAATTAAGCTCTTAATTTTGTAGAAAAAATTATCACTGCAATGTAAATCAGAATTAAAATTAATTGAAATGTGGCTCAACTCGACTTTTTCATAATTTAGAAAAAATAAAATTGAAAATTCGGTGTCGTGGGTCCAAATAATTACGACTATAGCATATTAACCTTGTATATTAAAGGGCTTGAAAAAATCTTTCGATTGATGCCATACTTGACAATGTACCCCTGGGGAGGGGGCTTACCTCCCAAGAGGGCATGCCGTCGCGAACAAAAAAAATCTGTTGTGGGCAACACATGACTTTCCTTATATAATGCAATGAATGTACTACTTTTACAATAAAAAAATAGGGTTTTCTTATAATAGATACTTATAGTCTTTCCAAGTTATTGAATTTTCGACAATTAGTCGTCATTTTCATTGATTTAGCGTCATTTTTACCCATTTGGCGAGATTTTCGTTAATTTGGCAACATTTCAAAAAGTCGCCAAGTTGGAGACATTTCGCCAAATTCGTCGCCAATATCTCGTCAAGCGTTATGGACGGAGAAATAAGTTATTCTTATAGCAGATAAATGACTATTGGCGTTGAAATACAAAAGTATTACTCAAAGTATCTTTTCTCATGAATGGAACGAGCTAGATCCACGAGAATGATGTCACCCAATTTATCGCATGATATTACATATGAAAAGTGAACATGTTTCACAAAAAAATTAATATTATGTTTAATGTATAGGATTTTTTGATATATTTATTTGAAAAATGTGCAATATCTCGAGAACAGTTCATGCTAGCCTTCTAAAGTTTATGTCAATCGTTTAGGAAAAATTACATAAGACATGTCTATTTTCGTAACTTTATTAAAGGTTTTCATTTTTTGATGATTTTTTCAAAATTTCACTCGAAAATTTAGGTGGATTCTGAACATTCGATTACGTTTAAAAACAATAGGCTTCCAGGCCTTGACAATAGGCTTCCAGGCCAAAACAATAGGCCTTGATTTTTGTACCAAATTTCATTCGAATCGCTCCATTCGTTCGTGAGATATCGTCTCCACAAACTCACTGACACACACACACACACGCATACACACAAACGTCACCTTAAAAATGTTTGATTCGTGATCAGGGATGCTTGAAACGTGCTCTCCCGTCGAAAACACGAATTCGAATTTTCAACCCCGTCACAATACTTTCCTCATACATTATGTATATAAGGAAAGTAAAAATACTACTCCTACTCATAATTAGGGAACCTTAATTTAAAAATAATTCAAAATACAGAAACTATAAGCAACTCTTTCCTGTTGCATCAAATGAAAACAGATGGAACTTTAGTAGTAACTATAGCAACACCTGGATATAATTATCAAATCATTATGGTAATTTCAAGCTGTACATGTACAACAGTTTTATCTCCTTACCTATAACTCCATGAAATTAATATTTGCAAAAATTATATAACTTAATTGAATCTTTACCTCAGTTTTTCCTTTGGAAACACAATTTGGTACATTTGAAGGCTCTATTGTTATTGCGTCCCCCTGCAAAATATAAGTATAATTCGTAAGATAAACATACATATCAGAACATAAAAGCAATGCAAATAAATCTGAAAATGCATAAATGAATTAATTATATTAACGAGCAAACAAAATCTTTTGATGACATGCCTTTGATGTGGTATATTATCCGTACAAAATCTTGTAAACAAAATCTCCATAATTGGATTAACATGAATCGGAATATGCTTCAAACACGATGACTTGTCTATTAATCTGCATCGCTTGTACGGCATAATTTGTAAGAAGTATTTTGTTGATCTATAACGCGGCAGATTAACATCTATAACGATAAAAGTAAAAAATGATAAATGAAAATACTTACAAACAATCATTGTATTACTGAACAGAGCGTGTATAATTAACTAATAAATATATTTAGAAATGCGTTGGAAAAAATGCCTGACAACAATTTGCAGTAAAAAAAATCTGATGTGGGCAGCACATGGCTTCCTTTATATAATGCAATAAATTTACTGCTTTTACAGTTATAAAAAATGTTATTCCTATAGTAGATAGTACTTATATTCTTACCAAGAATATTGAATTTTCTTCAATTAGTCGTCATTTTCATTGATTTAGAGTCATTTATATCCATTTGTTGAAATTTTCTTTAATTTGGCAACATTTTCGCCACGTTGGCGACATTCCGCTAAATTCGACGCCAAAATCTCGCTAAGCGTTATGGACGGAGATATAAGTTATTCTTACAGCGAATAAATGACTATTGGTGTTCAAATCCAAAAGTATTACTCAAAGTATCTTTTCTCGTGAATGGAACGAGTTAGATTCACGAAAATGATGTCACCAAATTCATCGCATGATATTACATATGAAAAGTGAACATGTATCTTAACAGTTAATATTTTTTTTTAATTTATGGGATTTTTTGATAAATTTATTTGGAAAATGTGCAATATCTCGAGAACGGTTCATGCTAGCGTTCTAAAGTTTATGTCAATCGTTTTCTAAGGAAAAATTACATAAGAAATGTCTATTTGCGTAAGTTTATTAGATGTTTTGATTTTATGATGATTTTCTCAAAATTTCACTCGAAAATTTAGGGGGGTTCTGGACATTCGATTGTGTTTTAAAACAATAGACTTCCAGCATTCACGGATTGTGATTTTTGTACCAAATTTCATTCGAATCGCTCTATTCGTGAAATATCGTCTCCACACACACACACATACAGACATCACTTCAAAGATGTTCGATTCGTGATCATGGATGCCTGAAACGTGCTCTCCCTTCGAAATCTCAAATTCGAATTTTCGACCCCGTCACAATACTTTCCTGATACATTATGTATATAAGGAAAGTAAAAATAAAACTACTAAAACAGTTTTTATATAATATCATCAAATAATTATCCGTGTCACTCTGAGAAATTACATTCAATCTAATGAATTATGAAAGAGAAAATTCATTTGAGTAGCTAGGGTGAGTCTTTCTGCTCACATAAGATTTTATTTTACTCCATTAATAAAAAAATTAGCTGATATTAAACAAGATTCCGCAAAATTTTGTTGCAAACACTGACACCACCAGCAGAATTTTGAAACCTTAACAGCTTTATACCTCAACCTAATTAGAACATGAATTGATTGGCATCTTAATTAAAAGAAGTTAAAATTCTAATTTAAACGTCGTAACTCATTAAGTGCATCGTTATACCTCAGCGTTATTCCGGCAAAATTCGGGAATTTTAAATAAAACACAATTTTCGAACATAAAGAGTAAACTGCAACTTCTTTAAGATGTTGACATGCAATTAAATTTAAATTCTAATTGAGTGGGTAAATAACGGAATTTTTAATACCGTTATTGCTGATTAAGTCATAGGAATTAACTTTGTGTAAGATTATGTCAATTAATTAAACAAACTCAGATTCTAGATATTAAAATGCTAATTCACTTATGTTAAAGAATGCATTTTTCTTAAAAACTTGGCACTAATACTAATTAAACTAATGTGTACTCTTATTTTTCGCAAGCTAAACCTAAACTCGATATTTCATTTGCTTTTGTACGAATGTTTAATTGGATCTTAAATTAAATTAAAATTTGTTGTTGATACGCTTAATTATTGTATTAAAATATTTAATCAAGAAGATATTTTATTAATATAATTCTTCATCAAAAAGACATTTTATAAATATAGTAAGAAGATATTTCATAAATATAATTCAAGAAGATATTTTATAAATATAATTCTTATAAATTTCAATGCATCATTTTATTTCAAATTGCAATATGCCTATGTTTGAAGTAAATATATATTTTCCATACAATCATGGAAAAAATACATTTAGCATTTTTTTAAATATGAATATATTAAGAATAATATAATTGGATATTTTATAATGAAAATATAAGCTTTATGATTTGCTTGATATGGTATCTATATAAATAAAAATGAAAATCTGTCTGTCTGTCTGTCTGTTTGTCACACCATCACGGAAAAACGGCTGAACCGAATTTAATGAAACTTGGTGAATAGCCTTGAAATATCCCCCCAAAAATTTTGTCCAAGTTTCGAGTTTCTAAGACCTGGGGTTGTTGAGATATTAATGAAAAACGGAACTTTTTCCTAGGAGTTCTACTCCCTAACTCCGTGGTTTATCCAAACGAAAAGCTTGAAAATCGTTTGAAAGTGAATTAAAATTTAATCTCTGAGTTTGATGGGAGATTTTTTGCGTTAATTAGTCACTTTCTGAAAACATGAATTGTTTGAAACATGATTTAAAGGGGAAATCTATCTCCATGGTTCATGGTTTATTTAAAACAAGCTTTTACGGAACAATGAGAAGTATAGAGAAATCAAAATCGTTATTTAATTTCGCAGTTTATGTTATAAGACATGACATATTTAACATGCTATAAGATTCTATCTTATATCATGTTACTCAGAAACGCAATTAAATTAAATCTGTCTGTTAATTTTAATAATTATTTTTTCGATTTGAATAATAAATAAATGGATATAAAAATATATTTTAGAAAAGAACGATTTGATTTTTCTTATAGCATTTTTGACTGGATAATATCAATTACGGTCTTCAGGTTTAAAAATTATTATTATTTATATTTTCGGGGATTATTGATTCAAGGATTATTGATATTTTCAAGTTATTATGCAATTATTTTATTATGACAAAAATTGTTTAAACTCATATATTGTATGTTGTACGAATCTTCTACAAATACACGTGTATATCTTTTAATCTACGAGAATATAAGTAGTACAGGTATATTGACATATGTTTTGATATATATTGGCATATATTGGAATCAATTACGACCTTCTGGTATAAAGAGTACGGATATTATTGATGTTTTCAATTTATTACGTCATCTCTTTTATTTTGGCAAATATTTTTGAGACGCATATTGTAATACGGGGAATCTTCTACTAACACATTGGCATATTTTCTGATCTGCGACAATATAATTAGTACGGGGTTGCATATATATTCATTAAATTCCTATTTTTTCTTCTGTAAATTTGCTTACAAAAGGAGGCAGGATGTTTTATTCTTCAGATCTGATCGTGAAGATAATTTTGCATAGTGAGAACATATATTCTTAAACTTCTCTTTAGGAGCAATAAATTTAATATTTTAACAGAATTTGCACATGATTGCGAACTTTAAGTTTCTTTAAATTATACACTCCGTACGAATAACGGGTGTGCTGTTAGTGGTTAATAAATTTTAACATTTTAGGAGGATATATCATGTTGCTCGGCATCACAATTAAATTAAATGTGTTTGTTAATGTTTTTATTATTTTTTTTCGATTTAAATAATAAATAAATGGATAAATGAATATAAAAGTATATCTTATGAATGGACGGTTTGATTTTTCTTTTAATTATATTAATTGCTGACTGCGTACATCAATTTCATTTATTTTGGCAAAGAGTTATCAAGCTTATATCGTATTTAGCTACTAAACTCATATATTGTGTTTAGCCAATAAATTCATATAGCCGATTGTTGAAACAGAAAAAGAGTAGAGCGGGTATATCTTCTAATACAATTGTAGTGTTTTCATTTAGTATATTGAAACGGGATAAGAATGTTTCATTCAGATCTGCAAATTCAAAGCTACGAATTTGGAGGGATATCGCTAATTTGACAACTTTTCTTAAACTTTGCCAAATTGATATAAACGACACACAAACAGCTGCCATAAACCTTCGGGTTGGTCGTGTGGCTTGGGTCTTCTACATATCAATGAATTTTTTTTTTTTTTTTGTTAGAAGAGAGTACTGAAATGATGTTTGGTTAGCATTTATCTGTCAGACCAACCATCCTACTTAGTAATACATTTAGCGAATTTTTAAAATGTCACCAAATTGATAAAAATGTTTTCAAGTCTATAAAAATATCTTGAAATTGATAAAATTGCGCTACATAAATGATATTAATTGTTTTTTGTTAGGGGATAGTATTGTGATGATATTTCGTCAATTTGTCGCAAAGTGGAACTGTCAGTTCTACAGTCCCACTTGGCGATAAATTTGGCGATTTTTTAAAATGTCGCTAATTTGACGAAACTGTCGCCAAATGTTCCATAGAAATATAACTATTTAGACGATATTTTTTCTACCAATTTATTTGAAGCAAATGATATCATGTCGCTTAGCAACGGATTTAAATCCAATGTGTTTATGCGGCAGACGATTTTTATTAAATCCTTTCCGATTTGAATAATGAAGATATGTATATAAAATAAATTTCATTGCCATTTCATTTTGGACTGGATAATATCAATTATACTCTTCAGGTTTAAACATTATTATTATTGATATTTTTCGGAATTATTGATTCATGGATTATTGATATTTTTAAGTTATTACGCCATTGTTTTATTGCGGCAAAAATTGCTGACACACGCATATTGTACGTTGTACGAGTAATCTTCTAGGAATGCACGGGTATATCTTCTAACCTACGAGAATATAAGTAGTACAGGTATATTGGCATATATTTTGACATATATTGGCATATATATTGGAATCAAGTACAGTCTTCTGGTATGAAGATTAAGGGGATTAATTATATATTCAATTTATTACGTCGTCTGTTGTATTTTACCAAAAAACATTTGTGACTCATATTGCAAAACGGGTAATCTTCTACTAATAATCGGACATTATAAGTAGTACGTGTATATCTCCCCATATAATTTTAGTACTTTAATTTTGACATATATTGGAATAAATGACTGTCTTCAGATTTAAAGATTACGGGTTTATTGGTATTTTCAATTTATACATGTAATCTACTAATACAGGTTATATTTTCTAATATTCGCGTATATAATTAGTACGGGTCCCATACAATTTTAACGCTTTTATTTTGCATATATTGATTCAATTCCATATTTTTTTTATATTTGCTTACATAAGGGGTTCAAGATGTTTTATTCTTCAGATATGTCCATGAAGATAATTTTATATAGCGAGAACAGAGATTCTTAAACTTCTTTTTAGGAGCATCATATTAAATATTTCAACAGAATATTTTGATTAAACATGTCATTTAGTATACTATAAGAATTTGGGCATGATTATGAATTTCAAGTTTCTTTATATTATATACTCCGTACGAAGAACGGGTATGCTGCTAGTACTTAATATATTCGATATTTTTAAGCAGCACGCTTAACCAATTTTTGTTGACGAAGCAAAACAAGGACGTAGAAGTTAAGGACATTGTACATAACGAAATTGCACCTTCAACTTATATGCGTTGCAAACAAGCTTAATTGCTGAAAAGGCGCAATTTTTGGCCCTATATTTTTGGTACAATTTAAATGTAAATATATAATCACTTCTAACTACAAACGTCTATATATTTATATTCGTTTACATTTTAAATATAATTTACCACTTTTAAAAAAAGTGTTAAATGATTAAGAAATGAATAAGTAAACATCGGACTAAAAATTAAAAAAATCTCAAAATTTAAATACATGAGGTAAAAATAAATAAAACATGTTAAAATTTATTAAAAATTCTGGACGGTCTTATAATAGTGTATGATCCAGAAAGTTGATAAGCAGCAATACTTAACAACCTTTATTATGCCGACATCACTCTGATTGGCTGCAGTGTTGTCAAGATTCATTTTTATTGCAGGCTGCAACGATGATCACTGAGATATGCACAGTCCATCTGGGGGACAGTGGATCATCTTCAGCTCAGTCTCAACAGGCGTCGCATTTTATAGATTTTCGTAGTTTTACGAGTATGGCGCTTCAAAACAAGCTAGTTAATTTCACTCATAATGGACGAATTTTCACAACATTGCCATCTAAATAATCAATTTATATCGCTCCTTTACTTTTGAGGGGAAAATATCTAATTTTGCCTTTCTTACATTCAGCTTTATTTGGAACAAAAATCAATCCAAAAGGAATGAAATTTCAAATGCAAGAACAAATTTGTGAAAATGGGTTTACAAATATTTTAAACCGGATTTTATTTTTTTTCGGTTCTAAACATTTTTATTTTCTATTTTTCTTTAATTTTATACTCTGGATACTCCAGGGAGTCGAACCCTTCATCTCAGTATTTATAACTTAACGTTCTATACCACTGCACTGTTATATTTCTTGTGGGTATTTTAGTTGCTCATACATCATAAGGTTATTGAAAAATTTATATTTTGTACAAAAAAGGTAAATACTTATAGTTCTATATACTGTAAAGCATTCTGCAACCTTTTCTCATTTTCATCAGTTATTTTGTTCATAATTTCAGTAGAAATTCGCAATTACAGGCATTTATGAAAATTCCAGCTTCATTTCCGATAGTGTGTGTGTGTATATATATATATATATACATACATACACAAAGTGTCTCAAAAACATTAACCTCGGTTTTTATTCTTTAAATATTGATCTTAGACATATATAATAAATTACAAAGTTGCGTAAAAGAAGGTACAGAATTTTATGAAATCGGTTAAAATTTTCAAGGGAGTTAAATTTTAAGAAATACAAAACTTAAATTTTTATACGGTTCCCGTACAAAAACATTTCCAATGAGTAAAATGTGCCCCATACACTAATAAGATGATGTATAAAATTTCAGCATTTTATCATAAAAAGTCCCAGAGATATGAAAAGACAAATATGCTGACTTAAACCACTTTCGATGCATCGACATGGGTTCTCAGAGGGGAAAACTCTAGTCTACAGATCGCTTTTCAGGGGTCATACACAAATTACGAAAGAAAACAGTGATTATATAAATAAATAATAATTTTGCTATTTATTGGTACAAAAGTATCTACGCTGTGTAGAAATAATAACTTTACACAAGATTACAAAACTTGTTCAAAATGTTTTCCATCCATGCCAAAGATCCATTAAAGATAAGAGGCAGATATTACTTGCCTATGATGCATTTCTGCGTTACGTCATTTGCACTCTTGCTGTAAACATTTACCATTTTAATTTGTGATTAATCACTCACCAAATTTGTTTAAACATATCTCTGGGACTTTTTATGATAAAATGCTGAAATTTTGTACATCACATTATTAGTGTATGGGGCACATTTTACTCATTGAAAATCTTTTTGTACGAGGGCTGTATAAAAATTTAAATTTTGTATTTCTTCAAATTTAATTCCCTTAAAAATTTTAATCGATTTCATAAAATTCTGACCCTTTTTATACGCAACTTTGTAATTTGTTATATAAACTCTATAACAAAAAAAGCGACGCACCAAGAAGGAGTTGTCCAATTGTGATAAAAATTGGTGGATGTGAAGAGCATACATAGAAAAAGAAACGATTAAAATTTCAGAATAATTTAATGATTTAGAGTTTGACCGTATACAAAAGGAGGAAGTCAATAAGACGTTGGCTCACCTACGGCCTGGATGCAAGATGTCACCCGGCGCATAGACTGAAAAAGTTCACGGATGGTGTCCTGCGGAATGTCTTGCCAAATTGTCTCCAACTGTCGGGCTAAATCGTCAACATACCGGGATGGTTGCAATCACCTTCCCATAACGTCCCAAATGTGCTCCATGGGAGAACGATCAGGAGACCAAGCTTGCCAAAGAAGTGTTGGGCAAGCTTGAAGACAATTCATAGCAACACTTGCCGCATGCGGTCAGGCATTATCTTGTTGAAAAGTAAGTCCGGGGTGTCACAAAAGGAACGGTAACACAACCGGTCGTAGAATGTTGTCTACGTACCACTGTGCTGTCAGTGTGCCAGAAATGACTACCAAAGGGGTCCGGCTATAAAAGGAGATGGCACCCCAGACCATAACGCCCTGTTGTAGGCATATGTGACGTGCGATAGTAAGGGCAGGATCCCACGCTGCCCTGGTCGTCTCCAGACACGTCTGTGGTTGTCGTCAGGACACAGTTGGAAACGGAACTCGTCACTAAAGACTCAAAATGGCTTCCATACGAAATTTCACTACAATCGGACAACTCCTTCTTAGTGCGTCGATTTTTTTGTTATAGAGTGTATATCTAAGATCAATATTTAAGATATAAAAGCCGGGGCTCCCAAAAATTTGTATCTTTGGGACACCCTGCATATATATATATATATATATATATATCATCATAACTATCAGGAAACTTACACCCCATTAAGGACAGCTGATTCCAATGAAAATTTCAATAACATGCTTGCAATTGTTTTACAGTGAATAACGATAATATTTTCATTTGATCTTCTGTTCAGGCTTGAAGGGATACGCTATATAGATTTCCGTCATTTTTCTGTAATGGACTGTACACTTTTAAAACAAACTAGGTAATTTAACTTATTACGAGCTAATTTTCACACCTTCGTCATCTCAATAATCTACTCATTCTTTCAACTGAAATTCCCTCCTTTTTTTTTTCAGAGGAAATCTATTTCTACTTTTGCGTTTATAATATTCAGCTTTGTTTGGAACAAAAACCAAGTCCACAAAGAATGAAATTTCGAATGCAAGAACTGAAATGCAAAAGCAGCTTTATACATTTTTAACCGGATTTTATAAAGTAATATTTTCCCCACGTTCCATTTTTTTTTTTTTTTTGCTTTAGTTTTATATTCTTGGATACTTCGGGGAATCAAACACTCAATTTGAGTATTTATGACCTCAAACTTTGCACCACTGCAACATTCGGGTTCTTGCGTGTATTTCGGTTAGTTATAGACCATAAGTTTATATAAAAAATTGATACTTGGTAGTAGAAGGATAAATAGTTATCTTTCTATAGTGTAAACGAGAATATTTTCATTTGATTGTTGCAGAACAAAATGTTTGACTTCTCAAAGAGAGCAGAAGGCATATCTACTTGTTATAGAGATAAAATCATATGGAAATACATGAAAATAATTAATACTTTAAAAATAATAAAGACAACCAAAAAATTTGCTATAATTTAAAGTATTTTATTAAAATCTTCTCTTACAACGTACAGGCTGTGTCATTTTAGTACGTCTTATAAGGAAAATTTTAATAACATACTTTTAATTATGGCCAATTTTTTGGTTGTCTTTATTATTTTTAAAGTATTGTTATAGAAATTTGATACTTTGGTGATAGTTTTTATGTTACGAAACAGAGGGAACGGTTTGGCATATTAAAAGCTTAGGAACTTGGTCAAAAACTTGAAAGCGCAAACATTCCAAAGAGAGTAATTGCTCTAAAAAGCGCAATTATTCTGAACTGCCGAAATGGTGAGGCTAGCTAATTAAACCGAAAGTAGCGAAGCATTTTGATCCAAAATGGTTTGTCCTTTCTGAGCGAAAATAAAACTCTCGTTTTTGTTTAGAGAGTACAATATAGATATAGAAAAATGTATGTTAAAAAATTCTTTGAGAAACGCATCTACTTTTAGCAGCAGAGGCGCACATTTCTCCCACTTCTAATAAAATATCTCTACATATTTCTTGTCCCTCCATTTGTTGGAGGCTCAATTTAAAATTTAATCAAAAATAAAAAATTATTTAAAAATATATGTTAATATATGTGGTTCAGCAAGTTACATTAAATTGCTTACTTTACATTATGCGTGTAAGATAAGAATATTGTTTTACATATTGTTGATATTTTTAGATGGTTTGGCAACATTTTGAAATTTTTGAACATAAGAATTAAATTTGATGCTCCAGAACAACGGCCCGGTGGCAGAGTTGTAAGCTAGCCCTTGTCTAGTTCTAGTTTTTCACATATGGATTTAGACATAAAGTTTGGCATCAGTAAGTGCATTTGTTCTTGCGCGCGTCCAAACATAAGACATACAGACTGACAAGGGTTGCTTTGACAAGCGTGCACATATACAGACAAGGGTTCTGGAGGTCTTAAAATGCGTGCTCTTCCGTCAAAATATTGAATTTCAAAATTTTTGTGAAAACTATACTTTATTTATACAATAGAATGCAAAATTAAAAGTATAAAATGTTCGTAAATTGTATCGTAAAAACATAATTATATAGATGAAGCACCTCCAATTCCTACAAACTATATCTTACATGAAATATAGTAAATTTAAACTTTTATTAAACATCCTAATCATTTATAATTTACGCATCATGTAACAAAGCAAGCACAGGCATGAAAGTTTAAGAATATTTATTTTATACACATGTTGTTAATATTTTCAAAAGATTAAAATCCATATTCTTAAACTTTCATAGCCATATCCTTAAACTTTCATACCGATATTTTTTAGCAAGTAAAGCAAGTACAGGCTTAAAAAGATATATTCATACATAAACTTTGAAGTGACCAAAGTTGCCATTTGATATCATAATCATACTTGTATTATTACTCAAAATGCAAGAATGTCAAAATGTGAAAACAATCGGGAATTGAAATGAAAGAGATAAAAAGGTACATTTTTAAACAAATAATTGGAGTTCTCCAGTTCAGAAACTCGATATATTGCCAGATTCCAGAATAAAAATTATTTTTTAATAAAAGTTTCTTTCTC
The DNA here is from genome assembly GCA_951213105.1 of Amaurobius ferox. Classification (NCBI taxonomy): domain Eukaryota; kingdom Metazoa; phylum Arthropoda; class Arachnida; order Araneae; family Amaurobiidae; genus Amaurobius; species Amaurobius ferox. The sequence goes on along the minus strand of OX578138.1, from coordinate 53,663,551 downwards.
CAATTTTTCTCCCCCTTTTCTCTCCCAAAGCACATTAATTCTTTTTAGTTTGGGGGAAAAATATTTTTTGCTGCTTTTTTAAACTATTTCTTTTGGAAAGCTACTTTTAAGACTCCCAGTATATTTTGTGTTTCGGCTGTCAATAAATCAATACATTGGATAAAATTGCCATATTTCAACTTCATCAAATCGGATAAGGGTATCTCCCGTCTAACAAACTATAAGAAAATAGAACAAAATAGTTCCTTATTAGAAAAATATGATCAGATCGAATAGCTAAAGAAGTTCGGGGAAATAGTTTATATCTTTTATCTTTGTGATTTCAGTGATGGTTCATTAACGTCGTGCAGAAACTGTTTTACAATTTTAGCAAGAATGTGTTTAATAAGAAAAAAAATTCAATTATTATTTCTCATAATAAAATAATTTTAGAAGAATAGGAAGTATAAATAGAATTAATAGAAGAAAAAGAAAAATTAATTTTTCAATTTTTTTTTTTCGAAAAATTGACCGTCATCCCCTATTCAGTTTAATTCTAATATCAATAGGCCCTTGACTGTCGTTGCTTGAAATAGTCGTACCAAATTTTAATCGATTTTCTAAATTTGTTTGACGGGTATTCTTGAAGAAATTTAAAAGCATGATTGAAATGTGACTGATTGGCATTCAAGGACGCTCGAAATCTGTACGTCCATCCAAATCCGAGTCGATATTTTTATCCTATCACAATAATTTTCTTTTACATATATACCATGCCTTACAGGAAAAATAAATAAATATAATTAAATCATTATCATGTTAAAACAATACGTAATTATTGAAAGAAACGACTTACCTCACATCTCGTTCTATTAATATTAGCTAAATTCAATCGAAAAACTTTGTCCCTAGAAAAAAAAATATTACAATTGTAAGTTGTTTTCAAATAATTTCTAATAATTTATATGTAATAAAAATGTCATATAATAAGCATTAGTAAATAAGTCTTATATATAAAATTGATATTTATATAATAAACATTATTCATATAATAAGCATTATCTATATTTATTTATGTAATAAGCATTATTAGATAAGTATTATTTATATAATAAGCATTATAAGTATTTTTTTATATAATAAGCATTATTAGATAAACATTATTTATATAATAAGCATTATTAAATAAGCTTTAATAATAACCATATTTAAAAAAATAATAAGCATTATATTATAATCATTATTTAAACATAACTAGGAATAATAATTCAAGAGGAAATATAAATTTAAAATGCTACATGCATTAAAATAACACCAATGTAATCAAATTTTTATTTTTCAAAAATTAGTTATGATTATTAAAATTAAAGTATCTCATCTCTATAGTCTTCCGAAAAGGTGCTTAATAACCGAACATCAAGCAAACGTATCATAATAATAGGCATTGAACTGACCGACTCATTGGGTGACATATCAGAATTATAGAGCACTTTCACTATAGCCAGAATATTGGTTTCGGTGCCATTCAATTCGTTTAAGCTTTGAAACCAAGTAAAAAATCGAAAATTATGGTTTACGGAGCGAAGATATAATGAAAACACTCAAAACGACTTTGCTTAATTCTCGCACATCTCCACTCTAACTACAATCTCGTTTCTGTCTTATACGACCCATATCATCTAGAACAGTGGTTGGCTCTCAACATGTGCCATGCGTACCACTTGGGCGTAAGTGGTAACATTTTGGGGGGAAACCCTGGGGTGCGATGAATCGATGAAAAGTTCAAGCTTTATATATATATATATATATACACTGGAGGAAAATAAAATCCCAACACCAAGAAGGAGTTGTGCTAGATAAACGAAATTTGGGAGGCTCGTTTGCACATATGAAAGATTCCTATTCAAATTTCGCACTAGACGAATAAGAGTGGCGCTAATAGCGCCACTATGATCATGCAAATCACGTTTGCTTTAAATACTCGGTGTAAATTTCGTGAGCGTTATTTATCTTCCATCCTTATCTAGACTGGGTGTTGTGAGCTAGGTTTGAGTCAAGAATGCCTTTAAGGAGACGCAGGGTGCAGTATCAGCAGCTTAGTGAGTTTGAACGAGGCCGTGTAATAGGGCTACGAGAAGGTGGGTTTTATTTCCCGCGATATTGCTTGACGACTTGGCAGGTATGTATCTATCCACTGTGCATGATTGTTGGCAGCCATGGTCACGGGAAGGCACTGTCTCAAGAAGACCGGGGTCCCGCTGCACACGGGCCACTACTGAAAGGGAAGACCGCCGTATTCGCCTCATGGCTGTGGCGGATCGTACTGCATCTGCAGCAGCAATTAGAGCTTCTGTTGGCCCCAGAGTGACAGACACAGCGAACTGTAAGAAATTGATTACTTGAGGGACAGCTCCGAGCAAGACGGCCTGTAGCGTTCATACCACCAACACCGAATCACTGCCATCTACGACGTCAGTGGTGTCAAGCTAGAGCTCATTGGAGGGCTGAGTGGAGATCTGTTGTATTCTCAGGTGAGAGCCGTTTCTGTCCTGATGCCAGTGATGGTCGTATGTTGGTGAGAAGGAGACCAGGTGAGCGCTTGGAAGCAAGATGTCTGCGGCTTAGACACACTGGACCTACACCAGGAGTTATGGTCTGGGAAGCCATTTCCTATGACAGCAGGAGCACTCTCGTCGTTATTCCAAACACCTTGACAACAAATTTGTACATCAGACTTGTGATTGAACCGGTTGTGCTGCCATTCATGAGCAGTATTCAAGAGGGTGTTTTCCAACAGGATCACGCTCGTCCTCATACCGCTACTGCCACCCAACGTGCTCTACAGAGTGTCGACATGTTGCCTTGGCCTGCGAGATCACCAGATCTTTCTCCCATCGAGCACGTGTGGGACATTATTGGAAGACAAATCCAGCGCCATCCACAACCAGCATTAACCGTTGCTGATTTGACGCACCAAGTGCAACAGACATGGAACTCCATCCTACAAAATGACATACGGCACCTGTACCACACAATGCATGCACGTTTGCATGCTTGCATTCAAAATCGTGGCGACTACAGCGGTTATGAATGTACCACCATTTCACATTTGAAATGGCTCTTCTCGCGCATATTTTTACCTGTGATCTTGAAACTTTAATCAAATAAATATGTTACCTACACAATTGCCTTGCTTAAATTTCATTCCTCTAAACTAATTTCTTCTTGGTGTTGGGATTTTATTTTCCGCCAGTGTATAATCATTTGAATGTTTAAGGATTTAAATATTTAAACAACACATTTTCAAATTTACATAGTGTTTTTAATCAAAATGGGGACAAAAAAAAATTGAAGTATAAAATAATATAATAAGCGACAATAAAACTATACGTTTTCCATTACACATATGCTGATGCATGCATGTAGGGACGTTTGTATATTTTCAAACACTTACATGGCACCGACGTACAGGATGTCCCTTCGAATATCGAGGAAGAACGTTCTGTAGAATAATCGTCCGCAGTTGAATTCGCGAACATGTTCTGAAAGGAAGAAAATACATATATAAATTACATGCAACTATTTACAGAAATGAATTAAATAATTTATTAGATTTCTTGAAGAATATAATGAATTACATATAATAAAAATCTGCGAGGTTTCAAATTTCAGACTTTAGGCGAATCTATTGTGCTACAGCCAAAATCCGGGCCCGTGCCGGAAAACATTTTCATTGAAGAATCTGAGCACAGCCCGTTCCGTAAATCTGGGTTCAAAATTTTCTCAAAAAAGATAACCCAAAGAAATGAAAGCTATTAGTCTGGTCTCAGAAATAAATTATGATTTTTTTTTCTTTTTACTGCGAAGCTTTCAATTCTTTCATATAATCAATTAAAAATCATATGCAATCACTGACCAAGTCCAACACCGACCAAAAAATTTTAGAATAAACCCAGAGTACAGACAAATCTAATACCATATACACCCCGACGGCTAAATTCGAGCCCATGCGTGTGCCCGCAGTACACGTGCCACTCAGTGGCACGCTGAAGTGTGTTGTGTGGCATGTGGAAACCTGATATTTTTTCAGACTGAACATTATGTTGCGTCTTAATAAATTTCGGCATCATACTAGTTTAATTGTAAAAAAGCAATATAATCAACACATTTTTACTTTCCTTATATACATAACGCATAAGGAAAGTACTGTGACGTGGTCGAAAATTCGAATTTGCGACAGGAGAGCACGTTTCAAGCATCCCTGATCACGAATCAAGCATTTTTGAAGTGATGTCTGTGTGTGTGTGTGTGTCAGTGAGTCTGTGGAGACGATAACTGACGAACGAATGGACCGATTCGAACGAAATTTGGTACAAAAATCACAATCCGTAAACACTGTAAGCCTATTGTTTTTATACGCAATCGAATGGTCAGAACCCCCCTAAATTTTCGAGTGAAATTTTGAAAAAATCGTCAAAAAATCAAAACCGCCAATAAAGTTACACAAATAGACATTTCTTATGTAATTTTTCATTAGAAAACGATTGACATAGATTTTAGAACGCTAACATGAACCGTTCTCGAGATATTACACATTTTTCAAAAAAATTATCAAAAAGTTATATAAAATAAAAAAAAAATATTTCCTATTGAGAAACACGTTCACTTTTCATATGTAATACCATGCGATAAATTGGGTGACATCATTCTCGTGGATCTAGCTCGTTCCATTCATGAAAAAAGATACTTTGAGTAATACTTTTGTATTTGAACGCCAATAGTCATTTACCTGCTGTAAGAATAACTAATTTCTCCGTCCATAACGCTTTTCGAGATTTTGGCGACGAATTTGGCGGAAAGTCGCCAACTTGGCGACATTTTTAATTGTTGCCAAATTAACAAAAGTCTCGCTAAATTATTGAAAATGACGATTAATTGAAGAAAATTTAATATCTTGGAAGAATATAAGTATCTACTATAAGAATAACATTTTTTTAACTGTAAAAGTAGTAAATGCATTGCATTATATAAGGAAAGTCATGTGTCGCCCACATCAGATTTTATTTTTCAAATTTATAGTGCATCTAATATGAACGATCGAGTTCTGTCTCAAAGGCAACGCTTTGTAGGGTGTATCGTCATTCAAACTGATTTTGTGTAGTAAAAGAACGAACTACGAAGTAGTTCGTTCTTGGCAGTGACTAAGGACGCATACTCCCATCAAAAGAATTATCGTCACCTTCATATGCCTGCTTTATTCAAGGAAGTTTTGGAAGCATTTATCTTACAAGCTGAAATTTGATTTATTGCAGAACCATATAAGTCTTTTTATTATCAAAATTAATATCATGCAAAATTGTCGAAAGGTAAGGAGGGATTAGGTAGATGAAATAGTTTCGATAATTTTTCATAAAATCAATCTTGGATAAGATTTATTTAGTATTGTTTTGATTTAGATCTTCTTATGCCTTTAATTTGTTAGGTAAAATTGTACATAGTTCAACTTTCAGGAGAAAATTTTATCTAAAGACACTGATTTTCGCAATGCAAATACATGAAACGAGCAATACACAGTCATGATGTACTTACAGGACATAACGTAATGAAGTGAAAATTTGATAGATGAAAATGAAAATGAAGATGAAAACGTCACTGGAGCCTGTGTGCACAGCAAAATTTAAAATCTATGCATAAACTGTTCACTTTTGGATACTGGCATTTCAAAATTAACAAACAATTTTAACTGCAATAATGCGAAAACTTGTTGAGTTTGTGGCAACATCTCTCTCAAAGTTCACCTCCCCTGGTCCGTGACGTCATGAATGACGAAATGCTATGCTCAGGACATTAAGCTGACAACTTTTTGATTCGTTGCAAGGCTGACTGCCCAACATTATATTAAAGAATTTTGTCTCTACGTGATCTGAGAGCTGAGCCTGTTAAAAAGTTGAACGATGGAGCATAAAGAGTTTACATGAAGTTTATAAGAAGTGCAAAGAATAATAGTAGAAATAGGATTTAGAAAATATAAATGGGTAGGCAGCACAGTCTATAATCTTGCAGAAGGGTTCAGTATTTGAAGTTCTGCCACTGATTACCACACAAATTGGAGTAACCCAAAACACAATATGACACTATTCCCAACAAAATTACAGAAGTCCCAACAAGACAGAAAAACAGTCCAAACGTCACAGAGACGTCCTAGATGGATAGAAAATCGGTACAAATGGGGCAAATATACATAAAAGGAATAAATTTTCAGGGCACTCATTTAGAACATTGAAAAAGTTAATTAGGTTTTGGATGTGTTTAGCGCTGACAAAAGATATGCAACATATCCAAAAACAGCTATATGCAGCATTGTAAATTATTCTGTGCGCAATTATGTTACTTATGTTTTCTTTATCTTTTGCTCAAAGTACTTTTACTTATATTATGAAAAATTATTGTATAATCAATATTTAAATTTTTCACTGAACACTCAAGAAAATTGATATTCAGTAAAATTATTTCACTCTTTAACTGCGAACATTCGTTTAAAGACACGACGAACAAGACGTTTCTCGAATCTCCACCAAATCGATTCAGCACTAAGAGAACATCAATCGAACTTCCATCGAAATCATCTTTTTGCGAAATACATGTTCGTTCCTTCTATCTTAAGCGCAAAAAAAATAAAATAAAATAAAATAAAAGAAAATGACTGCAATTTCCGCCGCAAAAAACTTCTGAATTTCTGAAGAAAGTTATGTTTGGAATGGTGTTTTGCTGGAAAAGTTATCGACTCTAAACGTGCTTCGTAAACGAATGTTGAACGGTAGGGCACATCGCAACCAGGAGACGACTTAGAAATATTTTCAATTTTCAATCTTGTCACATTTTCTCTCTTCCTTCACAGAGGAGGTGGGGATGACTGTAAGAATACCTCGGCTCATTTTATATTTATTCCACCGCGAATGAGGTATTCAAGGCAGATCAGAGCAGATTCAAGCAGTATTCGGCATGAAAAGCATACAAGGCCAAGTTCCGTTAAATTAATTTTTTTGTTGGCAGATAAATATATACCATTGCAGTACGACAAGGTAGAAATAAGGACATTTGTTTCAGTAAAGACATTTTTAAAATGTCTATTTGATTATAAAATGTAATTTTTCTTCATGCTATAAAACCATATCAGAAGAATAAGAACCTAAATGTTCAGTATTGCACAAATATCACCAATTCCATTACAGTGTAAAATAAGTTGAATGCTCCGGCAGGACACAAACTTGCTGCAAGCAATACATTTAAAAATGTGCGAAAATTGATAATGCATGCTTCACAACTGACCAACTGATTTTCAACAACTCGCTACAACTGCCAAATGCGTGGCAATAGCTTCTCCATGAGTTGATTTATTAATAGTTTTTAACTAGATTTATTAATAGTTTTGAACTGAATAGTTGTTAACGTAATTAACATATTTTCTAAATACACTTCTCTACTATCCTTACTTTCCAAGTGGTGATTTCGCCATGTCTCTAATGTCACTTGATCGCATTGTGCCGATAGTCTTCACCATGACTTTTTTAACTATATCCACGGTGCGGGATACAGTTAAACTTTGATCGTCACAAACCCAAGTGTATACGTGACACTCAGACAAATCTATACCGTACACCAAACTTGTTTTCGTCCTACAGACATCGAAACAAGTTTATAGCGTAAACTCAAGAATATTGACATTTAGAAAATATTGTCAGCCAACGGACAGCAAAACAAATTCTCACCAGATAACGGCAAAAATTGGGATCAAATAGACGCTGAAACAAGTTGTTACTAAACAAATACCAAAGCAAGCGTTGTCACCAAACAGACATCGAAACAAATTGCACTAAACAATTGCTAAAAAAACTATTCCTTTAGCGGCTGACGGTTTTTTCGATTTCAGTTCAGTGGATGTATGTAACTTGTAAGATGTGATATTTGTGACTAGCAGCCCTCTTGCAATCAGTGTCAACCTCCAACTAGAACAAGACTACTGTAGCCTTGAAATGGAAGATGCCATTGACCTCCCCCCCCCCCCCCAAGATGGATATTAGGGAGTTTAGAGGAATAATTGCAACCTTGATGAATAATTTGATATTTTAATATCTACTCCAAGCTTCAAGTATAGCCCTCCAAGCTGGTGTCCTTAACCCAACCAATGGATGCTATGATGAAATTTATTTATTTTTAAGGATTGAAAAACCATTAAAAGTTTACTGGATGATTAAGTAAGAATTAAAAGTAAAATGAGTGATTAAATAAGGATTAAAAGCATATTGAATGGTTACATATTTTAATTAAAGAAGCATTAAAAGTTTACTGCATGATTAAGCAAGCATTAAAAGTAAAATTATTGATTAAATAAGGAATAAAAGCATAATGAATGATAAAATAAACAGTAAAAGAAAAATTAATTAAATAAAGAATGAATGGTTAAATAAGCATTTCAAAGAATGCTGAATGATTAAGTAATAGTTAAAAACACATTCCATAATCGTATTTCAGGAGTTAGAAAGAAGATTAGTTACTTGAAGGCCAGTCGCATTACATCAGAAAGAAGTGAGACTAATTTTAAATTCAGTTAACTGTTTTTGAAAAATGGTTTGTTAACACAATGTTCTCAGAGGGTTTATCCAAACAATGTTCTTAAAATAATTTGTCCTGATGATTATCTGTTATTTCTATTCTTTTCGAATTTATACCAAATACAAAAATATTATCTAAAATATATGTATACCTCCGATGGCATTAATAAGGATGTCGAAACCAAATATAGTTTTTAGCATTGATTCTACAGAAATATTTTCTTCAATTTTTCAAAGAAGCTTTAAACATTGTTAGAGTACTTTTCTCTAACAAGCAAAATGTAGTGAAAAAAAAATATATATCTTTCATTACATAACTTCAGGATTTCTTGAAAAAATGTTGGAGAAGTCCTTAGATTTGAAAGTTTATCGTAACAGAACGGATTTTGCAAACTTGAAGATTGTTTTGTTCAAAATGGCGGAAACGCTTCTATAATCTGCTTCTTTTTTTTTATTTATTACAGGGATAGAATTAATCAAGTATTTATAACAATAGCCATGGCTGAATTCCAGCGAAATTATGAAAGCTAATTTTTCGACAAACTGTGGATTATTATCAATTTTATTATATTGGGGGAAATATGGAAGAAATAACACCAGAAAATTAATGCACCTAAAAATTAAATAAAAACTAAAGGCTAGGGGAAATGCCGCTACCTTCCACGTGATTCCAAGTGGGCATTCAATTCTGAACCACATAGACTGAAAAGTTGACATCCTGTGAGATATTCTAGTGGACATTCCAGATAAGAGAAGTGGTATGGCCTCAATATTCAACCTCTGAATGAAAATATGTACATTTTATAAAAATATGTCTTTGCATTCACATATACACAAAAATCTGATGTGGGCAACACATGGCTTTCCTTATATAATGCAATGAATTTACTACTTTTACAGTTAAAAAAAAATGTTATTCTTATAGAAGATTCTTATATTCTTTCAAAGATATTGAATTTTCTTCAATTAGTCGTCATTTTCATTAATTTAGCGCCATTTTTATCAATTTAGCGAGAGTTTCGTTAATTTGGGACCATTTAAAAATGTCGCCAAGTTGGCGACATTTCGCTAAATTTGTCGCCAAAATCTCGCCAAGCGTTATGGACAGGATATAAGTTATTCTTACAGCGGATAAATGACTGTTATCGTTCAAATACAAAAGTATTACTCAAAGTATCTTTTCACGTGAATGGAACAAGTTAGATCCACGAGAATAATGTCACCCAATTTATCGCATGATATTACATATGAAACGTGAACATGTTTCTTAACAGTTAATATTTTATTTTAATAGGACTTTTTGATAAATTTATTTGAAAAATGTACAATATCTCGAGAACGGTTCATGCTAGCGTTCTAAAATTTATGTCAATCGTTTTCTAAGGAAAAATTACATAAGAAATATCTATTTGCGTAACTTTATTAAAGGTTTTGATTTTTTGATGATTTTTTCAAAATTTCACTCGAAAATTTAGGAAAGTTCTGAACATTCGATTGTGTTTTAAAACATTAGGCTTCCAGTATTCGTGGATTGTGATTTTTGTACCAAATTTCATTCGAATCGCTCCATTCCTTCGTGAGATATCGTCTCAACAGACTCACACACACACACACACACATCACTTCAAAAATGTTTGATTCGCGATCAGGGATGCTTGAAACGTGCTCTCCCGTCGAAAACTCGAATTCGAATTTTCGAACCCGTCGCAATACTCTCCTTACACATTATATATATAAGGAAAGTAATATGTGCAGTACGCCACATAAATTTGACACAAATTGCTTCAGGGCTTTAAAATTAAGAAGGTTAATGATATTGACAAAATCTCGTTTCATATAGCTAAACTGTATATTTTATAAAATACATTTTTCGAATTTTTTCTGCATTCGTATCTAGGTAATATGCGCAGTATGACACCTAAATTTGGTACCAATTGTGTCAGCGGTTTGGGAGATTACAGAAGGTCAACAATTTGACACCCACAAAACGGTCAAAAGTCATTTCTGGTATCTAAAGAGAAGGCAGTCCTAACATACAATGCAGTTTTGTATCCCCAGAATTACTGAATGTGTTGTAGTAAATAAATGCTATTTAAAATATCGAATAAGTCTTAAATCATTTTTAAACACATGAGATACACAAATGAAAATCTGATGTGACTTTCCTTATATGATGATATTTTTAGAATTAAGTTATTCAATAAAGATAAAACATTTTGTTGAATAATCGCAATAATTATTTTAAGCTCAAACTGCCGAAATTTCACAAATTGATGGTGCTTGATACGTAGAAATCCCAGTCATTTATAAAAAAATCTAATGTGCAACACATGACTTTCCTTATAGTAAATATAATGCAATGAATTTACAATTTTTATAGTAAAAAAAAAATAGATTATTTAATCTTGCCAAGCGTTATGGATGGAGAAATAAGTTATTCTTACAAGAAATAAATGGCTATTGGCGTTCAAATGCAAAAGTATTACTCAAAGTATCTTTTTTCATGAATGGAACGAGCTAGATCCACGAGAATGATGTCACCAAATTTATCGCATGGTATTCCATATGAAAAGTGAACATGTTTCTCAATAGGAAGTATTGTTATTTACTTTATAGGATTTTTGGATAATCTTTTTGAAAAATGTGCAATAGCTCGAGAACGGTTCATGTTAGCGTTCTAAAATTTATGTCAAGCGTTTTCTAATAGAAAATTACATAAGAAATGTCTATTTGCGTAACTTCATTAGCGGTTCTTATTTTTTGACGATTTTTTTCATAATTTCACTGGAAAATTTAAGGGGGTTCTAAACATTCGATTGCGTATAAAAACAATAGGCTTCCAGTGTTTACAGATTGTAATTTTTGTACCAAATTTCGTTCGAATCGTTCCATTCGTTCGTCAGTTATCGTCTCCACAGACTCACTGACACACACACACACACACACATTACTTCAAAAATGTTCGATTCGCGATCAGGGATGTTTAAAACGTGTTCCCCCGTCGAAAACTCGAATTCGAATTTTCGACCCCATCACATTACTTTCCTTATACATTATGTATATAAGGAAAGTGAAAATCATTTTAAACAAATATAAAACCCTGTGTCATTAGAAATGCGGAAGACGTATATTACTAGTTCTATTATTGATTTTGCAGCTGCGTAATTTTAAACATCCTTCAAAAAAGTTTTAAGCATTATTTCAATCCTTTTCTTTAACAAGCAAGATAAAGCTCAGCCGAAAATAAAATCTATATCTTTGATTACAAAACTTTCTCGGAATAATGTTGGAAAAAGTCTCATCTTTGAAAATTTATCGTAGTAGAACGTGTTTCGTAAGCGAAACTCCAGAAAATGTTTCTGATACAAAATGGCGAAAAAAAAAAGAACTATTTCCCTTTCTTTACCTTCCTTACTTATTGAATATTGCTCGAAAGGTTAGTGCAGTTAATCAAGTATTTTTTCTGTCTGTCGTGTTTGAATTCAGATATTAGATTGCATTTAATTCATCTCTATATTAGTTCATTTTTCAATGGATTAAGATATTTTAGAACGTTAAAATGAAAATCTTACTGCAACTCTATTACCTTGAATTTCTTCCAAAAGAAGAAGTAAAACATATAGAATACTTGTTCTATGTGTTTCGATTGAAAAAAAAAAAGAGATTATTTCTTTATAAATTTATTCTAGCATCTTAAAATATAGTACATTTTAAATGTTAACATATAAGGTTGAAGTTTCGTAAAATTTCGTGAATGATATGTCAGATATACTGTAAAAAATAAAATTTGATGTGGGCAACACATGATTTTCCTTATATAATGCAATGGATTTTTACAATAAAAAAATAGGTTTTTCTTATAGTAGCTATTTATATTCTTTCCAATAAATTGAATTTTTGTCAATTAGTCGTCATTTTTACTGATTTAGTGTCATTTTTATCCATTTGGCGAGATTTCCGTTAATTTGGCAACATTTAAAAATTTCGCCAAGTTGGCGATTTTCCGCCAAATTCGGCGCCAAAATCTCGCTAAGCGTTATGGGCGGAGAAGTAAGTTATTTTTATAGTAGATAAATAACTATTGGCGTTCAAATACAAAAGTATTACTCAGAGTGTCTTTTCTCATGAATGGAACGAGCTAGATCCACGGAAATGATGCAATTTTCACAGGATCCAGTTTTAACCGGACTGGACTGGATTATTCTTGCTTTCCACTGTTCTTAATATGCGCACGAGAATTAAATTGTCTAGGAGTTGAAATTTTTAAAGCCTTGCAAGAATATATGCATGTGTAGGACCTCTACTCGTACCTGAGATTCAGACCAGGCACTTGTAGATTGTAAGGTTAAAGTGAGAGAACCTTTCGATCAAAAGTGGGCGTTATAGTTCAAGGAAAGTCCACTGTGAGTAGAATGCCTATATTTGCGACTCTGGGGAATCTTTTGCCGTGAAGTTTCTTCTCTTGGAAAGCGTTGTAGTTCCTAATAGAAAACAACTTTTCCTAACCTTTCCTTGGCACTAAAGGAAAATTTCAGAGATTATTTTTTTGTTTATTTACAGAGTAATTTATATGTAATTGTATAACGTATTTATGTTTTCCAAATCCTTCAGAAGATCACCGTCTGCCAGTGACCTAGAAGACTGAAGCTTTACACACTTATTGACCACGGGGCGCGGTAGCCCATTGGTTAGCGCGCTGGAGTTGCACTCGGTAGGCCCGGGTTCGATTCCAGCCACTGCCAAAACTGCCGCCGTGTTCATGCGGAGTACGATCACGTTAAACATGTGGGTCCGTAAGTCCTTCCGAGAGGTTGGTGGTAGGGGAAGGAAGGTACGGTCCCTGTGGATGCCTCCCCCACTGGGTTCCGGTCTAAATTGGGTGGCACTTCCTGGCCGTCCAAACAGTTACCTTACACCTTTCTGGTAGGTCGGACGGTCTGGGTCTCAACAACAACACTTATTGACCACGGGTAGACCATGGGGCAGAACCTAAAGCGGCCGATTCTTTAATCCCTAACCCCTTTGGGGGCAGCAAAAAAGAGGGTTTTAAAAAGTTTTTTCAGACCCTTCAGTAGCTCTCCGATGACCTAGAATTCCCAATCTTTGCATACCTATAATATCATCCACAGGACAATACTTGGATTTTTTAGTCCCTCCACCCTCAGAGAGCGAAGAAAAGGAAGGGGGGGGGGACGAGTTTTTTCCAGAACTTTGGAATCCACCGTCTAACATAGAAAACTGAATCTTTGCATATTTATAGTATCAAACACGAGAGACAGATTTTTGGTTTCTCCTCCGGGGGTAACCAAAATGGAGAATGTCTCGAAAAGTATTTCTTGATTCTCAAGAAGCCCTTCCCTGTGACCCAGAAGGCTGAAAATTTGCAAACTTGTGTCGACGACGGACCTCTTACTGAGCCCAAATTATAGATTAAGATGACTATTTTTGACGCTGAGAGCCAAGCACTGTTATGCAAAATAAAACTTATTTTAAAAATGCTGAAACTTATTTTTTTAGGAGTGTTAATTTCCCAGTCTTTGAATTAAATACTAGTAAAGGAATATCAAAATACATTAGAATTCATAAGTACATTAAAATACACAAACAAATTAGACATACGCACATATTAATTCAAAAGACCACACACTAAAATGTGTCAAATTCTGTCAAGCAATGCACAATAAGGGTAAAATTGTCAAAACTTATTTTCAAATTCCTAACTACATTAAGCTGCACTTTAGGCTCGGATAAGAGATCTGATATCGGCTCAGGAAAAATGTATATGAACGGCCCTATCATCCTACACATTATCGATAAAGAAAATTAACTATGGGTGGCTGAACTCGACTTTCTCATACTAGAATCCATTTTTAGTAGCTCTCACCCCATCTTCCAAATTTTACAGGGTAAAATTTGAAAAATCGATATCGTGGGTCTAATTGATTACAACAGTAGCATGATACCCTTCACTTCAAAGAGCTTGAAATCTTTCGGTTGATACCATACTTGACAATGCCCCCCCCGGGGGGGGGGGGGTAACTTGTCCTCCAAAGGGGCTAATGACGTCATGAATATAAAACAAGAAAGATCAATCATGCTTAAAGCATTGATTATGAAACACTTTCCAACTTCAATGCAATTTTATTTAAAAAAGTCGAAAATGCAATACATTCCTCGGTAATATTTTAAAACTTATCACGATACTACATTGATTTATTATATTTGAAAACTTAAACCTTCATTGAAAAAAATGAACTTCATTCAAAAGACGGCACTGAAATATAAATTGCGTGGTTTAAATATCTCTAAAATGCAATAAATTCCACGGTAATATTTTTAAATCTATCATAATACTACGATAATTTATTATATTTGAAAACTTCATCGAAAACAACTGAAATTAATTCAAATGACGTCATAGAAAAAATAACACGCCTGGATCTCTCTATAAAAGCAGCATTTCATTCATAACTTTCTCCATTTCATTCATCACAATACTAGATTAATTTATTTTATTTAAAAATTAAGACCATGGAGCTACAATTCATAAACTTTATGCTTAAAACTTCATCGAAAAATATCGTCCTTCTGTTTATAAAATCAATTAATATTTCATTCATATCAGCCATGCAGACTCCATGGACTGAATTATTTTGTGTTAAAGAAATACAGTAATTCTAATACAACTCATTCTACATATTTTGCTGTTTACATTTTACATAGGTGAAAAATAGGCTTAATTCTAGAAATAATCAAATTTGAATGAGAATTTAAACTCAAATATATTGTATTTGCGTTGTTTCAGTATGTAGATGCACAGAATTTAAGCAAAAATAAAGTAATTTTAGGACGGATACAACACTCAATATGAATTAAAAAGAACTTTAAAAAATCACGAATTTGAAACAAGATGGATGCCATATCTCATTTTGAAGTGGGTCATGTGATCGTTTCATATCATGGTCACGTGATCGTTTCATATAAGATGTGTAATTATTATTTTAATTTTTATTTAAAAAACTACTGAGTATATTTAGCTGAATTTTTTTTTTATATATTTTATGAAACAATTTGACTATTACCTAAAATTTTCGAAGCAATTTGTGAATTTTAAATCCGCTTAAAAAATGTTAGAAAAATTAGGTCCCATAGGGCTCAATGTATTTCATTTTTTCAACCCGGGTTCAATCCAAAACTAATTGTGTGATATTATTCATTTATATTCCCATAGGTCCTACAGACCGTCTGAACAACATACTAAAATTTCATTTTGATTAAGTCATTTTTACGGCAGTTATCGTGCTAACGGACAGACAGACAGACAGACAGACAGACAGAATGAACAAAGTCATAAACATTTGTTGTAAAGTGTTAATAAAAAGGAGCTATAAACTCTCGTGACCATTAAGCCATAAATAAATCCTTTTATGCATGATTATGTCAAATTTTGTCCTACGCTGTCATGTTACAAAAAATATAAAATTTCAAATAAATTTCGAAGTTTTCGCTGGAATTTCAAAAAATTATATCTAGTTCCAGAAAGTATTCTATATCAGTATTCTAGTTTCAAAGCCGGATATAAAGTTTCGTGAAAATCTATTAGCATTTTTTACCGCTATCTTGTCCACAAAAAAATAGGCCATACGCAGACGGACGGACATTACTCCAAAAATAGCAACGTGTTTAGTAGGTCTTAAAACATATATTGGCATCAAAATCTGGAAATCGAAAATTTTCGTAAAAACAATACGTTTCTAATACTACGTGTGAGAAAGTAGAAATAATCCAATAGCCCTGGCCACTGGGGAAACACCACATCCCCACCCCAAATAAAGGCTATATTTTACCAATGATTTAAAAAAAGACATTCTATCACATTAATAAGGAAAAGTTACAAAATAATTTGTTCCAATTTTTTATTATCCTTATATACATAATGTATAAGGAAAGTATTGTGACGGGGTCGAAAATTCGAATTCGAGTTTTCGACGGTAGAGCACGATTCAAGCATCCCTGATCACGAATCGAACATTTTTGAAGTGATGTCAGTGTGTGTGTGTGTGTGTCAGTGAGAATGTGGAGACGATATCTCACGAACGAATGGAGCGATTCGAATGAAATTTGGTATAAAAATCACAATCCGTGAATACTAGAAGACTATTGTTTTTAAACGCAATCGAATGTTCAGAACCCCCCTAAATTTTCGAGTGAAATTTTGAAAAAATCATCAAAAAAATCCTTTAATAAAGTTACGCAAATAGACATTTCTTATGTAATTTTTCGTTAGAAAACGATTGACATAAACTTTAGAACGCTAGAATGAGCCGTTTTCGAGATATTATACATTTATCAAATAAATTTATCAAAAAATCCCATAAATTAAAAAAATATATATTAGCTGTTGAGAAACATGTTCATTTTTCATATGTAATATCATGCAATAAATTGCGTGACATCATTCTCGTGGATCTAGCTCATTCCATTCATGAGAAAAGATACTTTGAGTAATACTTTTGTATTTGAACGATAATAGTCATTTATCTGCTATAAGAATAACTTACTTCTCCTTCCATGACGCTTGGCGAAATTTTGGCGACGAATTTAGCGGAATGTTCCGAACTTGGCGGCTTTTTTAAATGTTGCCAAATTAACGAAAATGTCGCCAAATGGATAAAAATGACGCTAAATCAATGAAAATGACGACTAACTGACGAAAATTTAATACCTTTGAAAGAATATAAGTATCTACTATAAGAATAACCTATATTTTTTTGCTGGAAAAGTAGTAAATTCATTGCATTATATAAGGAAAGTCATGTTCTGCCCACATCAGATTTTTTGGAATAACAATACTAACCAGATACAAATGAAAATCACTTAAGACTGATATGAAATCCTTCTGGAATTAATTCACAAAAGAGCATACATCGATTCTACGGAAATTTAAGTTATATATCTTTTCGAAAGGCTTTAAACATTCATTTATCAATGAAAAGAAAATACACTAAAAACCCATTTCTTTCATTACGTAACTTCTGCATTTGTCGGAGTAATGTTGGAAAAAGTCTCATTGAAAATTTATCGTATCGGATCGTGTTTCAGACACGGAGCTGTGGAAGATGTTTCCGATACAAAATGGCTAAAACACTTCCATTTTGTTCCATTCTTTATTTGTTGAATATGACTCGATTGAAAATGGCGTAATTAATCTTGCATCCATTGTGCTTGCAGTGGTTGAAACCATGTCATACTTCCATTTAATTCAGCTACTGGAAAGTTGATTTTTTGATGCATTCGAAGTCATGTAACTTAAACGTGTTATTAAATTCAACTACTTTGGATTTTAACAAAGCTAATAAAAACGTTCTATTAAACTGTATTATTAAAATATTTGCTCCGAAAATAAAAATATGTAAACGATTTCGCAACGTATTTTTGCCGTCAGTTATCGTCTCCACAGACTCACTGACACACACACACATCACTTCAAAAATGTTTGATTCGTGATCAGGGATGCTTGAAACGTGCTCTCCCGTCGAAAACTCGAATTCGAATTTTCGACACCGTCACAATACTTTCATTATACATTATGTATGTAAAGAAAGTAAAAAACAAGGAGCTCATATTGCATCAAATAGTTTTGAAGTTAAAAAAACGCTGGAAAAAGTGACAGATGAAGTTTACTATAAAAGTTACGATTTTTCAAATCTTTTTAACAATATAAACATAAATGACCTTTTCGATATTTTAATGATGACTTTTGAAAAATATGATTTACAGACTTTCCTGAATTACAATAAATATCAAAACTTGGTACAAATGGTTCTTTTCGAAACCGTTTTGTATAATGGCATGGATTTTTATAAACAACAATTTGGTATACCTATGGAGGGGTAGTTGCTCATCCATATTGGCAGATATCTATTTGCATAGCTATGAATCAGGAACACACATCTTAAATGAAATTATATTCGTAAGATACGTCGACGATGTGTTGACTGCTTGCGAGGAAGAGGATTACGCGGTGGATTTTAGTTTTTATCCAAATGGTTTAAATGTAATCGAAAACACCAAAAAAGATGACGGAATCGTTAATTTTTTAGATCTTAATATTGTTAATAATAAAAGTGACGGTAAACATCATAAAACATGTTTTCGTATCTATGATAAACGCAACGATTTCCAATTTGAAATTAATTATCTTGTTCCTTGGACATCTAATCTCAATAAGCGAGTGTTTCGAAACGTCATTAGAAACTGTCTGATCAGAAGTATAAGATTGAACACAGACAGAAGATCAATATTTGTGTTTGAAAAAATATTTTGGGGAAGCCCGTAGGGTTGGAAATCTCAGGGGATTCCTTTATGGTATCGCATCGGATTTTTACAATATCGATATACAAGAGTTCAAAATAAGAATAACAAATTTTTAGTTGCATCTGTGACAACGGTATACTGTATACAGTATATAATCGGAGATTCCTCAGTTTTCGGAGTTATTCTGGTGGTGAAGGGAATGGGGTAGAGAGTTTGTGTGTTGAGTTAGATGAATTTATCGGTGGTTTAAGTGGTGTTGGCGAGAGGTGGATTCGATTGGTTTCATATAAGGTATTTCTTTTGGTTTTTGTTTAATTTCAATGTCAATATTTTCGGCAATTCCTATAGTCGCAAGGACTTTTTTTGAACGGTGCCGGTTTTCCGGGAGTGTTTGCCGCGGCACTCAAAGCATGCTTTTAACTGGGGAGTGGGGGCCACAACCCCTCCCCCCACGGCCACTTTTTTGTACTGTTCATTCTTTCCTTGTATTTTATATAGTGCATAAAATTGTAATTGCTGCTTTAGCATACTCTTTTATTGTTTAACTGGTATACATTGCCTTATTGGTAATATTATTCCAAACATTAGTCTAAAAGTTTTAAAGTTTATATTTATATATATATATATATATATATATATATATATATATATATATATATATATATATATATATATATATATATATATATATATATATAATAACCCCAAAAGCATTAAGTGTTCTTAAAATAAATATTACTTTTATCATCGATTTTACAGAAACATAATGTTCTACATCTTTCAACCCTTAAACATCGTTCTATTCCGCTATTCCATTTTTTTCTAACAAGCAAAAACAAAGCATAACTAAAACAAAAAATCTATATATTTCATTACAAAACTTTCTCCGACTAATGTTTGAAAAAGTCTTATCTTTGAAAGTTTATCGTATAAGAGAAAGAGAATATGCTGCGGAAATGGACCTACTGGAAAATATGTTTCTTCTTTTTTCTGTCTTCCTTATTAAATATTGCTCAAAAGAATATCATAATCAACCAAATATTTATACTGTCGGCTGTGTTTGATGCATATATTAAAATGCATTTATTTCAGATCTTCATGTATTCATTTTGGGTTAGGTTAGAACATACTTGTCGTAATCGTAGGATTGTGCTGTAAATTAATCGGTTTGATTATGTGTGCAATTCTAGTTGTTACTTATAGGACTAGACGGATGCTGTAGATAGCGCGCCTGGCAATCCCTAGGCGATATTCGATACCTGGGTTCGATACCCATCTCTAACTGATTGGTTTCTCATCGGTTATAATTGGTCTACTACAATGTAGTTCGAACACAAAAATATAATACGATAGCAGCTGGAAAGGATTACAAATCCATCCTTGGGGATTGTTATCATATAGGTTAGAGTTCAGCATTGGGTCCGGTACCCGCGACTACCCGTATGTTAGCAACTTTGGGAATCCGGTTTCGATCAGGTTTCCTTTAATTTCAAGCTGCGGGTCGGATTGCGGTCTAATTGCAAAAATTATTTTAAAAGCTATACCTTATCACATTTTTATGAGATCAACTGGATAAATGCGTAAACGGGGGTTACAAACTGTAAACAGCAGAAAAATTCCAATTTGTGTTACAGATTAAAATCCTTCTGAATAGACTTAATAATTGACTTAATAGACTTAATAATAATAATAACTGAATAAACTTAATAATAACAATGACTGAATAATAATAATAGACTTAATAAATATTGACTGAATAGACATTTAATAGATGACTTAATAATAATATAAAATTTAATTCCATTGTGCATAGCGAGTCGGGTATTCGCTTCGGTTTTGAGTCGATAATTTTCTCTGTTGCGGTTTCGGACATTGTTGGCCAACAATTCTCCTTGTTACAGCCGCCACCGAAATTATTGTCGGGCATGATTCTGGCGTTTTGACAACTTCTCCCAGTTTACCCTTTACTGTCTTCATTCTTCCTCCATGGTTGCATTTTGTATATTGAATGACCATGCATATTAAGGAAGGGATAGTACGCAAGATGCTTCTATTTATGATTTACAGAGTCAAGATGATATACTAGATATCAGTCTGGATGCAATTCACGAGGTCAAGATATGATCCCAGTTTTGGTGGATTGGCTTTAACTGGGCTAAAATGAAGTCCAATAATCGACAAATATTTGCATTTGTGTCAATATCTAAATATCACTAGAAAATAATAATGGATGGGAGTTGTGTGAATCGTAGAATGGAGGGCGAAAATTGGGTGGGACAATACATGGGGTAATCGAGTGGCTGATATAATTCAGTCGATGTGAAAAGTGAATCTAAAGGAGAATCAAGGTAATTGTTCACCAAATGAACATCTTATGACCCTTAAACATCTCTGGGTAAACAACTGAGTACAAAAGACATGAAACTGCAATACCCTGATAATGCTATGAATAGTTTTAATCTGAAACGCATATATGTATTAAGCAGACTTGAATACATACAGTCAAGCATACACTGAGGTGAAGTTAAAAATGATCTACACGCCTACTGATATGCTCAAAACCTGTGAATAAGTTAAAACTATGTTTGAGCACGTTGCAGCACATACATATACAATGTTCTGATGCGAAAAAAAAATAAAGTTATTTTAATAGTCAAATCATTTGATTCATCTTTGGACGTGGTTAGTTCTTAAAGGGAGGCTTGAGAACAAATTCCGTGTGTTTTTGCCTAAAATTAATATGTTGTTGTTTGTTTGTTTTTCCTAATCCCTAATTGGTCCAACAAATTTAGACCAATTCCATCAGTCCATGAACTTCTAAAAAGTCTAAAAACAAAAGAGGATTTGAAAACACCTCATCCAACTTAAAGTCCATACAGTTTAAAATATGCTCAGGCGAAGCCTGAGTCCTGCACTCAGTACAGAGCTTAAGTAGCTCAGGAGCTGCTCAGTACAGAGCTGAGTCCTGATGTCCTGCACTCAGTACAGAGCTTAAAAACCTTCCGTCCATGCTCATAGGTGAGACTCCTCAAATGTCCACTAACAAAGCGAGACAAACAGGTCTGCCAGGATCTCTGACCCTCAAAAGAAAGGGCACCACCAGGGCGCCTTCCAGAGTACCAGCCATGTACCGGAGGGACATTCCAGAGATCGCTGTAAGTCCTCCTGTACTCCGAGAATACCTCACTAAAAGTAGAAGGTACGTATATCATGCCGGGGAGATCGCATAGAAGCAGCCCTCGGCAGCGAGTCCACTTTTTCGTTTCCCACTACACCCACGTGGGACGGAATCCATTGGAAATGCACCTCAAATTTCTCAGAGAACCTATTAATTAACATTAAGATGGAAATTCCTGCTCTGTCATCAACACTCCTCCAGTTACTAAGGTGTTGAATTGAAGATCGACTGTCGGTTAATATCCAAATGCTCACAAAGTCAGGCTCTGCAATTTACTCAACATAGCTAAGACCTTTTTCAATAGCTATCAGTTCCGACCTGAAAACCAAACAGGAATTTGAATTTCTGTATTTAAAACTTGAAGTAGTAGTGGGAGTCGTAAAATTAATATACTATGACCTAGTCGTTTTTGATAGCGTTTTTCAACATAGAAGTCGTACAGGATCCAATTGTCATTATTCCAAAATGTGATCAGGCCGTGTTCATGGATTACTTCATATGAACGCAAATGTGGGCTTACTAGTGTACCGAGATAACGTCAAAATAATTTCAACATCTCGTCTGCAGATGGAAGAATCATGACGTAAGGATTTAATCCCTATTTCCAAACATAATATGTGAGCATTAGAGCGTTGAGTCAAGATATTTCCAGATATAGGTAACTAATACTGTCTCGCAACCCCGGAGTCTACCCCATAATATTCGAGCATTATAAAGTTAGACTCCAGACATTTAATACTGACCAGTGGCGTAAGTAGGGGCGTTAGGAACGATATTCCCCATTGGCGGAAAAATTACATTAGTTCTATATAGGGGAAATATTGAAAAGTATAGTAACCCCCCCCCCCACCCACCCACCCATTCATCCATAAACCCCGTCTCTTATGAGATTCTGGCTGTATGATACTGCTTCATATCTCGAAACTAAAACGTCGAGCATTATAGCGTTGATCTAAAAATATATCCAGGTCAAGACATTAATTATTTCCTCATATATTGTATACGAGTTACTCACAAACCGTTAAACATCGATTGAGTTCATTGCACTAAAACGGCAAAATAAAGAGCAGAACTTAAAAAATCTATATCTTTCATTAGAAAAATGTATGGCAGTAATGTTGGAAAAGTCTTATCTTCGGAAATTTATCGCTAAAGAACGTGCTTCGGAAATGGGGCTATGAAAAATGTTTAGATATAGATACAAAATAACGGAAACTCTTCTCTTTTATCTTTCTTTTTATATTTACTCCAAATTATTAAAGAAATAGCATAGTTCTTCAAAATGAATTATTTTTCGTAGTTTAATCCAGATATAGTGACTATAGTGCATAACCCTTTCACTACCGTACCCTATAATGGCTAAGACAACAGTTAAAGAAATCTGATGTGGGCAGCACATGACTTTCCTTATATAATGCAATGTATTTACTACTTTTACAGTATAAAAAAACATTATTTTTATAGTGGATATTTATATTCTTTCCAAGATATTGAATTATCGTCAATGAGTCGTCATTTTCATTGATTTAGCGCCATTTTTATCTATTTGGCGAGTTTTTCGTTAATTTAGCAACATTTAAAAAAGTCGCCAAGTTGGCGACATTACACCAAATTCGTCGCCAAAATCTCGCCAAGCGTTATGGACGGAGAAATAAGTTATTCTTACAGCAGATAAATGACTTTTGGCGTTCAAATAAAAAAGTATTATTCAAAGTATCTTTTTCCATGAATGGAACGAGCTAGATCCACGAGAATGATGTCACCAAATTTATCGCATGGTATTATACATGAAAATTGAACATGTTTCTCAATAGGAAATATTTTTTTTTTATTTTATATGACTTTTTGATATTTTTTTGAAAAATGTGCAATATCTCGAGAACGGTTCACGTTAGCATTCTAAAATTTATGTCAATCGTTTTCTAATGAAAAATTACATGAGAAATGTCTATTTGCGTAACTTTATTAGAGGTTTTGATTTTTTGACGATTTTTTCAAAATTTCACTCGAAAATTTAAGGGGTTCCGAACATTCGATTGCGTATAAAAACAATAGGCTTCCAGTGTTTACGGATTGTAATTTTTGTACCAAATTTCGTTTGAATCGGTCCATGCGTTCGTCAGTTATCGTCTCCACAGATTCACTGACACACACACACAGACATCACTTCAAAAATGTTTGATTCGCGATCAGGGATGCTTTAAACGTGCTCTCCCGTCGAAAACTCAAATTCGAATTTTCGACCCCGTCACAATACTTTCCTTATACATTATTGCATATAAATAAAGTAAAAATGTAGTATGCTCATATGAAGAAAGTAAATTCAAATAAATTGATGATAGGGTTGATTGTGTTAGAAAATGTCAATGATCATAATTGTCTGCTTTTAATATATAAAAAGAGTCTTTAAAAATAATAATTAAAATGTTTTACTATGAAATACGATAAGTATAACATGCTTTAACCTACATATTATCACTAATATGATTTTTAATTTGTTTCTGCAGCAGGTAGTTTTGGTTTCGCACCTATAGCTTTTATGAATTTAAACTATTGTCTCATAAATCTAAAGTACACAGTAAATGAATTCTTCACCAAAGGATCAGCATAACAGCATAACGAATTCTTTCAGGTTAAAGAAAAATTAGAAATATTGTCGGATGATGATATTGCTTGAATATATAAATGCTAATTTCAAATAAATATTTAAACGTATGCCCTTGATCATAGACAATAGTAGAGAAAAATTAGTTAAATCCAGCTGCAAAAGAGTTTCAGTGTTAAATCCAGATAATATTAGATATAAAACTTAAGTTTTACAGTACCCACAAGACATAAAATGCAAGCTATTTGCCTCGAAATTAATCATACTAAAAATTACATGCATAAACTCAACATTGGGGAATTTAAATATCACTTGTGTGCATATTTGTGCAAGCATCTCAGGGAAAACTTTATCACCCCAACAACTTTATAAGAAAAGGTCCATGAATGAGCATACACGTTACGTCATCAACATGCATGGGTGTACATAAGGCTCCTCTATATACGAGCTGACTCATCAAGCATATTGAAGCCCACCATAACTGGAAGCGCAATCCATTAGCATTAGCGCTAATTGTATTTTCACTTTAGGAAGTATAATTGAAATAATTATGGGTGGTTGTTCTGCACCAAACTGCTCTAATTATTCTACAAAGGGTTTGGGTCTATTTCGCTTTTCCAGAAGAAAGAAGAAAACAATGGATAATAAATAATTGGATACTCGGTACTGGACCATACTTGTGCGAGCTACGTTCTACAATATTCTAATTGAAACTTCTTTTTTTTATAAAAAATACTTATTTTAAAACACTTATTTTATAATTTCTGTAACTGATGTAGTATGGAACCCTATGGGCTTCAATATGCTTGATAAGTCAGCCTGTAGTAAAGCAGCTCTAGGGGTACACGTTACGTCATCTACAGACATGAGTGTACACATTACGTCCATTCCCGATCAAATGAAAGGTTTTCAGCGCCTCCTAGTGGAGAATTTAATAATTGAAATGGTTCGCTTTCGTAATGTTGAATGCTGTGAAAAGTGCTCCACAGAATGCTGTGAAAACACTCCAAAGATCGCATTCTTTATTACACGGTTTAGCAAAGTTTTCATCTATTGATGAATCAAGTTTCTAGGCCAAGAAATAAAGCAAACCCGCAAAGAACAAAGCATAAAGATATTTGTTCCTATTTATAAAACTCGAAAGTAATATACGGATTGCATAGCACTAAACAATATTTTATGCAGTATGAAATATGAACCGGAAAAATTGTGCACAATTCAAACATCAACAGCCTTTGAAGAACAAGAATATAAAAAACTTTATCATGAAAATTTTCGTGCCAAGCACCAACGGATAAGATTGTGGGAAAAGCTTTCTAATCTTACTGAAAAGTCAAATATTTCGATGTGAAGCAGTTCAAAAATTCAACAGAATACTCTCCCAGAGTGTTTTTTCCCGAAGAAAAGTATCTTTAAGAAATTGAGTGTGGTTATCTAGTTGAGGTTTATACGTATATTTCCTTTGTATGTTATTGTGCAAGGACTATACACGTATAATATTAGATACGTATATTTCATTTGTATAATATTGTACAAGGACTATACACGTATAATATTTGATACGTATATTTCCTTTGTAAAATTATTACCAATTATGGTGAAATTTAGTTTAAAATGTTTGTCTTTGACAAAGTTTATTTAGCTCCAAGTATCATGAAAAACAGAGCCCAGTTAGAATTATCAATTATTTCAATGTTTCAGCTTGCACATATTTATAATTTAATTCATTAAGAATAGAATATTTCATTATATGTAATCTCCACTCAACACTTAAAAGTTGCTTTTTGAGACAACAGACAAATAAATTACATAATTCGCGGTAATTTACATGACATTCTTTTTGGTAATACATATCATGTGGACATTACTAACATAATCGCCCTTTATCAAATTTGGAGATTTAGTGGCTTTTAGGACGTTTATTTAATAAAAAGGTTTGTCCTGATGTTTTAGAGTCCATTTTCATAGTAATAATAATAATATAACAATGGTAATAATATTATTTAAAAAAACAAAAATCCACACTACGATGATGAAAATTTATAGCAGGTTCAATAATTTTTATTCCTCCTTATATACATAATGTATAAGGAAAGTATTGTGACGAGGTCGAAAATTCGAATTCGAGTTTTCGACGTGAGAGCACGTTTCAAGCATCACTGATCACGAATCGAACATTTTTGCGGTGATGTCTGTGTGTGTGTGTGAGTCTGTGGAGACGATATCTCACGAACGAATGGAACGATTCGAATCAAATTTGGTACAAAAATCACAATCCATGAATACTGGAAGCCTATTGTTTTAAAGCACAATCGAATTTCTCCGTCCATAACGCTTGGCGAGATTTTGCCGACAAATTTAGAGAAAAATGTTCAGAACCCTCCTAAATTTTCGAGTGAAATTTGGAAAAAATTATCAAAAAATCAAAACCTTTAATAAAGTTACGTAAATAGACATTTCTTATGTAATTTTTCCTTAGAAAACGATTGACATAAACTTTAGAACGCTAGTATGAACCGTTCTCGAGATATTGCACGTTTTACAAATAAATTTATCAAAAAATCCCATAAATTAAAAAAAAATATTAACTGTTAAGAAACACGTTCACTTTTCATATGTAATATCATGCGATAAATTGGGTGACATCATTCTCTTGGATCTAAGTCGTTCCATTCACAAGAAAAGATAATTTGAGTAATACTTCTGTATTTGAACGCCAATAGTCATTTACCTGCTGTAAGAATAACTTATTTCTCCGTCCATAACGCTTGGCGAGATTTTGGCGACGAATTTAGCGAAATGTCGCCAACTTGGCGACATTTTTAAATGTTGCCAAATTAATGAAAATCTCGCCAAATTGATAAAAAAATGACGCTAAATCAATGAAAATGACAACTAATTCAAGAAAATTCAATATCTTTGAAAGAATATAAGTATCTACTATAAGAATAACATTTTTTTAAACTGTAAAATTAGTAAATTCATTGCATTATATATAGGAAAGTCAGGTGTTGCCCACATCAGATTTTTTCCTTGTATATTGCGATTTAAGTAATATTTTTCATACTCTGATGAATCAAGATTCTAGGTCTGGAAATCAAGCAAACCCACAAAAAGCAACGCATAAAAATATTTATTCCTATTTATACTTGAAAGTAGCGAAATGCATGGCATCACACAATATTTTATCCGGTATGAAATATAAACCGGCAAACATTTGCACAATTCAAACATCAAACTTTAAAAATCAAGAATAAAAAAAATAATAATAAAACTTGATCATGAAAATTCTCGTGTCGAGCACCGACGCATAAGATTGCGGAAAAAGCTTTCTAATCTTGCTGAAAAGTCAAATATTTTGATCTGACGGAGTTCTAAAATACAACGGTATACTCTCCGGGAGTGTGTTTTTCCGAAAAAAATGTATCTTAAAGGAATTGAGCGTGGTTATGTAGTTGCGGTATATGCATTTCCTTTATAAAGTTATTCTAAATTATGGCAAAATTTGTACGAGATGATTATCTGTGGTGAGGTTTGTTTAGATGCAAGTAGCATGAAAGTAAAAAGTAAACCTTGTTGGAATTACAGATTATTTCAAGTCTTAAGTTTGTACGTTCTTTAAATTTAGTTCATTTACATGAATTAAAAACAAAAATAAATTCATCATACAGGGTTTCTATAGGAAACTCAAGCATGTCAGTAATTTTGTCAGGAAAAGTCCATGAATATGCACGTTGGATCTACATATATAGTAAAGAGACCATACCAAGTAGTATGAAAAATAGTAAACCTCTTTAGAATTACAGATTGTTCCAAACCTTAAGTTTGTACGTTATTTAAATTTAGTTCATTTACATGAATTAAAAACAAAAATAAATTCATCATACTGGGTTTCTATAGGAAACTCAAGCACGTCAATAATTTTGTCAGGAAAAGTCCATGAATATACACGTTGGATCTATATATAGTAAAGTGACCACACCAAGTGGTTTGAAAAAATGTAAACCTCTTTAGAATCACAGATTTCAAGTTTTTCAAGATTGTACGTTCTTGAAATTTAGTTTATGCAAGAATAGAAATAAATCTCATAATACAGGGTTTCTATAGAAATCCCTAAGCACCCAAATAATTTTGTCAGGATTGTGGCAACAGACGACTCTGCTCCTGCCAAAGTTATCGATCGAAGATGCTAGGATACCCGAATTATAAGTTCGGAGTGGAAGCTAGCTTTTGCTCTAATCATATAATGTCGGTCTTGTAAGCACTAGGTCCCGAGTTCGGTCATGGCAGCATCCGTTCCTACAATGATGACTGGACGTTTGTAATGCGCAACCTTCTCTCTCCAACGATCTCACCATCTCAACATGAGATGGGCAGCACCACACGGAGCCAGAGGCCCTACCACTCCTTTCCTGGTTGACCACGACAGACGTCACGCCCGAGGTATGGCACGCCTCCCGGCCATTCAGCCCCTCGACTGAGTTTCAGATGGGGATGTGAGGGGGTTTTCTGGGCGGCCCCCCTCCTCGCCGAAATTCGACCGGGGCCTTCTCATCAGGTGAGGGGGTGTGTGGCAGCAGACGACTCTGCTCCTGCCAAAGACATCGATCGAAGATACTAGGATATCCGAATTATAAGTTCGGAGTGGAAGCTAGTTTTTGCTCTAATCTTATAATGTCGGTCTTGTAAGCACGAGGTCCCGAGTTCGGGCCTGGCTCGGGTGTGGCAACATATATCGCTACAGAATCAAAGATCCATGAATGTACACGTTAGATCTATATGTAATTAAATGACCATACCCGATGGAATAAAAATGATATCAGCACACCTAGTGGAGAATTTAAAAAAACAAACTCGACAACAAAACGAGATACACGAAAAATCTTACAAAATTGCAGAGTAATGTATAATTTACAGAAGGCATTAATTTCACACAATATACTTATTGGCTAATTGATGTTCTAGTAGTAATACTAAAATAAACAACGCTTATATGCACGGAAATCTAGTTCGGCGTTTGTCATTGGCGACTCATGAGGTGAAGCAGGAGACGCAGGATAAGCGCTGCTTCACATGAAGTTATCGGCTGAATGGGTTATTATTATTATTTGGCTAATTTTTCATACTCATTTGTCTATTTCTAGATAATATGTGACAACATCAGTGCCAGTAGCGTGATGTATTTTGGTAATGTTCGTTGTCAAGGAGGAGAGGGAATCCCGCCGCTGAATCTGTTTCACCCATTCTTGAAGTGATGAGCTGCACTGGTGCCTGTTTAAAGTGCCCTTTCTCAGTAACACCGCACATGTGAATTCCAGAAAGAATATCACCCCGTACTTTGCCAAGCATTGCAGGTGACACCATATTACAGATATAAAATACTACAGGTATTTCCTTCTTTTAATATCTCACATTTCTCATATCGATTCCTACTAATTACATAATGCTCTACAACTTGGCATTTACATTGTTTATTTCGCTTTGTTGGCAAATTTGCTATCCTAATTTTTTAAGTTCTCCACAGAGGGCGCTGAAATCCTTTGCATTCGATCGGTCATTGTCACATTTATAACGACAGATGAAACGTGCAATCTTTTGCACCTTTCTCAGCAAAGATCCATGAACATCTCCATTGAACACTTAAAAGTCGTTTTTTTGAAACAACTGACAAATACATCGTACATCATTTGCGGTTCTTTACATGGTATTTCTCTTAGCAGCACACCTCATCGGGATCTTGTTAATATAATCGCCCATCATCAATCCAAGAGTTTCAGTAGCTTTTAGAACAAGTAATAATTTAATAAAGAAATTTGTCCTAATTTTGCACAGGGCCCGTTTGTGTAATAATATTAACAAGGGTGTGTTAACCGAAGCCTAACTGATATACACAAATGAATTGTAAAAGGTTTTCATTGAATAACATTTTGTTAATTGCTTAATATTTAACATCAGGATAAAGCAAAATTTTGTGAGTCAGTAATTGCAATGTATCAAGTCAACTTAATTTTCCGAGATATTGCATTTTCGTACATTGTCAATCTTGGTATCAATCGATTTTTTCAAGTCCTTTTAAATGAAGGGTAACATGGCACAACTGTGATCATTTAGACTGACGATACAGATTTTTCTAATTTTTTCTTACAAAATTTGCAAAAAAAGACAAGTTACTTACAAAATGGATATTGGTATGAGAAGGTCGAGTTGGGCCACACACCAGTTAATTTCTCTTTTATTTTGTAGTAGAAGCTTAGAAGAGGCCCTATTTTAGATGCAAGATGATTTTTAGAGTCGCAAAGCAGTCCACAGGGTTTCCTCGGTAAAGACACACGAGTAAGCAACTTTGTTTGCCCCAATAAATCAAGATTTAACAAAATATTTATCCCGTTTTAAAAATAGAGCAATCTTTAAAAGATCCAACATGAAACAATTTTTCATACATTGCAAAATATAAACAGATAAACACTTCCGCAATTCATGCATCCCCAAACCTAAAAAGAACATCAAAATGAACTTGATCATGAAAATTCTCGAATCAAGGCACTTATATATATATATATAAGATTCCTCCAAAAGCTCTCTTCTCACAGAAAAGTCAAATATTTTGATCTGATATGAATCTTAAATTCACCAGATTGAATTTTCTCCGGAAAGGAAGAGGGGGGGGGGGGGCTTTTACCATGGAAAATATCCCAACGAGCTTGAGAGTGGTTATCTGGTTGAATTAGATTATTTTCCTTTGAAAAATATATTCTTAAACATTGAGAAATTTGCGTGGAAGGATTGTTTTCAAAGTTAAGATGCAACAAGCGTCAAATAGAACTGACTTTGTCACAACATGTTTACATTTTGGATGTTTGCATTTTATTTAAACTTTATTTGCAGCTATTTTGCTTTTGAAACATTTTTTACAATTAAAGTGCATTTCACCACATTTTCTCCTATAATTTGGGTTGTAGACATATGTCCTTAGAGTTGATTTAATCCGGAATTGACAATCCTTCAAAACCACATTACAGATGCTCTAACACAATTGGAAACTCCGCTAGGAATTTTCGACTTTCTGTTTCGAACATTAGGGCTAAACACTTGCAATGCATTCAAAAAATTTTTGACGAAGTAAATGAACGACATGTTTCTCTTGTTATTTACACATGTTTGAATAATTGTTTTACATTGCGTTAACCCACAGTGAATACCGATCTGCAATGGTTTATGCTTTTTGAATGTCACTGCAATTTGCCACAACTACAGACATTAACTATTTTTAGCTGATATACACATTGTTACGACGTATCGTCTGAAATCGTGAGTGTGCGTTCAGGATAGAATGAGTCTAAATTTCTGGATAACTAACACGTTTATTAAAAATAGCATATCGATCTTTTATGATCATCAGCTGGCGCTGAAAACAATGAGGGCAGAGCATTAAAGAATTTTCATCATTTACGGGGCAAATTCTTTTAGTGGCCACGTTCTGCAAGCTTGAATAAATACCGCAAAGTATAGGCGTCAGATTACTATGTAACAGTGATGAGTACAAAATTGTACTGGGAGTGGGCGAAATTTTAAAACAGTTCCGTATAACATTATTAATATATTTTTAACATATTAATTTATATTTATATTTATTTTTATTTATATTAATTTATATTTATAATAAATATATATTTAAAACAGTTAAATAAGACGAATATGGGTTAGATTGTTTTGGTTATTTTGCCACCAAATAAGTATGGACTGTGATCACCAAATAAGTATGGACTTACAGTCAAAAATAGATTGCGAACTCCTATAAACAACTGACAGTACAAAGTCTTCACAATGGGAACTTGCGCAAGATATTAGATTTTTTAGAAGATGCCTTGAAATAAGACATTTGTAAATCAATAAGACAGCAATCCATAGGGCGAAATATATAGATGGTGTCATTAGCTTTGAGGATTCTGACTGATGTACGAGGATGGATAAAAAAAAAGGTTACAAGGGTAATAAAAAATTATTTATTAACAATAGACAGAAAATACAAAATGGAATTAAGAGGCATACTTGGCGATCATTTTCCCACATAATCACCAAATGTATTTAGGCATTTATCTGAACAGGACCAATTTGTTTAACCCGGCTTGGTAGAAATCACGTCCCTGTCCATTGAGCCAGTTCTCGGCAGCTGTTTTCACATCACTGTCTGAAGAGAACCTTGTTCCAGATAAGTGTTCCTTCAATTCTGGAAAAAGGAAATAGTCACTGGGTGCCAAATCTGGGTTGTATGGGGGTTGGCTCCAGACTTCCCACTTCAACTTTCGCAGCAATTCTTGAGTTTGGCGAGTAGTATGGGGCCTGGCATTGTCGTGCTGAAGGATGACACTATCACTCAACATGCCCATAAGAAACGAATCACGGCTCGCACATCCAAGCTAGACCACTTTTCTAAACGTCTTGCCATTTCACTCTCTCTGACGCGTCTGCGAACTTACACTATCTACCGCACAACAGTTGGAAGACAACTGCCGCCATCTGTCTCCACTCTGGAGTAAAATATTTCCTCCACGATAATTACTTTTCAAATGATATTGCTTATAACCCTTTTTTTAGGGGGGGGGGATCTACTCTCGTATATTGTTAAAACGTATCCTCTAGAATAGTGGGTGTGTGCTCCGGATACAAGAATAAGTCCAAATATCTAGATAACTAACACATTTATTCACAAGCGCAGGAAAACAGGAACAATACACAGTAAAACAGCACTTAAATGCTCCACTAATTTCACAAAACAACTGATACTATTCTCAAAACATTGACAAATATCACAGTTCGATGTAGCCCGTATCACGTCAAATACTTTCCAACTGAGTGATGACTGCTTTTATAGACTCTCTGTAGAAACTTCTTGAAATCCCTGATATCTCGTAGAATATTCGTTATTTCGAGATGTTTCTCATACCTACGAAAAGTCACAAAATATCGCCAAATTGGCGATAAAATGCCAAATCTGGCAACCCCATTTCCTAACTGCAACACGTGGCAACTCTAGATACCAGTCATACGTAAGGTTGCCTGTACGGGTGTTTTCTCCGTTTGTTTTTCAAAAGACACTCCAGTGAGAGCATTTCATACGTTCGTAACAATATTCATAGCAAATTTCTTACAAAATTTCTATCAAATATAAATTATATGGAAATACATCCCTAAATTTAAAAAATCTTTTAGACAAGCTTATCTTATTATTATTTTTTTTTCTAATTCCAAATATGTATAACACTAACGGTTTAAAAGTTATAAACCTAATCAGATTTTGTTTTTTAGCTGTCTGTATAAAAAAAAAATTAAGGGGTAAAAACGAACTTTAGTCTGTAGGTAATGTCATAGGCTGTTGTTCACATCATATTTTACGCTGTAATTTTTTTAAAAATGACCTAACTCTGCAAAGTAATTAAAGTACCTAACCGATAAGATAAGATAGAAGTTGAGACAGAAGGGCGTGAGCTTAGTAAAACTTAGATGGATTAGTTAAAAATTAATGGTGTCTGAGATTATATAGAAATTAAAATACATTTAAGTTAAATCGTAAAAAAAAAATCGTAATGTCAAGTAGTAGTACGACGATAAATTGGCGTCTAAATTGTGACCTAGCTCTTAGCTGCAAATATAATTTGTCTAGACTTAATATTGTAACGAACTTGTAAAATGCTGTAGAGTTTCTTTTCCCCCCCTCTCGCTTTCGTCTCTTTCGAAGACTGATGGAGAAAACACCCATTCATGCATCCTTTCCTATGACGTGAGTCTAGAGTTGCCACATTCCAAAGTTCGAAGAAAGGTTGCCAGATTTGACTATTTATCGCCAATTTTGCGACATTTGGCGACTTTCCGAAGGTTCGAGAAGCATCTCGAAATAACCATTATTCTACGAGATATGAGAGTTTTCCAGAAGTTTCTATAGAGAGTCTATAAAAGGAATCATCACTCAGTTAGAGAGCAGTTGACGTGATATGAGCCATATTGAACTGCAACATTAGTCAAAGTTTAAGAATAGTGTCGGTTATTTTGTGAAATTAGTGGAGCATTTAAGTGCTGTTTTACTGTATACTGTTCACGCTGTGCTTATGAATAAAGAGTTAGTTATCCAGAAATTTGAACTCGTTTATGTATCCTGTGCGCATACCCACGATTCTAGAGAATACGTCGTAACAATATACATCAGACAAAATCCTCAAAGTTAATGACACCATCTTTATATATCGCCCAATGGATCTACAATTGCTGTCTTATGGAGTTGCGAATGTCTTATTTGAAGTTATCTTCTAAAAAATCTAAGATCTTGCGCAGGTCCTTATTGTGAACACCCCCATATCTACTATCAGTTATTTACAGGAGTTCACAATCTGTTTTTGACTGTAAGTCCATACTTATTTGGTGATCACATGCAAAATAACCAAATCAATCTAACCCTACCCAACCCATATTCGTCGCATACTGTTTTAAAATCTCGCCCACTCCCAGTACAATTTTTTACACATCAATGTCACATAGTAACCTGACGCCGATACTTTGCAATATTTATTCGTAATTGCAGAACGTAGCCACTGAAAGAATCTGCTCCGTAAATGATGAAAATTCTTTAATGCTCTGCCCTCATTGTTTTCAGCGCCAGCTGATGATCATAAAAGATCGATATGCTATTTTTAAATCCGGTAGGGGGCGCTTCCCCATGGTATAGAATTTTAGTGTGCTACGGGATAAGCAAGAATTCATTCAGCTCCACGTTTGTTAGGAGGTAGTCCGTCTAATCAGAGTCTTCTAATTTTCGTCAGATGCATTCATATGTATTTCAAAAGATGCTAACTTTTGCACCCTTTCTTTTGTCTCAAAATATGCCTTACCAGAAGATACATAAGCCATTGCATGTTATTTAATACATGTGAAAATTTTAAAAGCGTTATAAATAAGAATGAAATAAAAACGTTCTTTGGAAATTATTTAAAAAATATGTTCTTTATCTATAAAAATAGATATATATAATAATCTCTGTTCAAGCTATACAAATTATCTTTACGGGAATATCTAAGGAATAAAAAGTCATGTTTCCGTTCGTAAACCAAATTACAAAAAATATGAAGTTGGTCAACTTATGCCAAAATGAAAACGCTGAAATGGTAGTAAAAGATATTCCTGTATCAATGTCTTATCTCGCTGCAACAACCAATAAAATACAATAATAATTTTTAATTCTATTTCTTATATATATTAAAAATCCAGTTTTTAGCCTTTTCTATTGAATCAAAATGACGCTACCGCTTGTGCGTAGAAGCATATTTTTCATCTAATCGGAAAGACGTATGCAGTGAGTGCACAGAACCAGATTTTTCAACGCATTCTCTCCAATCAGAAGAACGCGAGCCTGCGCTGTGCTCTCAAGGAGCATGCGCAGTAGTAAGATTCATTTTGTGATTAAGCGCTTCATACAACGAGGAGTTTGTTTTGATAAAACAATGTTGTTGTTGAAACCCAGACTGTCCGACCTACCAGAAAGGTGTTGAAGACCCAGACCATCCGACTCGTCCTGAGGACTTGAGCATCTATTTGGACGGCCGGGAGAGGAGTTGGCAGGCGTCCGGCCGATGTCCGGGTGTCCACAACAACCAACACCAAATTTATTGAATCTTTAAAAAATTTTTACAGGAGTGGTTACAAGGATATAAGCTAATAACATAGTTTTGCTAATATGAAAATATATCTGAAGACTTGATTACATTTATACTCTTGTAGACTTGAATACATTTTGTTGACTTATTTACATTATTGAAGACTTGATAGTATATTTACAAATGACATAATGATCTGAGATAATATAAGTATTATGATAGTAGTTGAAAACATTTTGAAGTTGACTATATATTATAAAATGGGGTGCAACAACTAAAGACAACACAACAAAAGCAGACGACACCACCGAGAAAAACAACATATAAAAAAACAACATAAAAAACAACATAAAAAACAAACAAAAAAAACAACAAGAAGAGGAGTCACCGACCGAAAAAATTAAAAGCAGAGATCCCCAGGCTGATTATGAAATTTTATTAGAGATTTATCTCGCTATGAGAACACAGTTTTTTATTTTATTGATTGAAGAAGGGTTAGAGCAGACACTCGAGAACCAGGTCGATGTATTATGGGGTGAAGGTTTATAAAGGTGAAAAGCTTTGGTAAGGGGGCAAGAAAAAACGTAGTGATCGGCGTCGCCGAAAGCGCCGCAGGAGCAGCAGGAAGTAGATTTACATTTGAAAGAGAACAAATAATCGGGGAATGGGCCGTGGCCCGTAATAAAGTAGATTAAATATTTATTAGTAATATGTGTATTAAAGTTAACTTTTGGAAGGAAATTTAAAATTCTGGCGGGATCGTGAGTTCGGGGGGAGACATAGTCATTTAAAAAGGATTGCCAATTACTAAGGATATCAAGTTTGTAATGTTTTTTGAGAAGTGAATAAGGGAAAGGTAAAGAAGTTGGAAGAAAGGTGTAAGGTAACTGTTTGGACGGTCGGGAAGTGCCACCCAATTTAGACCGGAACCAGTGGGGAGGCATCCACAGGGACCGTACCCTCCTTCCCCTACCACCAACCTCTCGGAAGGACTTTCGGACCCACATGTTTAACGTGATCGTACTCCGCATGAACACGGCGGCAGTTTTGGCAGTGGCTGGAATCGAACCCGGGCCTACCGAGTGCAACTCCAGCGCGCTAACCAATGGGCTACCGCGCCCCTGATAAAACAATGTGACAAAGTTGGCTTATTCAAATTTTATTCGATGGATTTTTATATAGCCCACAAGAAGATCGTTATAATAGAAGCCAACATTATCAGCGTTGGCGCCTATTATTACGATCGCCAATGTAATCTTGATGATAAACGTCAACGAGTTTATTATCATGATATTCATGACAGAACTTTAGCCAACTAACATGTTTTTGCTGAACTTGCACTGTCAAGTAAACTGTCAAAATGAAAATCGTCTACATAATATTATTTCGATGGAATTTTTATTTTTATGTTTTTATTAATATCGTGACAACTCCTGTACCTAGAAATTCAAAACGCGGGTAAAGTTATCCACAGTAAAGTGTTGTTGTTGACAGACCCAGACTGTCCGACCTACCAGAAAGGTGTAAGGTAACTGTTTGGACGGCCGGGAAGTGCCACCCAATTTAGACCGGAACCCAGTGGGGGGAGGCATCCACAGGGACCGTACTCTCCTTCCCCTACCACCAACCTCTCGGAAGGACTTACGGACTCACATGTTTAACGTGATCGTACTCCGCATGAACACGGCTGCAGTTTTGGCAGTGGCGGGAATCGAACCCGGGCTTACCGAGTACAATTCCCACGAGCTAACCACAGGACGACCGTGCCCTCCACAGTAAAGTGTCGAAAGCCCAGACCATCCGACTCGTCCGTGGACTTAGAGTAGCTTTTTGGATGGCCGGCCACAGTAAAGTGTAAAAAGTCTGTTTGCCTTTTTATCAGTACCATATACAATTTCATAACTTTTGACTGATTTATTTTCAAATTAGGTGTATCTATTTTACACTCCACAGTAAAGTGTAAAATAGATACACCTAATTTGAAAATAAATCAGTCAAAAGTTATGAAATTGTATATGGTACTGATAAAAAGGCAAACAGACTTTCACTTTATCTATAGATATTTGATTTTTAAACGTAGATGATAATGTAAGTTATTTACCTGAGTAATTAAAAGTAGCAGCCAAAATATAGTTCTAAAGAAATATTCAAATGCTTGTCTTGACATGAACACTGATTATATTTTCGCACAAAAATACAAAAAATTAACATTATTAAGCTTTTGCAAACATTACGATTCTGCTCAAGTAATGCTGATTGTAAGCATTTTCCGTTCTAAGCTATAGTGCGTGGCCATTTCAATCAAAACACTTTACGACATGCACTTGCAGCTTTCTAATATTTCATTGTAACCTAATAGGCGTGTGCAAAAAAACTATAAACGGCCTCAACAATAATGTAAAATCCTGGATATTATTTATCGGAACTTTTAATGTCAACCATGCTACTGAAATAACTTAAAAGTGACATTTTATCTATTATTCAAATTTCAAGCTAATGGTTACGGGGTATAGACTGCGAATGTGAAAATAAAAAATGAACTGTGCTGCAATAGAATACAAACAAGAAAGATCAATCATGCTTAAAGCATTGATTATGAAACACTTTCCAACTTCAATGCACTTTTATTTAAAAAAGTCTAAAACGCAATACATTCCTCGGTAATATTTTAAAACTTATCACAATACTACATTAATTAATTATATTTAAAAACTTAACCTTCATTGAAAAAATGAACTTCATTCAAATGACGGCATTGAAATATAAATTGCCTGGTTTAAACATCTCTAAAATGCGATACATTCCACGGTAATATTTTTAAAACTATCATAATACTACGATAATTTATTATATTTGAAAACTTCATCGAAAACAACTGAAATTAATTCAAATGACGTCACAGAAAAAATAACACGCCTGGATCTCTCTATAAAAACAGCATTTCATTCATAACTTTCTCCAATTCATTTCCTTCATCACAATACTGTAATAATTTATTTTATTTAAAAATTAAGACCATGGAGCGACAAGTAATTAAACTCTATGCTTAAAATTTCATCGAAAAAAATCGTCCTTCTCTTTATAAAATCAATTAATATTTCATTCATATCAGTCATGCAGACTCCATGGGCTAAATGATTTTGTGTTAAAGAAATACAGCAATTATAATACAACTCATTCTACATATTTTTCTGTTTACATTTTACATAAGTGAAAAATAGGCTTCGTTGTAGAAATAATCAAATTTGGATAATCATTTAAACTCAAATATATTGTATTTGCGTTGTTTCAGTATGTAGATGCACAGAATTTAAGCAAAAATAAAGTAATTTAGGACGGATAAAACACTCAATATGAATTACAAAGAACTTAAAAAATCACGATTTTGAAACAAGATGGATGCCATATATCATTTTGAAGTGGGTCATGTGATCTTTTCATTTCATGGTCACGTGATCGTTTCATATAAGAGGTGTAATTATTATTTTAATTTTTATTTAAAAAGCTACTGAATACATTTAGCTGAATTTTTTTTTATATATTTTACGGAACCATTTGAATAATACCTAAAATTTTCGAAGCAATTTGTAAATTTTAAATCCGCTTAAAAAATGTTTGAAAAATTAGGTCCCATAGGGCTCAATGTATTTCATTTTTTCAACTCGGGTTCAATCCAAAACTAATTGGGTGATATTATTCATTTATATTCCCATAGGTCCTACAGACCGTCTGAACAACATACTAAAATTTCATTTTGATTAAGTCACTTCTACGGCAGTTATCGTGCTAACGGACAGACAGACAGACAGAATGAGCAAAGTCATAAACACTTTTCAACTTTGTTGTAAAGTGTTAATAATGCAATCTTATTAAAAACGGCTGTAAATCTAAAATATGTTGATGGCCTAGGTTAAACAAGCATAGTGATATTGATTAAGGCTATAAATGTCAATGATTGGAGACTTGAATGTTGAAATCTAGTACCTTCACTGCTCATATGGAATAGAAATTCGACAGCTTCTCTATCATTCTAACTGACTGGTTTCTTAATGATTTAATTCAACTCTAGTGGGATGCTTAAATGACATTTTTATTAGGGAGGAAATGACTAAAACTAAAGAAAACTGCGTCGAATTTATACAAAAAATTTACGTAAAATATCAGTTTTTAACACTTTACAACATAGTTGAAAAGGGTTTATGACTTTGTCCATTCTGTCTGTCTGTTCGTCTGTCCGTTAGCACCATAAATACCGTAAAAATGACTTTATCAAAATGAAATTTCAGTATGTTGTTCAGACGGTCTGTGGGACTTACGGGAATATAAATGACTAATATCGCCCAATTAGTTTTGGATTGAACCCGGGTTGAAAAAATGAAATACATTGAACCCTATGGGATCTAATTTTTCAAACATTTTTAAGCGCATTTAAAATTCACAAATTGCCTCGAAAGTTTCAGGAAATATTCAAATTATCCCATAAAATATATAAAAAAATTTCAACAAAATATATTCAGTATTTTTTTAAATAAAATTTAAAATAATAATTACACCTTTTATATGAAGAGATCACGTGACCATTATACGAAGAGATCACCTGACCCACTTCAAATTAAAATATGGCATCCATCTTGTCCCAAAATCGTGATTTTCAAAGTTCTTTCTAATTCATATTTAGTGTTGTATCCGTCCTAAAACCGCATTATTTTTGCTTAAATTCTGTGCATCTACATACTGAAACAACGCAATCACAATATATTTGAGTTTAAATGATCATCCAACTTTGATTATTTCTACAACAAAGCCTAATTTTCACTTCTGGAGAATGTAAATACCAAAAGATGTAGAATATAAGAATTGTATAAGAATTAAAGTAGTTGTTTAAGAATTGCTGCATTTCTTTAACGAAAAATTATTTAGCTCATGGAGTCTGCAATATAGCTGATATGAATGAAATATTCTTTGATACCCAGACCGGCCATCCATTAAATTATCTATATATCCTCTATGTCCTAGGATGAGTCGGGTGGTCTGGGCTTTCGACAGAGAACCCAGACGACTTTTTGGATGAAGTTTTAAGCATAGCGTTTAATTACTTGTACATTCATGGTCCTAAGTTTTAAATAAAATAAATTATAGTATTGTGATGAATGAAATGAATGGAAAAAAGTCAATGAATGAAATGCTGTTTTTATAGAGAGAGCCAGGCGTGTTATATTTCGATGACGTCATTTGAATAAATTTCATTAGTTTTCGATGAAGTTTTCAAATATAATAAATTATTGCAGTATTATGATAAATTTTAAAAATATTACCGAGGAATGTATCGCATTTTAAAGATGTTTAAACTAGGGAATTTATATTTCAATGTCGTCATTTGAATGAAGTTCATGTTTTCCGATGAAGTTTTAAGTTTTCAAATATAATAGCTTAATGTAGTACTGTGATAATTTTAAAAATATTACCGAGGAATGTATTGCATTTTAGGATGTTTAAATAAAATGGCATTGAAGTTGGAAAGTGTTTCATAAGCAATGCTTAATGCATGATTGATCTTTTCAATTGATCTTAGAATTTCATAATTTCCCATAAAATATACAAATCATATCTTGTAATATACATAAATTCCAGATACGAAAACAATTTTGAATTTCAAATATATTCATTAAACTATAACTATACACTGAATTTATTTGCATAATGCACCCACATATAAATAGTTTATATTTATACCTTCGTTCGTTCTTGATTCGTTGCGTTCACGCTTGCATTACAAACACGCAGACGAACTCCTTTCGGGAAGTGTTCCAAACAGGTTCAGGACATATAAAATCTTGCTCTTCCGTCAAAATATCGAATTCTAAAAATTTCGGAAAACAATACTCTTCCTATACAATAGAACGAAAAGTAAAAAATAATAAATGAATAAATCCTCTGGAACATTTCTATCCATCACAATGACCTGCTTTCAAAAATATCGAACTTAACGTATCGATTTTCACCCATACACCCTTCAGAAAGATAGTTTTCGAAACCTTAAATAAAAGTGCCCAGAATATTTGGCACTGTTACGTTGTTCGTTTGTCCATTATCGTCGTAAAGCTTCAATCAATTCAAAATGGCAAAAAGCCAGAAGTAGCACTTAACTGCTATTCAATCGAGTGTAATATGGGGAGAAGTTTAATAGTCATCTAAATTGAGAAAAGTTTTCGAAAACTATTGAATAGAGGATTTGAAAAATTATTGCTGCGAAGTGAGATAAAATAAGATCTGAACTAAATAAAAGAACGGGTGCAGAAAATGTAATGTTAACCTAGTTGTTGATACCATTCTATATCGATGGTTAAATTGCAAAGCAGCATGGAATAATAATCCAGGAAAAGGACATGTTTTATATTATCTACAGCTACGGTTCCTAGCCTTTATTTACCAAAGTACCCCTAACTGTCCATTTCTTTTATATGTATGTCATGATAGTCCATTTTTTCCATTGCACCTCCTGACTGTTTATATAATTTGTACCCGGGTACA
The DNA here is from genome assembly GCA_951213105.1 of Amaurobius ferox. NCBI lineage: Eukaryota > Metazoa > Arthropoda > Arachnida > Araneae > Amaurobiidae > Amaurobius > Amaurobius ferox. The sequence continues at coordinate 53,620,687 of OX578138.1, read as the reverse complement.
GTTAGGATATCAGAAAGGGGGGGGGGGGTGACTGATAAGAGGGAGTTACAGAGCAGTGTTGAATTTTAATTTCTATGGGTCTTAAAGTCGCTAATGTAATTTTCCCACCAATAAGGGAAGAGGTTATAACCCTCCATCCTCCTCTGCTTACACATGTTACCCCCTGACTGTATATATCCTTTAATTATACTCCCACCCAGTGGCGGAGCTTCATAAAGTAATTTGAGAAGACGTAAAACTTATGACTTAAATTAGCAAATAAAAAGTTCCATGCTGTGTTTCAACAAGGTCACGAATATGGGCGCGACAGTCCAGTGGTTAGCGCGCGAGAGTTGCAACCGGACGGCCCGGGTTCGATTCACGCCACTGCCAAAACTGCCGCCGTGTTCACGTGAAGTACGATCACGTTAAACATGTGGGTCCGTAAGTCCTTCCGAGAGGTTGGTGGTAGTGGAGTCCACACCCACTGGGTTCCTGTCTAAATTGAATGGCACTTCCTGACTAACCTAAATTTCGTCCAAACAGTTACTTAACACGTTCTTCCGAGAGGTTGATGGTAGGGGAAGGAGGGTACGGTCCATGTGGATGCCTCCCTCACTGGGTTCCGGTCTAAATTTGGTGGCACTTCCTGGCCGTCCAAATAGTTACCTTACACCTTTCTGGTAGGTCTAATAATAAGTCGGCCAAAATAATAAGTCTGATTATAGGAAAACAGAATACAGGAGAATAACCCCTATTTCAATTAGTCTATAAAAAGCAATGAAAACAAATAAGAAATAAATATACCACTAACCAATATTTATTTTTTTTTTCATTCACTCGCTCGAAGTTTAATTTACGATTTAGATAGAAAAATGCCAAATGTATCAAAAATATCAAAACCCCTATAATTTAAGGATTAAAGAAATATAATTTGCTATTTATTAACATTTAAAGTGATTATAGAGTCCTCAGACAATAAATACGATGAGGAATTGAAATGATTAACAAAAGCACCGAAATCACAACGTGGCGGGCAAAAAGAAAGCTCCACTCCTGCAAGAAATACTCCAGCTTATACACGTCTATCAGGGACGGATAAATTGTAGATAAGCTCTTTGCTTAATTCTCAGTGCAACATCTGCAACCTGACGTAGAGCGACATTCGGAGCCAAAATATATCTACATATATTTTCGTTTATTTGCACAGAAAATATTTTATATATTTATTTCAAATAATATATAATTTAAATAAATATTAGTCACGTATTATTTCGATAGTATAATACTAGGTCATTAATTATTTGGGTAGACGCATCTACCTTGTATCTCCCGGCGTTTCGCCACTGCTCCCATCTGACTTACACATCCTCGCCTTTCAATCACGTCCCCAATCCATATTTTTCATCCTGACGCTTCGTCACTGCCATAATAACCGTACTTTACCCATATTTTATATCTTGACGTTTCGCTACTGCTATAATAACCATACTTTAACCCATATTTTATATCCTAATGCTTCGCCACTGCTCCCATCTGACTTTCACGACCCCGCCTTTCAATCCTGTCCCCTACCCATATTTTCAATTTAATAAATATTGTACTTTTATTTTCTATAAATAAAAATGCATTTTAAACATGAATTTTATAACACATAAAATGTATAATTTTCAAACACTATTATAGATATTGTCTTAAACTATTGCTTGTTTACAAAATATCACTGAGATGCCTAATTTTACAGACCTGACAAAGGTAGATTACTTCAAACAAAAATTGGCAAAAAAAATTCTGCATCATTCGATGGAAATAAAATAAGGTTGAAATAACTTCTCAAAAGAAAATATATTGTAACGAACGTATCCTCTGGAATCGCAAGTGTGCACGCAGGATACAAGAACGAGTCCAAGTTTCTGGATAACCTAAGTTTATTCACAAGCACAAAGTAAACAGAAACAATATACAATCAAACAGCACTTAAATGCTCCACTGATTTCACAGAATGACTGATATTATTCATAGAATGTTGACGAAAGTAATTTCACAAAACAGCTGCTAAGAGCGCGGTAGCCCAGTGGTTAGCACGCAGGAGTTGCACTCGGTGGCCCCGGGTTCGATTCCCGCCACTGCTAAAACTGCCGCCGTGTTCACGCGGAGTACGATCACGTTAAACATGTGGATCCGTAAGTCCTTCCGAGAGGTTGGTGGTAGGGGAAGGAGGGTAAGGTCCCTGTGGATGCCTCCCCCACTGGGTTTCGGTCGGACGGTCTGGATCTCCTCAACAACAAAACAGCTGCTACTATTCTCAACATTGATAAAAATCACAATCCACTGTAGCTCATGTCACACCAACTCGTCAACCCTACTACAACGGAGGAAACTTCTGGAAATCTCTATAGCTCAAGAATAATCGTTCTATCGAGAAGTTTTTGGAACATTCCGGAAGTCGCCAAATCGGCGATAAATCGCCTAATATGGTAACCCTTCTTCTAACATGGAAATTCTGGAAACCCTGGGCCCACGTCATCCTCACATATGTTGACGTCATGGATTGCATTTTCCTCGATTGACCTTCCATACAGAGGAAAGAGGAGGCGCCAAAGGAAATATTATGCGTTTCCAACAATATAAATATCTATATCTGCTCACAACAGCCAGGTCTGCTCTTATACATCATTCGGATTATCGTTCAACTACTGATGTTGACAATGTTATTCACAAAACAAGCAGAACTCCCCTTGTTAAACCCTTATTTAATTCCTCTTCCATTGCTTATTCATCTGATTTGCTAATCACTCACCCCTTTTAAATCATTCTTAATAGGATTAAGGTGTGAGGCAGGCGAGGGTGTTCGAAAGGGGTTGGGATGAACGTTCCATGTTTCCCACACACTCAATGGTCCATAAACGGGGCACGATTCCGTAATTAATGTTTATTATTAATTAAATGCGAGATGGATGTGAATGTGCAGAAGGATTAGTTTAGGGGGAATACCCCCAAACACATTAAAATAAAAATCGATTTATTATAATCAGGACTACTAATGAATATTTATATGCTGAATCCAAATGTACCGATAGATAAATTAGTCTATTGTTTGAAATTACGAGTGAATAATTCTGTAGTGCAGATTATTGCCATTTGCAAGCGAAGACAGAAAAATTGCTTTTCCATCTCATGTTAGAGTATTCTTTTCAAAGTTTCTGCTATTACAACTCAGCATTTTTTCAACGGATACCATGATTACAAATTGTTGTGCTCACAATATGCAGCAAAATTTCTCAATATACCATTTACGAAGGAGTATATTTATGTTTTTATCGTATCTCATACGATATCATGGCTGGAGCCATTACCGTATCCATGGCGGCGTAAGCAAACTAAGGCTCCTCTATATACTTTAGAGCTCCTCTATATAGTAGAGAAGGTCTAAAGCAAACCGTGACGTCACATTATGACATACATGTAAATGGTCTATAAAAATATGTAATAGAGGATGAAACCAAATAGGATTCTGGGTTATATATATGACCACATATACTATGTAGAAAAACCGTCGGTCACCAGTAGTATTATATATTTTTTTAAATATTGCATTTATTGCAAAAGAAAACAGTGTCGGCTAACCTATGGCTGAAATTACATTTAGCACCTTCTATGTTATAATTTCAGTGATTTTATTTTTAAATCAGTCGTATGTATATTGCTCCATTTCTTCTCCAAAACAAGGGGATAGACGAGTTGGAATTTTTTACCCGCCGCGCATCAAAAGGATTTTAGTCATTTTTGAAGAGTAGTGCGGTCTGGCTCAGGTACTAGCTGGATTTGCTGCTCTGGGCTACACACGTTTGAGTGCAACCCAAAATGTCTTTTTTGGATAAGATCAATATTTTGAGCAGGCTATTCTGATTTCTGCACATCCATATCCTAATTTTTATGAAACCACACGCCCTGAGATGTTGCTACTATGGACTTCGCGATGCCTTAAGGGAAGATAGGTGACATTGTCTACCCAAACAACCCACTCCCAAGTAACTCCCACTTTAATTATACATTATTCAAAATATTTTATGAATATTTCGAAAATTAAAATAAAAGTGACTTCGCAGTGGATTGTCTGAGTAAACGCCGTCTAGTCATATTCCCTTCACGCCAATGAACACCGTACCGAAAATCCGTAACTTCAAGATTCACCATACATGATTTGCACCACGAATCATCATCATCATCATATTTGGCACGACAGCCCAAGATGAGCCATGGCCTTCCGCTGAAGATTCCTCCAGGACTGTCTATTTCTAGACCTGGTCTGCCAGTCTCTTGCTCCAATCACTTTAAAATTCGAATCAACTGAGTCAAGCCATCTCAGCTTTGGTCTTCCTCTTTTTCTACTAGTAAAGGGCCTTGCAGCAAACATATTCTTTACCGGGTCCCTTTCATCCATTCTAGCAATATGAGAGGCCCAGTTCATTCGCTTAATTTTAAAATATTTAATAATATCGGATTCCTTAAAATATCTATAAATCTCTGAGTTAAAACGCCTCCGCCATAGGCCATTCTCCTTTACTCCACCAAGGATGCCTCTGAGAACCCTACGCTCAGAAACAGCAACTCTACCCTCTCTATTTCTTGTTAAAGACCATATTTCCGAACCATATATTAGGACCGGCCTAATGATAGTTTTATAGATAAGGAATTTTGTTTTTCTAGAGAGAAAACAAGACCTCAAAACAGGGCGAAGTCCAAAACATGCCTTGTTGGCCAGTGAAATACGATTTTGAACTTCAGGGATAATATCATTCTTTGCATTAACAAAAAGATCCCAGGTATTTAAAACCAGAAACAGTTTCAAACTCATGTGGGCCAATTTTTGTACCACGAATATGGCTTCTGAAGCTATGACGTAGACATGTTTCTTTTGAAATATTCAGGCAGATGTTATCTGCCAGAATATTTCCTCTCTGTATAGGAAGGTAGGTGTCCGAACACATTGTTCTACATAGCGAGTTCAACAAAAGATCCCAGGTATTTAAAACCAGAAACAGTTTCAAACTCATGTGGGCCAATTTTTGTACCACAAATATGGCTTCTGAAGCTATGACGCAGATATGTTTCTTTTGAAATATTCAGGCAGATGTTCTCTGCCAGAATATTTCCTCTCTATATAGGAAGGTAGGTTGAAGACCCAGACCACACGATCAACCCTAGGGATTACGGTAGCAAGATGTGTGGTCGGGAAAGAATATAGGAGAATATAGGAAGGTAGAATCGGGAAAGAATATAGGAGAATATATCGGGAAAGAATATAGGAGAATATAGGAAGGTAGAAAGAATATAGGAGAATATAGGAAGGTAGAAGGAAAGAATATAGGAAGGTAGAAGGAAAGAATATAGGAAGGTAGAAGGAAAGAATATAGGAAGGTAGAAGGAAAGAATATAGGAAGGTAGGTGTCCGAACACATTGTTTTACATAGCGAGTTATATATTTGCAATTCAACAATAATGAACACCGATAAATGCATAATCTTAAGATTCGACGTTCTAAGAACTGTTAAATGCTTTTAGTTATTAAAGATAAATGGAATACATAATAGTCCCACACAGGACAATGAATTCTAAGAACCCACTTAACATGCATACTACATCTGAACATCCATGGTTGTATTGTGGGACATGGAACAAAAATTAACAATCTGCATTCACAAGCATCTCCAATAATACTATGGTTATGGGATGCTAATCTAATGAAGAAACGGTTAAGTCACATGACTTTAAAACCGCTTGTCTACAGTTCGAAACAAAACCACGATCGAACTAGGGCTCGAAATAGGATTTTATAACCGGCAGCAAGTACTGCCGGGAGCATTTGTAAGCTAGCAACAAAAACTATTCGTCGCACGGCAATTTGGACCATCGAAAAGGACTTCAAAATTTTAGTTGTAAATTATTCACTAAACTTATTTTTCTGCGACTTTTATATACTTTATTTTTAGAATGGTTTCAGCATTACATGTTTTAATTACTGTGGTTTCTTCGAAATAAATATTACAACAATTAGCCCAGAATTTCGCATATGCTTTTAACAGTCTAATCTGCGCATCTTGACAAATAAAGTGTTTTTTGTTTTTATTTTTTATTTAATGAAACTTCTTCTGTATCTGTCTGTTATGTCTTCGACAATTGTTCAAGACAAAACCAACATGTATAGAAACAGCATCGAACACTTACTTGTTCGAGACATAACAGATATAAAAACAGCTTCGAACACTTGTTCGAAAAATACTTTATTTTGAACATTGTTTTTATCTGTGGAGACGTCGTCTAAGATATAGTACCCCAAGACACACAAACAGACAAGATTTTCAATTTTATTTATATAGATCAATAGGAATGACTTGTCTCAGACTTGTTTTTTAGATTAGAATTAAATAAACGACTTTTGATAAACCCTGTTAAGTCCATGTAAATTTGATAATAATTATAAAAATAATAATTATAAAATAATATGTACCCCTTTCAAAGAATGTCTGTGGAGCTGGATTCATTGGAGTAAGATCATAAGTTACAGTAGTGTGAAGTTCTTGCAAGAGTTGAATGATATGTAAATTTCGCACTTAGTGGACAATCCCTGAAGGCGAGGCTTCCCTGCCGGGTTAATAGTGCGTGGTTTCGCTGGGTCTCTGTAATTCAGAAGGGAGCTATGGCACGCTAACCACGCCGAATAAGCTAAAGCTGGGGGTTTAACACAAGCCAGAAAAATTAGATCAGCAGAGTTGATTGGGCGTGAGAAGAAGCTCGAATGAAATGAAAGCTTCTTAATGATTTATATTCATGTATATGGCATTCGATGGCTATTTTGATGTATATTTTAATGTGAAAAAATAAATAATGCCGTTTGCGACAAAAGCAATAGTATTATATATATATGAGCTAAAAAACATTTCTGGCCGGGATAGCGCTCTCAATGTAGATATCTGTGTTCATGAACCTGTTTCGCACTTTTTATACAATCTTCAGCAGTGAATAGTCTATATCTGCAATGGCAGCAAGAAAACTTGCCACTTGCAACCATTTTGAGAAACTCTAAAAATACCGATAAATTCAGTCCAGCTACGAAGTAAGAGCCAAATTTCATAAACATCTAAACATCCATAGCTATGGCTGCAAGAAGCTGCAACGCTCATGTTATGACCACAATTCTGCAATAGGAGCATGATCTTAATGGAAATCCGGAAATGGAAAAAAAATGGAAATGGAAATGGATCTTAATGGAAAATTCATGCAAGTTGCAAAAATCACGAAAATATAACACAGTCAGAATGCAAATGCCAGCTTAATAGAGAGCTTGAACGTGTTCATAAGTATTTACGGCCCTTGATTTGGTGATCACCATCATGATAACTTGCCAATGCAAGAATTCAATTTAATTCTAATCTAAAAAACAAGATCTGAGACTTATATACATTAATTTGATTAACGAGCTATAAACATTCAACGAACAATTTAACAATTTTATCGTATATCAAAGATGCTAAACAAAGCAGATGGCAATCTCAATATTTCTGCGGTCAAACACCCAACTTTACCGAAATCAAACGTAACCCGCTTCTGAAAACTTTAAAAAAAATTTTTCATTGTTTCGGATATACTTATATCAAACTTCTCTAATGAATAGAAATAACAAACTAAGGCCATTCTTATAAATAAATAAATAAAATTCCAATATCGCAAAACCAGCTTATAAAAGATGTTTATGCTTTATGTACCAAATATGCAAAACAATGTGCAATGTTCCATAAACCCATCGAATTAATTCCAAACAGCTGGAATTCCATTGACGTCAGCTCCCATCTAAAATTAAGACACAGAAATAACATATTATTATCCTTAAGCGTCTTAATACTATTAAACTTCAAGGATTTATGTGTTTACTTTTCTGAAATTATACGCACTAGTGTAACTACTGGACGCTAACATCCATCCAATTAGTTATTCTCAGAATGGCCATTAGTTATTCTAATTAGTAATTCTGTACTTAGCTGTATCAGCTATCTTTCATGTCAAACCCTATGAAAGGATAGAGACAACGAAGTAAAAATTCCTACTGATGAATACAATTCATTATTGTATCCCAAATCATGCTTGCAAAAGCAATTTATGCACATAATACATTAAATAAAGTTCATTGAGGCATAATCATATTAGATTAATTCCAAACAGCTGAACTTCCTTCAAGGAATCAGAATTCCATTGACGCCAGCTGCAGCTCCCATCTATAATTAATGCACAGAAACAACATATTAAGATCCTTAAATGCCTTAACTGTATTAAACTTCAAGGACGCATGTGCTTACCCCTCGAAAACTACGCATCAGTGCAAATATTAGAAACTAACATGAATCTAATTAGTAATTCTGAGACTGGCCAAAGCCTGGGGGCAAAACTTCATCGAATGGAAACCGTGAGCGACCTCTGGCGTTAATATACACTGGTCATGACTTATACACAAACATCCAACAGTCTCAAGAGGGTGCAGTTTCGACGTCGTGTGATTCGAATGTAAAATTCGTCACCAATGGAGAAATAGATAGGTTTAAAGTTTAGTGTACTTGAAGGTATTAGATAATATATAGCTGGTTGGTTACTGAATGTGGTTATCCAAATTTACTTTAAGCTAAGTGGGTTAAAATGATAAGTAGAGAAGTATGTGGAAAAGACTAATTATCATTTAAATATTTAATAAAAATAACAAGAAATTTATGAAGAATCTTAATATGACGGCAAGTGGTGTGGATACTGCATTTTCAGCTGAATTATAAGCATTTTTACACTCTTATACACCAACTCTCCCGGCCGCTCACTTTGCTGCTCATGCCCTCGGATGAGTCGGGCGGTCTGGGCTTTCCACTCTTATACACCATGCGAATTCATCGGAAAAACCGAAAATGATATTTACAGAACAGGATAACTGCAATCTCAAAAGCAATTTATCGTAGTTTACTATAAATGAATATTGCTTTTGTGTAAGCACAAGAAATTTTTAAATAATTATGATTGTTAATAATTTGCGAGAGCAATAATTAAGTTAATAATAGAAAGTGAAATTTTTTTGTAAGTTTTGATTTCCTATTGGCTCTACGATTTATAGAAGATATTTTCAGTTCACAAGCATTATGACGTATGCCATACTGTATTGACAGAAGAATTAGAAAATCGTTTAGATATGAGGTTTCACTTCAATTTGAAATCATTTGAATAATTGAGTTTCCAATTTAACTCTCAGAAAGGACTATAATCTCAGCAGTTACATGAATAGCGCATTGATTGGCCAAGCTGATGTTCCTAATGCAAAACACAGTAAGAACCCGAATTCTTAGCAACTTTAAATTGTGATTTCTTCTGACAGCCCAAACCATTAAAATCGATTGTAAACAGCATCTAACAATTGCCACAAATTGGATCGTTTCGAATATCCTTAATATCAAACATTTCGAATCCTTCCTCTGGATGCAATCGATCAGGGTATGCATAAGTCCACTTATACAAGGTGTTTTAAAAATATTGCATGACAAAAAATCTGATGTGGGCAGCACATGACATTCCCTGCAGACTCAAATTCATTATTTCTTTAATTCTTTAATAATTCATTCAGTTTAATTGCACAAAATAACACTAAATTTGCATTTTTAATTCAATTTCTGATTTTATTTGGTAATTGGACTTCCAAAAGTGGCATAACTAATTGCGAAAAATCTCAAATATCTCGAGAACGGTTAGTCCTAGAGAAACAGAGTTGTTCTTATTCTTTTCCTCATCAAAAATTACGTATAAAACAAGTATTTAATTGATATATTTGAACATAACGCAGCTTTTTTTAGATTTTGGCGATTTTTGAGGGTCATTTCGTAAAAAAAGGCAGGTTGTCCTTTTCCGAATAATACCAAAATCTAATCAGCACCAGAGTATCGTACAAGTAACTTATCTACAAAATTTTGTGAAATTTGGTCCATTAGTATTTTAGCTAGAGTGGATATATGAAATTTTTACGGGCCATTTCGCAAAAAAAGGCGGGTTCTATTTTTACAAATCATACCGAAAACTAATCAGCACCAGGGTCATACCCAAGTAACTTACCTACCAAATTTTATGTAATTCGGTCCATTAGTTTTTGAGTTAGAGTGGATACATACATTGCACAGACACACAGACAGACATCACGCTAAAAATAGTTTTTTCATATTCTAAAGGTCCCGAAACGTGTAGATCCGTCGAAAACTCGAGTTGCGATTTTCGGCATGATTCCAATACTTTCGCTATACATTACCATGTAACGATTTATCTTAGAAACACAGTTACAGTTTAAGAAATGCTTTAGTGAGGGCATACCGTCATTCTATGAACATTTGAATCGTATGAAACTATTTTGTAAAATGGCACAAAATATAACTACTTATACTGCCCCCCTGGGAAAAGAGGTCAATTATAAAAATATTTTCCATAGCTCAATTAGTGAAACAAAACAGTTCCCTTGTCATACAATCAATATTACATGAAATATCATTAACGTTTTCGACGGATAATTGGAAGCTGTTGTCAATTTTTGTACGAACCAAGAAGTCCTCTTTCCGTGTTTTTTGATCGGTTTGTCTTTTAAAGTCCTACAACCTTAACACTTTTTTACTGCCAACTTTGCATATTATAGAGACGCGGTTTTTCAAAAGATCTTTATATGAATACCGAAGAATTTACTAATTGGAGGGTACTTTGTAATAAGCCCGTATAAAATGTTAAAATTTACACTTTTCACTAAAACATGCCAGGTGAACCAAACTGCCGTAGTTTAAAAAGTCAATCTTATTTGAAGTATTTTTGAAACAGGGCCCATGGGTTTACGACCAATCATTCAAGCGATGTTCAGTCGTACAATCCATTTTGAAACACACTGTATTACAGAAATTCTATCTCGCCGCATGCTTACAAAAGCATTCAAATCCATAATATTTAAAATAACTTTTATCGACCGATAACACTATTGGATAAGTTCCAACTGCATTTCCCCCGTGAATGTATAATTTCATTGACACCGTCTCATCTATAATAATTACCACAGAAATTACATTAAGATACATATTTTAACTTTATTACTGAAGAACCCCTATCTCCCGAAAATTACGCAAAAGCGCAAATATTAAAAGTTATCATAAATTTTACTAATTATTCATAGATTGGTTAAAGCCTGAGGCAAAACTCCATCGAACGGAAGCAGTGCGCATCTCTGATGTTAACGCGCCAGTCATGCCTTATTCCCAAACATACAACAATCTTAAGGACAGTTTTCGCATCTTAACTCAAATGAAAAATTCACAAGGTGTGCTACAGAATCCTATCGATTTGAAGTTTAGTGCATTTGAAAGGGTTTATATATACGTTTTTGAAAGGGTTTATATATACGGGGGGGGGGGGGGCTTTTTGTGATCCCCCTGCTGAAATTACTAAAAAAATAATTGCTATAAAATCTAGTTGCTATATTTAGTGATAGCTGGCGGAAAAATTCCTCTACTCTATATAAATAAAATTGAAAATCTGCCTGTCTGTTTGTCACCACGAGAGAACGGCTGATGAAATTTTGTGGGTGGCCTAGAAATAGCCCCACTTAAAATTTAGTCTGTGTTTTAAGTTTCTACGAGCAGTGGTTCTCAAGATATTAGTAAAAAACGAAATTTTCGTTTGTCTCATTATCACGGGAAAATAACTGCACCGAATTTAATGAAATTTTGTGGACAGCCTTGAAATAGCCCCCCTCCCCCCATAAATTTAGTCCAAGTTTCGAGTTTCTAAGACCAGGGGTTGTCGAAATATTAATGAAAAACGGAACTTTTTCCTAAGAGTTCTACTCTCCAACTCCGTGGTTTATCCAAACGGAAAGGATGCAAATCGTTTGTTTAAAACGTCAAAATGAAATAAAAGTTTATTTCCGAGTTTGGTGCAGGATTTTTGCATTAATTAGTCACTATCGGAAAATATGAATTGTTTAAAACATGAATTTAAATGGAAAAATCTACCTCCATGGATTATCTTTCACAAGCCTTTACTCAACGATGAAAAGTATAAAGAAATTTTGGTTACTACAAGTATAAAGAAATCAAAATGGGTATTTAACTTCGCATTTTATGAGGAAGATTCTATCTTATATCATGTTGCTCGGCAACGGAATGAAATTAAATCTGTTGTTAATATTTATTATTACTTTTTCTATTTGAATAATAAATAAATGGATGTAGAAATATATTTTATAAATGAACGGTTTGATTGTTCTTTTAATTATATAAATTGCGGACTGTGTACATCACTTTCATTTATTTTAGCAAAGAGGTTTCAAGCTCATATATTGTGTTTAGCTAATAAATTCATATATTGTGTTTACCCAATAAATTCACTTAGCCGATTGTTGAAACAGCAAAAGAGTAGAACTGGTGTATCTTATACAATTTTAGTGTTTTCATTTAGTATATACAAACGGGATCAAGATATTTTATTCCTCAGATCTGCAAATTCAGAGCTACGAATTTCGCGGAATATCGTTAACTTGGTAACTTTTCTTAAACCTTACCAAATTAGCGTAAATGTCTCCAAATTGATAAAAATGACGCAAACTAATGAAATTAAATTTGTTTTTTTAGAATAGAGTACTGAAATGATGTTTCGGTAGCATTTGTCGGTCAGTCCATCCATCCTACTTAGTAACACATTTAATGAATTTTTTTAATATCACCAAATTGGTAAAAATACTTGTAAATCCATAAAAATATCATGGAATTGATAAAATTGCGCTTAATAAATGAAATTAATTGTACTTTGTTAGGGGATAGTATTGTAATGGTGTTTCGTCAATTTATCGCAAAATGGGACTATCAGTTCTACAGTCCCACTTGGCGATAAATTTGGCGATTTTTTAAGTTATCACTAAATTGACGAAAATGTCGCCAAACCTTCCATGGAGATCGCATTATTCAGACGATATGATTTCCATCATTTTATTTGAAGCAAATGATATCATGTCGCTTAGCAACGGATCCAATGTGTTATGTGCCATACGATTTTTATTAAATCTTTTCCGATTTGACTAATAAAGATATGTATATAAAATAAATTTCATTGACATTGCATTTTTGACTGGACAATATCAATTACGGTCTTCAGGTTTAAACATTATTATCATTGATATTTTCGGGGACTGTTGATTCAGGGATTATTGATATTTTAAAGTTATTATGCAATTGTTTATTTATGACGAAAATTGTTGAAACTCATATATAATAGTACGTTGTACGAGAAATCTTCTACAAATGCACGGATATATCTTCTAATCTACGAGAATATATGTAGTACAGGTATATTGGCATATATTTTGATATATATTGGCATATATTGGAATCAATTACGACCTTCTAGTATAAAGATTACGGGGATTATTGATATTTTCAATTTATTACGTCATATTTTTTATTTTGGCAAATATTTTTGAGACTCATATTGTAATACGGGTCATTTTCTACTAACACACTGGCATATTTTCTAATCTGCGACAATATAAGTAGTACGGGGTTGCATATATTGATTCAATTCCGTTTTTTTTTTTGTAAATTTACTTACAAAAGGGGCCAGGATGTTTTATTCTTCAGATCTGCCCGTGAATATAATTTTGCATAGTGAGAACCGATATACTTACTTCTCTTTAGGAGCAATAAATTTAATATTTTACACGAATAACAGAATTTGCACATGATTGCGAATTATAAGTTTCTTTATATTATATTTTCCGTACGAAGAACGGGTATGCTGCTAGTAATATATAAAATGCAAAACATCAATTCCATCAATTACTTACACAAGCCATTTATATCCATAATTTCCTCAACAACATTGATCGATCTATAACCCTATTGAATTAGTTCCAACTGGACTTCCATCGGTAATATATAATTCTACAGACACCATCCCATCTATAATTAACACACATAAATAACATTAATATACTTACATATCTCAATTTAACTTGAAGAACCCATGTCCTTATCTCCCGAAAACTACGCACCAGTGCAGATATTAGAAACTAACATGAATCTAACTAATTATTCAGAGCTTGGACATAGCCGGGAGGTAAAACTCCATCGAATGGAAACCCTGATGTTAATACACCGGTCATGCCTTATTCCCAAACATACAATAGTCTCAAGAGGATGGATGCAGTCTCTACGTCTTAGAATTCGAACGTAAAATTCGTGGGGAAGCGCTGGGGAAGCGCTGGGGAATCTTATTGATTAAGTTTAGTTTATTTGAAAGGGTTTATGTAGGTATTCGCCTTTGCTGTAATGTAAGCCGTCTGTTTGATATTTCTATGAAAATCGATTTAAAACTTAAATGTATGGAAATTATATTGCTCGATATGCGCATCGCGTAATGGAAGTTATTTTGCAATATAATTGTTTTTAGTATACTTTTAGAGCATCTGTTTCTCAGGATCCAGAAAGCAGTTTCTCAGGATCCAGATCTGCATACAGGGTGTCCAGAAAGTTCCGGAACGGCTCAATATCTCGAGAAATACACTTCGGATCAAAAAATAAAAAAACACGTATTCAATATTTTTAGAAAAGCTATCCAATGCTACCAAAATCGACCCCCTCCTGGGGGGGGGGGGGGGGCAACTTTGAAATCTTCAATAAGAACCCCCATTTTTTATTGCAGATTTGGATTCTCCAGAAAAAATTGCATATATTTGACCTACGATTTTTGCTCCCACAAACGGCGCTATAATCGAGCAAAACGGAAGTGGAGCACAAACGTTTAAAAATGGGAATGTCTCGGGAAATACACTTCGGATAGAAAAATAAAAAATTACGTGTTCAATATTTTCAAAAAAACTATCCAATGATGCTAAAATTGACCCCCCCCCCCCCCCCCGCTAACCGTTCACTTTTTTAGCGACAACTGTTGACTTCAGTTTAGAAAACGGTTCAAAACTACTTTTAGCACTACCCAGGAACAACGGTGTGTGTCATTTGTTTTTCCTCGGTTACTGGGGTGCTCCCACTTTCCCTGAAAAAAAAAATTAAAATAACCCCTAAGGAATATTTCCCCTGTATACAGTCATGCATACACGGAAAGTATCGCCACTACTGTGCTACTTCCCCATTTTTAAACGTTTGTGCCCCACTTCTGTTTTTCTCGTTCATAGCGTCGTTTGTGGAAGCAAAAGTCGTAGGTCAAATGTATGAAATTTTTTCTGGAGAATCCAAAACTGCAATAAAAAATGAGGGGTTCCCATTGAAGATTTCAAAGTTGCAAATTTTGGTATCATTGGATAGCTTTTCTAAAATATTGAATACGAGTTTTTTTATTTTTTGATCCGAAGTGTATTTCTCGAGATATTGCGGCGTTCCGGAACTTTCTGGGCACCCTGTACAATATTAGATGTGACTGATATAGATTTATACTTAGTTGAATCTTTGCACACTTATAGTAACGATCACAGAACAGTACCAAATGGAGATTTTTAGAATCAAATGGATTAACATCAAATTCTGGAGGAGGTAGGAAGTCGAAAAGATCCTTCCACTTCCAGTTTCCTTTCCATTTCAGGTTAAATATTACTTTCTCTGCAATGCATGGTAATGTATAGGGAAAGTATTGAAATCATGTCGAAAATCGCAACTTGAGTTGTCGACGGATCTACACGTTTTGGGACCTCTAGAACATGAAAAAAAAATATTTTTAGCGTGACGTCTGTGTGTGTGTGTCTTTGCAATGTTTGCATCCACTTTAGCTCAAATGTAATTGACCAAATTTCATAAAACTTTACAGATATGTCACATCCCTCACAGCAAAGATCGTCACATGTGTGACAGTGACGTTGTAGTCACGTGACACCTGGGTCACAATGTGGCATCATATTTGTGACTTCTCTCTATCCCACAATTATGTAAATCACTCTATCCCACAATTATTGCGTAACTCTATCCCACAATTATGAAAATATACTGGTTAATTATACTCATAATTAGAGAATCCTTAATTTAAAAATTATCAAAAATACGTGCTCTAAATACTACGCCTTTCTGTTGTGTCAACTAATAATAGCAGCTACTTTATTACCACTAGCGACAACTAGCTATAATTCTCAAAGCATTGCGGCATTTTCAAACATTTCATCCAGAGGAGTTTTATCTCCTTCTTTCTAACTCCATGCTGCATACACTCTCAATTTGGTTCAATTCCATGTGTGATTAATATTTATTTTCTACTTTTGCGTAAAGGAGGATACGGGAAACATAATTTTTCTTTTTAGTTTCCATTTTATTTACGTAACTTACGTTCAAACCTATGTAGTGTAATATATGGTTCGATGCGTTAGAAAGGGAAAACATTGCATCTGAAGACACTGGCCCGTCATTCGCAAAAAGAAAATGGATGAAAAAGACAGAAACACAGTCAGAACATACGTAAAAGACGTAAAGTACTGACGTGAAATTTAGCTAGATGAAACTGTAACTAATTTCAGCTTTCTGCGTTCTCTGAAAACCGATAAGGTGCCCGTCAAAGATGTAGAAAGAAAATGCAGACAAAAAAAAAAGGGTAACGTGAAATAAATAAAAATTGGTTTCGGTAAATTTAGAATAAAAACAAATAAAGAATTGTGCAGGTAGAAAATAGCCGCTTCTTTGGTACTAAAAAATAAAAAATACAAATTCATAGAAACTCGAACGCGAATTGTGACTTTTATTTAATTGGGAAAGTGATATTACGAGGTATTTAACATATGTAGAACAAATAACTGCTCAAAATACTTTAATATCATCTGGAACCTTGCTTTCATTCGAAAAGTACCATCCCCCCTTTATCGGTGTATTACGATCTATAAGCGCTAGCCCCCCCCCCCCCTCTACTCAGAAATTCGCTTTTTGGATCTGTATGGCATAAAATTTTGAAGCCGTACGTCTCTTTCATACTAATACACCAGTCACACGTAATATATCCCCATATCTAGTACCTTCAAGAGGTTCACGTTGCGAAGTCTTGTGATATGCATGTGAAATTCGTAAGCATTCTCAGTAAATCGGGTCGATGTGAATTAAGTAGGGTGTAGTGGGGCGTTCAGATAAGGGCAGCCAGCGAGAAACATTTCATGGAGGGGTGGTTGCGTAATTCAAAACGCTGCCGAGCCAGAGCGATATGAAACAATGAATGAACAAAGCTAAAAGAAGCTGTGCGCTCCTTGAAACTGCCAATGGATACTCCAACTTCATGTTCCTCGAGGTAGTGCTGGTGTTATTAGTTGAATTTTACTGGGAGAGCTCTGTGGTCCTCTTTCTTTGTGTTACATAACTAGAATCCCCGATGTTGGTGGGGTTTAAATGCATTCCTTCAACTTGTCAGAAGCGTAGTAGAAATCGGGTACGTGTCTTTACCCAGGGACGTAAAATTTAAAATATAAATAAATAAATGGCATCACAACGCGTTTTCATCGAATCTAAGATATTTTAGCACAATCACAGCGAGTTTTTATTGAATCTAGGATATTTTAGCACAATTGCAGCGAGTTTTTATTGAATCTAAGATATTTTAGCACAATCACAGCGAGTTTTTATCGAATCAAGGACATTTTAGCACAATCACAGCGAGTTTTTATCGAATCAAGGACATTTTAGCACATTCACAGCGAGTTTTTTTATCGAATCTGGGATATTTTAGCACAATTACGGCGAGTTTTAATTGAATCTAGGATATTTTACCACAATCTCAACGAGTTTTTATCGAATCTATGGTAATTTAACACAATCGCAGCAAGTTTAATCGAATCTAGGATATTTTAGCACAATACTCATTATAATGTTAAACCAAACGAAAACATTTAGAACGGTATTTTTTTTATTTGCAAAGGTAGAAAAGAGATAAATTAAATTTGATTCTTTTGCCAAAAGCTTGTTTTTCCGTCTGAACCATTGGACTACAAATAGAACTCAATGATTTGGGAAAATGTCGACGATTTTATTCTTATCATTTTGAAACCGAAAGTAAAACTAAAATTTTATATTCTATTTTCGATAGTTAGAGTCCGATCAAATTCTCAGCGAACATTTATATTGATCTATAATCTAACATTTATCTATAATCTGTATTGGTAATACTTCTGTAATCCAAAAATTGGAAATTATCAAACGAAATTAGAATATCAAGAATTGTATAACACTCAAGGTGTACACAATTAGTCTGAGATACCGTTAGTAGAACACATGTTCTCATATCTCTTGCATTTGGAAATTATGGCATAAATGTGACTTCGAATTTTCAGCTTTAAATATTCATAACATTTTAACTAATTCAAATTAAAAAACCTCGACGAGGCGTATAGTCTAGGAACATCAAGCGCCTATATACAGAATTTCGCGGCTGTCCAAAATTCCAAGTTTTTGACACACACACGTATTTTTGGCACACCAAGTTTTTGGCACACAAACGTATTTTATTATTTAGGATAATTCAATAATTAATATTATAGGTTTACAAGTTATATCTTAAATAAATATAAATTTAATAAACAAAACTGTTGATAGAAATAAAAATGTTTAATTAATGCTAGTTTCTTTGAAAATAATAAACATACATGCTAGAATGAAATATTTTTCATATTGGTAAGTCGAAGATACATATTTCAAATTAAGATTTATAAACATGTTTCCAAACCTTAATTTACAAACAAAAAATCTGATGAGGGCAACACATCACTTTCCTTATATAATGCAATGAATTTACTACTTTTACAGTTTAAAAAAATGTTATTCTTATAGTAGATACTTATATTCTTTCCAAGATATTAAATTTTCGTCAATTAGTAGTCATTTTCTTTGATTTATCGTCATTTTTATCCATTCGGCGAGATATTCGTTAATGTGGCAACATTTAAAAATGTCGCCAAGTTGGCAACATTGCGCTAAATTCGTCGCCAAAATCTCGCCAAGCGTTATGGACGGAGAAATAAGTTAATCTTACAACAGGTAAATGACTATTGGCGTTCAAATACAAAAGTATTACTCAAAGTATCTTTTCTCGTGAATGGAACGAGTTAGATCCATGCAAATGATGTCACTAAATTTATCGCATGATATTATATATGAAAAGTAACCATGTTTCTCAACAGTTAATATTTTGTTTTTAATTTATGGGATTTTTTGATAAATTTATTTGAAAAATGTGCAATATCTCGAGAACGCTTCATGCTAGAGTTCTGAAGTTTGTGTCAATCGTTTTGTAAGGAAAACTTACATAAGAAATGCTATTTGCGTAACTGTATTAAAGGCTTTGATGTTTTGATGATTTTTTCAAAATTTTACTTGAAAATTTAGGGGGGGGGGGTGTCTGAACATTCGATTGCGTTTTAAAACAATAGCCTTCCAGTATTCATGGAATGTGATTTTTGTACCAAATTTCATTCGAAACGCTCTATTCGTTCGTGAGATATCGTCTCCACAGACTCAATGACACACACACACACAGGCATCACGTCAAAAATGTTTGATTCGTGATCAGGGATGCTTGAAACGTGTTCTCTCGGCGAAAACTCGAATTCGAATTTTCGACCCCGTCACAATACTTTCCTTATACATTATGTATATAAGGAAAGTAAAAAGTCAGAATGAAAACAAACAATACCAATCACTGTAAAGCTTCCAATTTCCTAGAAATAAAATATTCAGAAAGAATTTTCTGTACTGAAACTGAACGTCCTTAGCAAACTTAACGAAGACCTTCCATTACATGTTCTTGTTAAAACAGAAGAAATATCGTAGTTAATCAAGTATTTATTATTCTCAATTACATATCGTAGTTAATCAGGTATTTATTGTGCTCTTAAATATGAAGAAGAAAAAAAAAGAGGGAAATTGACGTTACTTTCATGCAGAAATCTGGAAATAGCTGAAAGATCTGGATAGCTGATCGACTATACCAACCAGGAACGGAACGTTTATTACTTGCTGGAGAAAGATTAATATGCAGGGATGACAAGGGTTATTAGAAAGAATAGAAAATTACGTTATGATTAGGTAAATTTGATAACAAATTTAGAGTCGCCAGAAATTGAGAACCTTTTATGTTTGTTTGTTTTAAGTTGTTGTTGTCGTCAAGGAACAATTTGCATTATTTTTTCTTCCGAAATAACTTTTCCTTCAAAAGCTACAAATCTGGCGTGTTCATCATTCATCCTTCAGGATGATGAAATCAGGTGTGTGGGGCGGGACACCCCAGTGGTTAGATCTCGAAGATTGCACTCTGAGTACCCGAGTTCGATTTCAGCCCCAAACTGTCCCCGTGTTCACGTAGACACCTTATGCTTTTAGGTAGGTTGGATGGTTTGGGTTGAAACAAAGAAAATAATCTGGTGCATGTCTGTGTGGGTGTAAGTAGCAAGCATGATATTGTTGGAAAGCAATTTGATAGACTTATTTATTTTCAGAACCTGACAAGTCCACTTCAGTTTTTATTTTTTATATTTTTTCTGTGGGTTTTAAAAATATATGCAACAGGCATTTCGTCCATAATGACATCCTCTGCAATGGCATAATCTTATTTTATTTTAATAAGCACATCCATAGCTGGTAACAAGTTTTGTTGCAGCAGGAGAAAAATTTAAAATTCCGGACATTACATATCTTGAAAATAAGATTTTTGATTAATCGGAAAGAATTCGAAAACGAATTTTTTGGGCATACACATCGAGAAAAGTTAGTTTTCTTAGATTTCATCGCTCCGTAATGTCAACCAAAGACATACCTTTCAATCAAAAAATCCTCATACGTTTGTTCAAGCTATCTTAACAAGAAATAGAAACCAAAATGGAAGGGAAAAAAACCGATCCACTGCAAAACTTCCGAATTTCTGGAAGTAATACTGGAAAAAGGGCTTTTTCTTTGAAAATTTATCGTAACCGAACGTGCTTGGCAAACTTAGCAATGGGAAAAGAATTCGATACAGCGACGCCCGAAGTTTCCCCTCCATTACATGTTCTTATTGAATATTGCTTGCAGGAATACCATAGTTAATCAACTATTTATTCTTTCCAGCGCGGATGGATTTCGATATCTGATTGTATTCTACTCAGTGGGTTGAAAGTGCATTTTTTGATTGATTGCAAAACTATTTGTGCGTAAAATGGGGGATTAGGGGGAGAAGTTAGCCAGACTGGTTTTACTTTTCTTTCTAAGCAAACAGAAGAATGTGGAATGGGGCGAAATGATAAAGGATTCGTATGTATATATATATATATATATATATGTATGCAAAAAAAAATGGCTTAGTTTGGAATATACGATTTAGAAATGGAAATATTTAAAATGGATTACTAAAGAATTCCAAAAGGGTTTGTCCGCAACAACTTAAATAAATTTTATACGAATGCCACATTTAGATGCATTCTACTATCCACCAGTCTTAGTTTGATGGAAAACGAAGGCAATTCCATTCGCATAAGAAATTTTATGTTTTTAGATGTTTCGATGCAGTCAGAGTAGAGAAATTTCGCAATTTGTTACAGGGTAAAATCTTATGTAAAAGCGAATGGACAACAAGATTAAAATAGCTGAAAAATCTATTGATAAAAAGTTATTGGGCCGAAAAAAGATCAGATTTAAACCAAATAAAAGAAAATAATAAACCAGTTTCTTTTTTCTTTTTATTCTCTTATAATCTAATGGAATGATATTTTATTTCACAAAGGTACAGAATGGATATTATATGCCTATTCATTCTGTATCTTTTATGGATATCCATTCTGTATTCTTGAATATTCAATGGGCATTCTACGCCTCTCTACATTTAAGTGGATATTTAATTTTATCAACACAAAGAAAAAGTCATGACAGAATGTTATTGGTATTGAATTAACATAACGTCAATTGAAATTGGGCGAGTTATGGCGACTTATATATACATAAATAGCAGTATTCTGGAGTTCCACATTGAGTGACTTCAGATAATGAAAAAGATGCCGGATATTGGACTCATTTTTAACTTATTTACAACAACTGAGAATTTTAGAGCTTTACGCATATGACATTACTTACTGAAAACGAAGACGAATGTGGAACTCAGTTTTAATTTATTTACAACAATGAATATTATAATACCTTCTTTTGTGCTGTGCCTACAGAGTGATTCAGGGTTGTCTTTTATTACAGTATAATATATCCCGTGAATAAATCAGCTTATAAAATTATTTACGAGCTGAATGTCCGCGGACCTCAGCTAGTTTGTTTGAACAGAAACTCACTAGTTAGTTTAAACAAAAACTCACTAGTTAGTTTAAACAGAAACTCACTAGTTAATTTGAACAGGAACTCACCAGTTTGAACAGAAACTCACTAGTTAGTTTAAACAAAAACTCACTAGTTAGTTTAAACAGAAACTCACTAGTTAATTTGAACAGGAACTCACCAGTTCGAACAGAAACTCACTAGTTAGTTTGAACAAAATAGCTATGAAAAAGTTTGAACAGAATAATCTATTTGAAACTGGAAACTATTTATTATGGAAAAATAAAAGAAAAAGAGCGAGGAAGCCCTTGAACGCTATATTTTTGTTTAAAATTATATAAAAAAAATAAAATTAGATGTAATGTTCAATTTCTATTATACTTTTTAATAGAAAATTGCAAAGATTGCATCAGATTTAAATCTGTTACATATAAAATTCTAAATTGAAATATAGCATTCAAGAACTCTTCCCGACTCTTATTTTTTCCTTTTTATTGATGAACAATATCCAAACGGGATAAGCTCAATTATCATCTGGTTTGAATCATGCATATATTTAATGCACAAGCCTTTTTCGTTATTCAATTTTTGAGAATCTATAGAACCGAATTCAAAATTGATAGCTGATACTTTCCGGATGAGAGAAGATATAGAATTTGCCTTTAAAACTCCAGATTTTTTTAAATGGGGTTATAAGTACATTATGCACATCATTTTGTTGTTATGGGATTTATTACCGGTATGGTATCTGTGGTTCAGTAGGGAAGGAATCCACTTAATAACATAAGTTCTGGGTTTCGGGATTCGCTAGGCGCAAACTTTGCTATAGACAGTGCTCGGTTTAAAGGAAATTAACAATTTTTCAAGTAAAATTAATATATATTTTTAATTTAAATTTACTGCTATCTACTAAATTGTGTGTAAATCGGAAAAATTAAATATTTAGACAAATGCCCGTGCGCAGTTTTTCTAAAACACACAGTAATTTTTATCTCCAATTTCGCATTTATATTCCTAAATAAAAAATCTGATGTGGGCAGCACATGACTTTCCCTGCAGACTTATATCCACGTTCTCTTTATTTTAATTAAATTTAATTCGCTTTTAATTCAATTTTCGTTCTTACTTGGTAACTGGACTTATTTTCAATGATGACGTAGAGAAAATACGAAAAAACTAAAATATCTCGAGAACGACTAGTCCTAGTGTAATGGGGTTGATCTTATTCTTTTCATCGTTAAAAATTACGTATAAAACAAGCATTTAATGGTTACATTTGAGTATACGTAGTTTTTTATTTTAGATTTTTAAGATTTTTGCGGGCCATTTTGCAAAAAAAGGCAGGTAATCTTTTTTTTCGAATCGTACCAAAATCTAATCAGCACCAGAGTAACCCACAAGGGACTTATCGACCGAATTTCCCATTAGTTTTTCAAGTAGAGTGGATGCAGGTTTTTGCGGGCCATTTCGCAAAAATAGGCGGGTTCTTTTATCCCGAATCGTACCCAAAACTAATCAGTACTAGATTCGCCCACAAGTGACTTACCTACCAAATTTTATGAAATTCGGTCAATTAGTTTTTTAGTTAGAGTGGATACAAAATCTGCACAGACAGACAGACAGACACAGACACACAGACGTCATGCTAAAAATAGTTTTCTCGTATTCTAGAGGTCTCGAAACGTGTAGATCCGTCGAAAACTCGAGTTGCGATTTTCGGCATGATTCCAATACTTTCCCTATACATTACCATGTATTGCAGGGAAAGTAAAATGACGCGCGTATTTTAATTTTGATACATATCAGGTGAAAATTTATGTTTAGCTCGTGATAACTTTCTTTGACATTGTTTGTGTACGTGATTGTCTGGCACAGCACTGCTTATAGTTAATGTCTCTAGAATTGTTAATCGCTTTCTGAATTGTTTTTAAAGGAGATTTTTTTTTATTCTAGATTTATTTTATTGAGCCAGACATTTTCTAGTTTGCAAGATCGAAGTTATTAAAGAACAGTAAAATGTTACGTCACAATTTAATGCAAAAAGTTAGTATCCAGAAAAGGATTTATAACTTGAAAATATCGTCTGCAACTTCATGCTTTTATATAATCCAGACACAGCAAAGAACCCCTCAAATTCAGTCCCGCATCCCAAAATTCCAATAACATTTTATTATAACATAACAGATAAATTTTCAACACCAGCCTAAAATTCAGCAGGGTTATCGCCTGCATACTCAGTGTTGTCAATATTATTCATAACACAAGCAGAGCTCTTATCCTTAATCCTCATTTAATTCCTCTCCGTTGCTTATTTATCCTACTTGTTAATCACTCACCCCTTTTAAATCACACTTAATAGGATTAAGGTGTGATGCAGAGAGGAAAAGGGGTGCATCAGAGGAGAGGGGTGGTAAGGACGTGGGCAACGCACTCAAAGGTCCATAACCCACAACCGGCACGATTTCTTCATTAACGTTCATTATTAATTATTTAGCGATGGATGCTCGGGTACTGCAATTTTCAAAAGAGGGGTCAAGCACATATAAAAATTGACAGTACTATAAATTAACTTTTGAAAATCACAGGAAGAAATGTAATTTACTCATATTCGCCGATTTCAGTAAAATTACATAATGAAATATATCCAGAATAAAGGGTCAATCATAGGGAGGAACCACATGAAAGGGGAGGGGGCGAATTTCAGAGGGCCCTCGACCGCCAATATTTCTTTAGATTGGAAAAAACCTGAGAAATTCAAAGAGGAGAAAATCATGTATATAGGGGAGTCCATGATAAAGGCTTATAGGGGGAGGAAGCGTGATAAATGTTTATAGGGGGGGCCACAATTTGTCTAGGTGATCTCGTTGCACCTAACAACATTCATGGACTGGGTTAGTGCTTATTGTATGCTCTTCAGAGATTGGATAACTGATACCTGCAATGACAGGATAAAAATGTATTGTGTCACAACTCACTGTATGAAGCCAACGGCCTTACCGTGCTGAAAACACCGGTTCTCGTTAGATCACCGAAGTCAAGCAGCATCGGGCGCGGTTAGTACTTGGGTGGGTAACCACCTGGGAACACCGCGTGCTGTTGGCACATTTCGGGCGCGGTAGCCCAGTGGTTTGAGCGCTGGATTTGCACTCTGCCACAACTGCCGCCGTGTTCATGCGGAGTACGATCGCGTTAAACATGTGGGTCCGTAAGTCCTTCCGAGATATTGGTGGTAGGGGAAGGAGGTAACGGTCCCTGTGGATGCCTCCCCCACTTGGTTCCGGTCTAAATTGGGTGGCATTTCCCAGCCGTCCAAACGGTTACCTTACACCTTTCTGGTAGGTCGGACGGTCTGGGTCTCAACAACAACTCACTGTACTTTATTGCTTTCTCTGCAGGTATCAGATATTCCATGCTGAAGAACCCATAAAAAAGTAAACCCGACCCGTGTGCTCTTATTTGCACCTAGAATGCGATCGTAGCTTTGTGAGCAACCCACTTTAGTCACGTTCTGTAACTACGAAGGTTTATGTAATCAAGAGATTATTCAAAGGAATATTTAGCGATTAAAACTCAACCAAACTAAGCTAAAATAACCTTCGAAACACGCGAAAAGCATTTCACAAGAATTTAGTTTTAAAAAAATGGCCAACAGAAAGAATTTTGAACTGCATAAGGCAAAGCAAAGCATACAGCAAATGTTAATTCTAAGACCATAACTTTGAGGACTGATTAATACATTTTATTAAATTATCCGCAGAATTGCGGGAATTCCTACAGTCCAACAGTATAAATGATTCGCCGGCAAACAGTACACAAAGTTCCTAAATATACGTATTTTCATAGTACGAGTATTAGTTTAAAACCAGAAAATACATAATATATGATTTAAATAATCGGATACAAGAGTATCTAATGACATTCTGATACGCAATCAAATCATCGGTCTTCATGAACAATATCGCGGATTAAAAACAGTTATTTCCCTCCGCTCTTGTTGTAAGAAGTTGTAAGAATAGTGTACTAGAATTGGCGACAAAACGACCTTTGGCGAGTTCTGTCATAGTTCACGATTTGAAGAAATGCCCCCCCCCCCCCCCCACGCACAAAATTTAGGTCTTTCAAGCATGGACTGTTCAAGAAGATCGCACAACCATTTTGTACGTGTACGTCGGGCCATAGTGAGCAAAGACGCAATATGTGAACTGATTGAAAGGCATTGATTTGTGTGAAAAAATATTTTTAGAGAAATAGAACTTTTTATTTAAGAAGCCAGATATCAAATTTCTCAACAGGTTCGTTTCCAAATTCGGAAGTAATCTCATGCAATGTATGGATGTGTATGGTATAGTGGTATATCAACAGTATATCAATGTTGTACTTCATTATATCCAACATGTATCGTATTGATGTCCTCAATATCCTGACCCAGAAAATAAAATTTTCTGAATCTTGAACTTTACCATTTGAAAGATAGTTTCTTATTTAACCGTTGTATATTTTAATTTATAGTTTTCATTTTTACAAACTGTACGAAAATAATATGAAATATGATTATAACATATGAAATATGATACAATATTAGATAAATGAGAGTAATTCAAATACAGTACATCCCCATTTATCAGGATTAAACGTTACTGGACATGATGAGAATAAACAAAATTCTCAATAATCCAGAAGTGCAATTGTCTATAACTAACATAATACACAATTCTTATTTATAAACATTGATGAAATCACTCAATGTAGGGTCTATATTTAATCGAATTATTTTGACGCCGTTATTTTCAGCGCTTGTAGAACAGATTACAAAATTTTCAAGAATGAATTTTAGCAAAAAATATAGTTTGTACAATTGCTTATTATTAAAACAAAATCAACACCCTTATATTTTCTGACATAAAAATAAAATACCCAACAAAAAAGTGTTGCAAACAGAGGAAAATTAGTGATACGATATGTATTGAAAGCTATTTTATCGATACAAAGTATCACACGCAAGTGTATCGATACAAAGCAAGTATCATATACAAGTGCATCAATACAAAGTAAGTATCACATACAAAGTAAGTATCACATCCAAATGTATCGTTACAAAATATGTATCGCATACAAGTGCATCGATATAAAATAAGTATTATATAAGATTCTGTATCACATACAAGTCTATCGATACAAAATAAGTATCATGGATTACAAAATAAGTATAAATAAGATTTTGTATCACATATAAGTGTATAGATACAAAATAAGTATCACATATAAGGGTATCGAAACAAAGTATCACATATAAGGGTATCGAAACAAAGTATCATATACAAGTGTATGGCATAAGATATTTATACATCGATACATCTGTATCGACATGCCATAGTTCAAGGGTTTGTTTTTAAAAGTAAAAAAAAGAAAACATCTAAAGGGTCTACTTTAAAATTAAGAAGTTGAGTTTCGGCGAAGGAAAAATGGGTATAATATATATTTTTAGATGGGGATCCCTATAAAAGCTATTGGTACATTTAAAAATAAATAGTCCGGGGTTACATAAATGCTTTCATCTTTTAATCCTACAATTGGTGGACGCCCCCCGTGGGTGGGGTCTCCCTGTCGAAGTTAATAGCGCGTGGTCTCATTCTCTCTCTCGGAAACTGAGCAGAGAGGTACGGCAGCACCCGGCAGTACAACCACACACAAACTCAAAACTGGGAATTTGGCACGATCCAGAAAAATTAGATCAGTGAAGAGTTACAAATTGTGGAGGAAGTTTGTGAGGGAAAAGCCCTGAATGGAAAAATGCTTCCGCTCATAATAATAAATAAAGAAATGTCAGAATATATCATTGGGCAACAACCAAATTACTCCTGCTGAGTGACTACTACATATATACTATATATCTATTATACATTATATATATATATATATATATATATATATATATATAATATTAAAAGAGTAAATACAATGGTAAAATGGAAGAAGTAACTCATAATACACTATCTAAAAAAAATTTTATGCCTACAGAATACAATGAAATGAAATGAAATGAAATTCAACAATAAAGAGGAAATTATAATACATATTACAGTTCAGAAAGCTAAAGATAATCAACAAATGTCAATGGAGAGGAATCGAAAAAAGGAATACCAAAATAAACAAGCATTAAAGATTGCACGTGGAAGAGCTCTATGCTTAAAAATAGTTCATTTCGAAAAAATTCGTTATCAAGTCCTAATATTTTAAACGAAATGAAGACAAAAATGCTCGTTTCTGAAACACAAGATAGATTTTATCTATAAACATGTGTTATTAGAACGACAAGCATAAAGATTGAAAAAATAGAAAGGAAACATAAATACCTGAAAATACACATCGAATGTACAATCGTAAGGAGCAAAAAATGACTAGACCAATGTTGCTATTCGATAAAGTGTAAAGAAGCGATTTACTGTTGCCAAAGTGAGTAATAAAAACCGTACTGCGTAATGGCAGTAAAAGGTGATATTTTACAGTTAAAGCTGCAAAATAGAAAGATGAATATATAAAGTAAAAACAAGAGAATGTAGAAGTAAGGCTAAAATAAGATACTAAGGAGAAAATATTAAGAATTTAGGCTAATCGAAATTTATTAACTATACCATTTACTAAATACGGTGGATACTTAAATAATTTACTGGTAAGTAGGAGGTTATTTATGTCCAAAGCATGAATTTTTTTATCTGATAATCTATAAATTCTAAAAAGTTGATTAAGTATATTTCTAAACAATTGAATCGAGTTGCAGGAATTTAAAGGTAATATTTTATTAATATTGAAATTAAAAGAATATTTTTTATCATATAAATTAGTAACTATCCCATTAGTAGGTTCTATAATTAGATTTAAATCCAAATAATTAATATCTTTACTAATAGTAGTTTCATTAGGTATTAATTCCAAATTATCCGGATAGAAATCTATATCTATGACATAATTATCAGTAAATAGTAAATCAGATCATCTACATATCTAAAAATTTTATAATCTAAGTAAAGAATTTTTCATAATGATATAGGTATATATTAGCTAACATACTGCTACTACAGCCACCTTGTAGAACACCTGAGACTTGTAAGTATAAGTTATTACCTTGAAAAACATAATTATTGAAAAGAACAAAATGGAGAAGTTTAGGAAAATTGGTAAATTTAGGTAGGTGAGAATGATTAGTAATATAGGCATTACATAAAGCTAATATGACATCATAAAGATCAGTAATCTTAATATTATTAAATAGATCTTTAAAATCAAAAGTTTGAAATAAATATATATATATATATATATATATATATATTATCGCTACCAAATATTAATATTGATCCTTACTCTTATAATCTAGAATAAACCCCAATGATGTTCTTCATTGAACTTTAACATTGAACTTTAACAGTAATTATTTTTTCAATCTTGCATTTGTATTCAATTATTCCATAATATTATTATTGTTAATCAACGTTTTAGAATACATAAACTTTCTAATAAAAAGTATTATTATTTACACATTTATAATCTTAAAAGTATCAGTAAGCTGTATAACTAACCTAAATTTTTTATTAATGGTATTATTGATAACTTTAAGTATCTATAATAAGTTATTTGTTTTTCTATTTTTAATACTCCTACATTTTATGTTCTTTTTTCTAACATTATATCACTTTAAATTTTTCTTATGTTAATTTCTCTAGTTATCAATTTAATATCCTCCAACTTATTTTTAAATTATCAATTCAATTAATTTCTTGTCTTCCACATACTTAGCAGTTTAATTTAATTACAAGCCAATCATAAAAAAGTAAAAAAAAAAAAAAAAAAAAAAAAACGTTTTAAGTGCTTGAGCCAGACTGTAGTTTTTAACATTCTACTTGTACGCAAGCCAAAATACCAAATTTACACAAAAATGCAGTCATGGACGAGTATTAATACAGCCGGTAACCTTTTGTACTCATTCACCCTAACAGATATCCAAGATTGAAACACTACATTACTTCCAGGACTTGGACACAAGTGAACTGCTCACTATGTCTTGGACACAAGTGAACTTGCTCACTATGTTATGAAGCCGAATAACCGTCGACGGCCTTGCAGTTGGAAACCTATCGAAGAACTTGCCTAAACACCCGCGGCACAGCCGCACAAGTTCTCTCTTCAAGAAAGTCAACTCTTCAAGAACGTTATATTCCGAAAACTATGATTCCATCTCAAACTGAATCCGCACGCTTGCCAAGTTGGCACTGTGGTTGGTCACCGAAATCACAAGATCTGATATATTATTAACTTACAATAAAATCATAACATAACGTAAATGAGAGAAATATTACCAAATAGATTATTAAGACCTCACAACGTCAAAAGACTTCTACACCAATTTTACTTTACCGATCAGGAAACAAGTTTACATTACCTATATACATTCCCGACGCTAGATTAACGATTAAATGTTAATTATGATAAAATAAATTCCAATCTCCAGCTCAGCTATTCATAACCCAATCGTCAAACTATTTCCACGCAGTTGAACTTCTCCGGAGAATTTACTGATCCATTGA
This sequence comes from Amaurobius ferox, assembly GCA_951213105.1. NCBI lineage: Eukaryota > Metazoa > Arthropoda > Arachnida > Araneae > Amaurobiidae > Amaurobius > Amaurobius ferox. Next base: position 53,589,825 of record OX578138.1, on the reverse strand, counting down.
AAACGAAACTCATCTGGTAATCTGGAAAGCAAATATTAGGGTGACTCTATCATTTAGACTCGAAGCTAAATATCCGAATCTCTTGAAAACTACGCACAGATAAAATATTAAATCTTAACAATTGGAACTACTTATTCAGAGATTCGCCAAAGCCCCGGGGTTGGATTTCGTCGTATAGAAACCAAGGATGATACGCCCCCTCAGATGTTCATACACCGCTTGCATGGTCAATATACAAATAATCAGTAGACGGATGAGGTTTATAGATTTGGTATCTTACGGCAAGCATGTAAAATTCGTGGGAGGAGTGTTGGCAATTCGGATCGATTCCAGTTAAGTCTGTTTTAGTAAAGGGTTAGATGAAGGTGTTGTTCTCAGTAGAGAGAGTATAAAACCCAAGTCTACTCTATATTAAATATTCAAAATTGATTAAATGCATACTTAAGTTACAGAGAAAGAGTGTAGTTTAAATATAGATGCTGTTAATGAATGTAGAGCATTGAAGGACACGAAAGTAAAATTAACAAGAAAGATCAGTCATGCATAAAGCATAGATTATGAAACACTTTCCAACTTCAATGCAATTTCATTTGAACATCTCTAAAATGCGATACATTTCTCGGTAATATTTAAAAATTATCACAATACTACATTAATTTATTATATTTGAAAACTTAAAACTTCATCGAAAAACATGAACTTCATTCAAATGACGGTATTGAATAGTAAACTGCCTGGTTTAAACATCTCTAAAATGCGATACATTCCTCGGTAATGTTTTTAAAATTATCATAATACTACAATAATTTATTATATTTGAAAACTTCATCGAAAACAATTGAAATTAATTCAAATGGCGCCATCGAAATATAACAAGCCTGGCGCTCTCTATAAAAGCAACACTTCATTCATGAACATTTTTCCATTCATTTCATTCATCACGATACTATAATAATTTATTTTATTTAAAAACTTAAGACCGTGGAGGAACAAGTAATTAAACTCTATGCTTAAAACTTCGAAAAAAATAATCCTTCTCTCTGTAAAATCAATGAATATTTCATTCATATCAGCTATGCAGACTCCATGAGCTAAATAATTTTGCGTTAAAGAAATGCAGCAAATCTTATACAACTCATTCTACATATTTTGCTGTTTACGTTTTCCATAAGTGAAAAATAGGCTTCGTTGCAGAAATAATCAAATTTGGATGATCATTTAAATTCAAATATATTGTAATTGCGTTGTTTCAGTATGTAGATGAACATAATTTAAGCAAAAATAAAGCGGTTTTAGGGCTGATGCAACACTAAATATGAAATAAAAAGAACTTTAAAAATCACGATTTTGACACAAGATGGATGACATATTTTATTTTGAAGTAAGTCACGTGATATCTTCATATAATGGTCACGTGAGCGCTTCATATAAGAGGTGTAATTATTATTTTAATTTTTATTTAAAAAACTACTGAATATATTTTGTTGAAATTTTTTTTATGTATTTTATGGCATAAATTAAATATTTTCTAAAACTTTCGAAGCAATTTGTGAATTTTAAATCCGCTTAAAAAATGTTTGAAAAATTAGGTCCTATAGGGTTCAATGTACTTCATTTTTTCAACCCGGTTTCAACCCAAAACTAATTGGGTGATATTATTCATTTATATTCCCATAGGTCCCACAGACCGTTTGAACAACATACTAAAATTTCATTTTGATTAAGTCATTTTTACGACAGTTATCGTGTTAACGGACGGACAGACAGACAGAATGAACAAAGTCATAAACACTTTTCAACTTTGTTGTAAACCATTAAAAATGGAACTTTTCTTCAATTGAAAGAAGAAAAAAAAAGGAATATGACAAATTCAAATTTTTACTTAACAAACGAGCTACTACAACTCTTTAGTAGCACGCGGAATTTTCCTCACGCCATACAAAATCCAGCATAATAGAATTTTGTTGTGCCATTTTAACCTCTTTCGCTTTTAATATAAAATTATGCTTTATAAGAAAATAATTAACTACATTATTTAATTGCCGGAATTTAATATATATATATTAAAAGGAATTTTTATATTTAATTATTGTTGGCAAAAAGGGTATTTTTAACACTTTACAACAAAGTTGAAAAAAGTTGTTCATTCATTCTGTCTATCTGTCCGTTAGCACGATAACTGCCGGAAAAAGGACTTAATCAAAATGAAATTTTAGTATGTTGTTCAGACGGTCTGTAGGACCTATGGGAATATAAATTAATAATATCACCCAATTAGTTTTGGATTGAACCCGGGTTGAAAAAATGAAATACATTGAGCCCTATGGGACCTAATTTTTCAAACATTTTTTAAGCGGATTTAAAATTCACAAATTGCTTCGAAAATTTTAGGTAATATTCAAATTGTTCCATAAAATATATAAAAAAAAAATCAGCGAAATATATTCAGTAGTTTTTTAAATAAAAATTAAAATAATAACACCTCTTATATGAAGCGATCACATGACCCACTTCAAAATGATATATGGCATCCATCTTGTCTCAAAATCGTGATTTTTAAAGTTCTTTTTAATTCATATTGAGTGTTGTATCCGTCCTAAAACCACTTTATTTTTGCTTAAATTCGGTGCATCTACATACTGAAACAACGCAATTACAATATATTTGAGTTTAAATGCTCATCCAAATTTGATTATTTCTACAACGAAGCCTATTTTTCACTTATGTAAAATGTAAACAGCAAAATATGTAGACTGAGTTGTATTTGAATTGCTGTATTTCTTTAACACAAAATTATTTAGCCCATGGAGTCTGCATAGCTGGTATGATTGAAATAATCATTGATTCTACAAAGAGAAGGACGATTTTTGTCGATGAAGTTTTAAGCATAGAGTTTAATTACTTGTAGCTCCATGGTCTTAATTTTTAAATAAAATAAATTATTATAGTATTGTGATGAATGGCATGAATGGGAAATTATTTATGAATGGAATGCTGCTTTTATAGAGAGAACCAGGCGTGTTATTTTTTCTATGACGTCATTTGAATGAATTTCAATTGTTTTCGATGAAGTTTTCAAATATAGTAAATTATCGTAGTATTATGATAATTCTAAAATTATTACCAAGGAATGTATCACATTTTAGAGATGTTTAAACCAGGCAATTTATATTTCAATGCCGTCATTTGAATGAAGTTCATGTTTTTCGATGAAGGTTTAAGTTTTCAAATATAATAAATTAATGTAGTATTGGGATAAGTTTTAAAATATTACTGAGGAATGTATTGCATTTTAGACATGTTTAAATAAAATTGCATTGAAGTAGGAAAGTGTTTCATAATCAATGCTTTAAGCATGATTGATATTTCTTGTTATATTTATTGTTAAATGGAGTCAATATTTAAAAATAATAAAAAATAGCTAATTACTCGAGTAAATTCCAAAAGGAAACATACTCAACTGGCATATATTTCTATTTACTTGGTAGCTGAACTAATGGACCACGTAAAATTTAAAATTTGTTAGAAATGGAGTTGATTAATTTTAAAATAGGGTTCCTAAAGAAACAGCCTGAAACGGCAGCTTCCTCCACTTCAATGCAGATCCGGCGACCGATAAAAAAAAAAGTAATATTTTGACAAATGATGGATTTTCACAATCCACACTAAAATTAACAAATTTTAACAGTTACTAAATTTTACGACATTTGAAATGTATTTTAGAAAACAAGACAGTGCACTATAACAGGTGTCATTACATAAATATTCGAGCCTCTTTCATAATATAAAAGGCACTACAGAACATATTTGTAAAAAACGAAACATATATGTTACAAAGATGCTGGCGCTAATTAAAAGATGACAGTAATGGTTTTGCACATCTTTCACTAATTATCTCGTTTTCCAGACGTCTCTTCACTTAAAGAATAGTATAAATTACGTATTCACTGTCACTAACATTCTAAAATATTCTGACTTTGGCTATCACTGTCGCTAAGATGTTAAAATGAATTGACTTTGACTAAAAGTGACGTTAACAGAAGCGAAGGTCATTACGAAATCGTGAATTCTTAGAAAATGTAAATTAAGAAGGTACACACCTCAAAATATATTTAATAGTAGAAAATGTATCCGCAGATGCCAGACATTTAAAGCATTAATTAATAGCATTCATTTAATTTCCAAAAGACGTAGTCGCTGTCTGGATGAACACACGTGCTGCTGCTACCCCCTCTATGAAAGCATGCTTAAACACGCCTTCGCCCACTATTTTGACCACATAAAATATTATTGTATGAAATTGAAGTACTCAGTCAAATTCAAACATTTTTTTTTACTTTCCTTACATACATAATGTATATGGAAAGTATTGTGACGGGGTCGAAAATTCGAATTCGAGTTTTCGACGGGAGAGGACGTTTCAAGCATCCCTGATCACGAATCAAACATTTTTGAAGTGATGTCTGTGTGTGTGTATGTATGTGAAAGTATGCGTGTTTGTGTGTGTATCAGTGAGTCTATGGAGACGATAACTGACGAACGAATGGACCAATTCGAACGAAATTTGGTACAAAATTCACAATCCGTAAACACTGGAAGCCTATTGTTTTTATACGCAATCGAAAGTTCAGAACCCCCTAAATTATAGAGTGAAATTTTGAAAAAATCGTCAAAAAATCAAAACCGCTAATAAAGTTACGCATATAGACATTTCTTATGTAATTTTTCATTAAAAAACGATTGACATAAATTTTAGAACGTTAACATGAACCGTTCTCGAGATACTGCACATTTTTCTAAACAATTATCAAAAAATTTATATAAAAAAATATATATATTTCTTTTTGAGAAACATGTTCACTTTTCAAACGTAATACCATGCGAGAAATTGGGTGACATCATTCTCGTGGATCTAGCTCGTTCCATTCATGAGAAAAGATACTTTGAGTAATACTTTTGTATTTGAACGCCAATAGCCTTTTATGTGCTATAAGAATAACTTATTTCTCCGTCCATAACGCTTGGCGAGATTTTGACGACGAATTTGGCGGCATGTCGCCAACTTGGCGACTTTTTGAAAATGTTGCCAAATTAACGAAAATCTCGCCAAATGTATAAAAATGACGCTGAATCATTAAACATGACGAATAATCGACAATATCCTGGAAAGAATACAAGTATCTACTATAAGAAAAACCTATTTTTTTACTGTAAAAGAAGTAAATTCATTGTATTATATAAGGAAAGTCATGTATTGCCCACATCAGATTTTTAATTGCATTGCAGGATGAACATGTAAGATATTCGAAAACGCTTTGGCTTTTGTTTTTACGTCTGTAGGATGATTTTAAAACAAGAAAGATCAATCATGCTTAAAGCATTGATTATGAAACACTTCCCAACTTCAATGAAATTTTATTTAAACAAGTCTAAAATGCAATACATTCCTCGATAATATTTTGAAACTTATCACAATACTGCATTAATTTATTATATTTGAAAACTTAAACCTTCATAGAAAAAAATGAACTTCATTCAAATGACGGCATTGAAATATAAATTGCCTGGTTTAAACATCTCTAAAATGTTATACATTCCTCGGTAATAGTTTTAGAATTATCATAATACTACGATAATTTATTATATTTGAAAACTTCATCGAAAACAACTGAAATTAATTCAAATGACGTCATAGAAAAAATAACACGCCTGGATCTCTCTATAAAAACAGGATTTCATTCATAATTTTCTCCCATTCATTTCATTCATCACAATACTATAATAATTTATTTTATTTAAACATTTTGTTTAAGACCATGGAACTACAAAAAATTAAACTCTATGCTTGAAACTTCATCGAAAAAAATCGTCCTTCTCTTTATGAAATCAATTAACATTTCATTCATATCAGCCATGCAGACTCCATGGACTAAATTATTTTGTGTTAAAAAAATACAGGAATTCTAATACAACTCATTCTATATATTTTGCTATTTAGCTTTTACATAGGTGAAAAATAGGCTTAGTTGTTGAAATAATCTAATTTAGATGAGCATTTAAACTCAATATATTGTCATTGCGTTGTTTCAGTATGTAGATGCACAGAATTTAAGCAAAAATAAAGTAGTTTTAGGACGGATACAACACTCAATATGAATTAAAAAGAACTTAAAAAATCACGATTTTGAAACAAGATGGATGCCATATATAATTTTGAAATGGGTCATGTGATCGTTTCATATCATGGTCACGTGATCGTTTCATATAAGAGGTGCAATTATTATTTTAATTTTTATTTAAAAAACTACTGAATATATTTCGCTGAATTTGTTTTTTATATATTTTATGGAACAATTTGATTATTACCTAAAATTTTCGAAGCAATTTGTGAATTTTAAATCCGCTTAAAAAATGTTTGAAAAATTAGGTCCCATAGGGCTTAATGTATTTCATTTTTTCGACCCGGGTTCAATCCAAAACTAATTGGGTAATATTATTCATTTATATTCCCATAGGTTCTACAGACCGTCTGAACAACATACTAAAATTTCATTTTGATTAAGTCATTTTTACGGCAGTTATCGTGCTAACGGACGGACAGACAGACAGACAGACAGACAGAATGAACAAAGTCATAAACACTTTTCAACTTTGTTGTAAAGTGTTAATAAAATGACTGTTGGATCTGTGAGATTTGTCATTTATTAATAATTAGTATTTGAAATCGTGACGTGTAGCCACTCTTTGTATAGTATATTTAAATTAGTAATGGGTGAAGATATTGCAGTTATCAATTCTAGTTATTTATTCACAGTTTTGTAAAAGCCTCGGGGTTGGATTCCATTACCTAGAATCTCAGGCTAGTACCAGTACTATAGAATATATTCTATGGCCATCGGCTGGTTCCGCTCTCTCATGTTAATACATCAATTGCATGGTCGGTACTCAAACATCTATAGTAGCCTCAAGAGGCTTATGGGAATCAGTATCTTGCACCAGTCGCATATAAAATTCGTGGACCGTAATGGCCATTCGAATTAAGCGTGTTATAAGGAAGCACTTGCTTTAGAGATACGTGCATCCTCTGTAATGTTTATAGAGCTCCTACTCTCCTCTAGAGCTATAAAACTTCAATATTTAAAATCAGCAGACAGCACGTTTTAAATCCGTGGTAAATGGTAAATTTATTATATTTAAAGAAAGTAGACGGATTTAAGATATAACATTGGTGAATGATTAGTTTGGGCGTGTTGATTAATTAAATTTAGCGTCCCAAGATAAAAAAAATATGATGTGAGCAGCACATGATATTCCTTATATAATAGTTATTTATATATTCTTTCCAAGATATTGAATTTTCGTCAATGAGTCGTCATTTTCCATGTCGTCATCCTCAATGAGTCGTCATTGATTTAGCGTCATTTTTATCCATTTGACGAGTTTTCGTTAATTTAGCAACATTTAAAAAAGTCGCTAAGTTGGCGACGTTCCACCAAATTCGTCGCCAAAATCTCGCCAAGCGTTATGCACGAAGAAATAAGTTATTCTTACAGCAGATAAATGAATATTGGCGTTCAAATGCAAAAGTATTACTCGAAGTATTTTGTTTCATGAATGGAACGAGCTAGATCCAAGAGAATGATGTCACCCAATTTATCGCATGGTATTACATATGAAAAGTGAACATGTTTCTCAGTAGAAAATAATTTTTTTTTTATTTTATATGACTTTTTGATATTTTTATTGAAAAATGTGCAATATCTCAAAAACGGTTTATGTAAGCGGTCTAAATTTTATGTCAATCGTTTTTTAATGAAAAATTACATCATTAATCTATTGATCTATTTACATTAATCTATTTGAGTACTTTATTAGAGGTTTTGATTTTTTGACGATTTTTTCAAAATTTCACTCGAAAATTTAGGGGGTTCCGAACATTCGATTGCGTATAAAAACAATAAGCTTCTAGTGCTTACGGATTGTGATTTTTGTACCAAATTTCATTGGAATCGGTCCATTCGTTCGTCAGTTATCGTCTCCACACATACATACTTTCACACACACACACAGACACACACACACAGACATCACTTCAAAAAAGTGGTTGATTCGTGATCAAGGATGCTTGAAACGTGTTCTCCCGTCGAAAACTCGAATTCGAATTTTCGACACCGTCACAATACTTTCCTTATACATTATGTATATAAGGAAAGTAATACCTTTTTCTATTCACAATCCATCAAAGAAACTAAAAACAATCCAAGTACACGACGATTAAAGATTGTTAAAATAGGCTTTTTCAAGAAAATGTGTGAAAATATACAATTAAACATGCTTGACAGCGTGAACAAGACTTCCTGTTTCGTTACGGAGAGGTTGATGTTTAAGCATTATCAATTTAAGAGTGGGCCCATCCTATTGATACTTGCGTGTATCTGAGCTGATTCATACGTAGCAAAAAATAATCGTAGTCATTCACATTTCTGAAATTCCCATTTGAGTCAAAATTTTGAATAAGAGTCTACAGCTGAAAAAGAGTCTACAACTTCATATTAAAACGGTCACAATGCAGTTTTTAAAGCAGCAGCAGTAGAAACAAATTACGAGTCTAAAAATAAATTATCACATGCTTCGTGAAGATCGCTCTTAAAAATAAACTAGATAATTTTCAAATATTCAGCAGTTTTTAACTTATCTTTAACCATCTTTCAATTTAATTGGAGATTGTGTTCCAGAATTTACCACCCTGTTCGGCACAATATCGAGAAAGTTTTGTGATAACTGCCGTTTTGTGTTAACTAATCGTTAGATCCGCCACACATATACAATGTACATATTCTTCAGTTAGAACTGATAGGTCAAAATGTGCCATTATATCAATTTGTCCTGCGTCTCACACATACATAGATCGGGCTGTTGATATATCATCTTAGATCTGTCTTTGAACGATTATTAAATGCACAGAGGACGTTGAGCAACGCATGCAAATCTGTTGAAGACACAGCTGGAAGACAATCCCATACACGTCAATTTAACTGGTCGGTGGACGGTGGTAGAAGTGCAAGAATTCCAACATTCCAAACGATTTTCTGGCAAGCCGCCCTACACATCAGTCTGGACTTTCAAGCTTAGACTGTTCAAACGGATCGGAAGCAAATTCTATGTGTATGGCTCGCCTTAAGTGTTACTCTCTAGTTCAGTACAATTCATTGGAGATATCTAATACAGATTCTTCCGGCCAACCTAGCACATAGAAATGCATAGTTACTCCATTTGCCAAGTAAAAATGTTCTAATTGAGAAAAATAATTCTTATTTATGAAATTACAAATCAACTTTCTAGGAGTTAATTCAATTAACAACTTATCGACACTACAAAAGGCTGCTGCTGCAGCAGAAGTCAATTACGTTTCTAAAAAGGAAATATAATGCAATTAGCACGATCGTTCTTAAAAAATTCAATTAGCGGAATTTTCCAAATACTCAGCCATTCCCTAACTTATTTTTAATCTCGCTATCTTCCTATTTAGCTGAAAACAGCAAAAAATGTTCGAAACCTCTCCCTGTCTCCAGAATTTCCACTTTAGCAAAAGGACAAACCCGGTTATATTGAATTATACATATTTCCTTCCCTTACGACGCCGGCCCGACAAACTTGATTTGGAACTGCGTTAATCCGTTTTCCATTGGAAATTGAAGCAGAGATAGAAATGGAGGAGAAGGGAAGGGGGGGGGGGAGGATCTTTTATTCTTCACTCTTGTTATTGATATACCATGATGGCGCTGGGAGCTGAAGCTGGATAGAAAGGCCATGGAACACAATTCTGACAAAAAGATTTATACTCAAAGAATCAATGCTTCGTCGAAAATGATTCAATAAACATATATTACTTTCCCTACAATAAATGCTATTGTATAAGGAAAGTATTGGACTCGTGTCGAGAATCGTAACTGGTGTCTTTAGCAGATCTACACGTTACAAGCATTCTAGAACATGGAAACCTATATTAGCGTAACGTATGTGTATCTTTGTGTGTGTAGTGTGTGTCTGTTTATCTGCCAATCAATCCGTGTGTCTGTGTAATGTATGTATCCACTCTAAATCAAAAACTATTCAACAAAATTTCACAAAATTCGTTAGGTAAGTAAGTCTCTTGTCGGTTATCCTAGGGTTGATAAGATTTTGGTATGATTCGGAAGAATAGAACCTAACTTTTTTGCGAAATGGCCGTTAAAAATCGAAAAACTAAAATATGCTTAAATGCATTGATCAAATGTGCGATTTATACATAATTGTTTTACGAAGAAAATAAATAAGGCCAGCCCATCACTCTAATATTAATCGTTTTTGAGATATTTCAGAGATTTTCTTTTCAGTTTTGCAAAGCCGCCATTTGAAAATACGGACAGTCGCCAAGTGAAAATGAAAACTGAAAAAAAAAAACTGCAAATTCCCTGTAATTTTAAATAAGCATCCACATAATTTTGTGCACTTAAACTCATTTCGTTATGAAAGAAAGGGAAAAGGAAGTTGAGTCTGTAGAGAAAGTGATGTGCTGTCCACAGCAGACATTTTTTTTTTAGTAATGATAAAAGCACTCTCGCATATGTTGAAAGGGCATGTGTATTGCGGAATAACGTTCTTGAAAAATGAAAATACAACGTTCTATCCATAGTGAAGTCACTATGTCAAATAGAATAAAAGTGATTGTAATGTCCTTAGCGGAGAATTTAAAATGTCACTATAACCACCTCGGCAATAAAGCGAGATAAACGAAATAGATACCAAGAAGAAGCCAACGAGTAAATAAATATCTGTTAAAATGCCGTATCATCAGGGGGTAACGAAGGGACACCTCCAATGTTTGTCAAAGTAGGCGGTGATACCTCCAATGCTTGTCAAAGTACGCGGTAACACTTCCAATGCTTGTTAAAGTACGCGGTGACACCTGCAATGTTTGTCAAAGTACGCGGCATTATTCCTTCTCTAATTCAAATGTGCATTCTTGTCAACAAAGGACATTTTTAACAAGTTGTACATAAGATTCCTTTACATGTAAGTGTTGCTTAATTTAGCATTCATGAATTTGACACCAGTTCGCCTATTACCATATTGTGACAACTAAAGCCTTCTGTAACAGTTTTGTGGTCGATTGAAACTCCTTAGATAATGCACTACCACTTCGTAATTGTTTTTTTGCAGAGTTCATTATCCTACCTTTTTAAATTATCCGCGTGCAATCACTTTTATCCCACGGGAGATGGCCACATTATCATAATGTGACCCAAAGTGCACACTCGTGGACCGCTCCTTACAAAGTTACTAGAGTTCTTAAGGATTTTTTTTTCTGGGAACCCTGTACATAATATCATTTGAACTGAAGAAGTTAAGTTATTTTAGATTTTTTTTTCTTAATTTGTATACACTGTAAAATAATAAGCAGCCAATTGCCCAGTACAATAAATAAATTCAGCTGTCACGTGAAATGCAGAAAGTTTTCGTGTAAAATAAATAATTTAACAATCAAACTATTTTCGGTTAATGAAATCCCTTGCATTGGATTGGAGCTGTATTTTAGCGTTCTAATACTATACTTTTTGTGAACGAAAGTTACTTTAACTGGAAACTGCAGTTTAAATTAGATTTCCAACAACTCTAAATATGCTTGAATATATTGTTAGGGATGTGTAAAATCACACTGGTGCTTCTGTTGAACTCCAGACGGACAAAACACCGTACAGGCAAACTCTCCTATGACGTATCTATGATTGCCATATAATGAGGTTCGGAAGAGGTGTTGCCAGATTTGGCGAGTTATCGCTAATTTGGCTACTTTTTGAAGGTTCGAGAAACATTTCGAAATATCGAATATTCTAAGAGATATGACAGGTTTCTAGAAGTTTCCGTAGAGTCTATAAAAGGAGTCATCGCTGAGTTGGAGAGCAGTTGATGCGATACGAGCTACATTGAACTATGATATTCGTCAATGTTTTAAGTAATAGTAACTGCTGTTTTGTGAAATTAGATATGTCATTATTTCGAGAATAATATCTTTAGCTCTGTGAAATTAGTGGAGCATTTAAGTGCTGTTTTACTGTACATTATTCCTGTTTGAGCTGTGCTTGTGAATAAACGTGTTACTTATGCAGCAATTTGGACTCATTTTTATATCCTGAGCGCACACCCAGGATTCCAAAGAATACGTCGTAACAATATACATGGTGTCCAGTGCTATCACTGCCCAATGGCTATTTTCTCAACCGTTAGTCATAGAGATATACTTCCAATTGCAAAAATGTTTAAAATTTTAAAATCTATTATCTTAGAAACAGTTTAAATCAATAAACACATTTCTGAAAGAAATATGAATTTTTATACGGTCCCTCGGCCCTACCAATTATATTTAGGAAAATCATCCTCATACAATTTCATGCAAAAAAAAAAAATCTTCCTTTTACGACTAATATTCACCGAGTAGTGAAGCATTAAACTTTATGACTTAAGTCGCTTTTCCACGCATAAAAATGTCCCGGTTCAGGCAACCAACCAATCCGGGACCGTATTGACCATTTCTCAGCACAAAAAGTGCTCCAACTTTAAACAGCTATAAGTCGGTCAATATTGGCCGTAAAAGGATGATTTTTATTTTGCATAAAATTGCACGAGGATGACTTTCCTAAATATAATTGGTAGGATCGGGGGAATGTATAAAACTTTATATTTCGTATTTTGTTTTCAGAAATGCATTTATTGATTTAAACTGTTTCCAAGGAAATGGATTTCAAAATTTAAAACATTTTTGCAATTGAAAGTGTATCTCTGTGACTAACGGTTGAGGAAATAGCCATTGGGCACCGATAGCACTGGACACCCTGTATATGTGGAGATATATTGTACAAGGCTGGTCATATATCGGTCTTGAAGCTAGTAGAATATCTTCTATGGGTAGAATGCATGTGTTTGAAACTCTCTAAAATCCATTCTTAAGAGATTTCTTGTTTAAGAAAATGTTAAGCTAAAAAAAAATAATAATTACAGACTTTTCCAATTTTTTTTTTAACAGTAAATAAACCTCAAAGGTTAAAAATTTAGTCTGTAAAGGAGAGACTAAAAAGAAATTGAAAACTTTATATGTCACAATATTAGAGACACTTAGTTTTCTAAAAAATAATGATTTAAAAATCCTTACCATAATATTGTAGAGGTAAGAGGTAATTTTCTAGCTTACCTGAAAAAGAGAAGAAAATATACTTAAAATTTAAAACAGAGTAAAAAGTCTGTACTTAAAATTTCAAAAAATTCAACACAAAATATCCTTAATAAGATTTCCTAAATGAGAATAAAATGTAAAAAAAAGAAATTCCCTTTCATTGTAACGCACGAAAACAAATACAATACAAAGACATTTACTTCAGTCATCATTTTAGCGACATTCTGTAAAAACTTATTTTAGCGCCACAAAAGAAAATGCTTTCATAAATAATAAGCACAACAAAAATAAAATTCTCTCCTAGTACTCACGCTTCTAAAAACAGATAACGCAGCAAAAATACCTTTCTTTTTATCGTAAACCAGAAAAATAAATTAGAAAAAAAAAATCTAGAATAGAAAAACGCGACCTCGCTCTTGAAAGAGAAGGGAACTTTGAACAATAAACGAAAAAAAATATTTTAATAAGCAATAGCACAAAAGATTGTGGTTTTAAATAAACCACAGAAAGGCAGCGAAAACCCAGACAATAACAATAAGGGCCGAAAGAAGAGAAATATTTAACAAGCCACAAATGCATTTAAATAGGATTTTTAAAGAACTTTTGGCACTTTTCCAGGAAGTTTTCGGTTCATATTTTATGCTGCCTTCGCAGACGATACCGTGAAATTTTGACCTCGCTTGTTTGGCAGAGAATACTAACGTTTATTGAATGTATTATAAATGTAATCCAATTATAAAAGTTTGCTTTATACCTGAAAATAGAAGTAGCGTGTAAATGTCAGACTTTGAAATATGGTTTTAACACAGCAATATTTTATTAGCTATTTCGGGTATACCAGAATTCCTATTTCTACCGAATGTGCAAAGTAGTGGTAGTAAGTAGTAGCGACAGTGAGTAGCAGAGGCAGTGAGTAATAGCGTCAAAAATATAATAGCTTTAAATTATTCATCAAGAAACTAGGATTTTCTACAGAATATTTTTGTCGTTTACTACCTATATCAACCTTTAATAGTTTAGAAAATATTTTTAGAGGAATTAAGCAAAATGAAAAACCACGCTCGAACAAAAAATTTTCAGTAGAAAACTTTCGGAGAAAAGTTCAAAATATTATATTGAATATAATAATTAAATCATTATTTCATATTACTTATAGTTTATACATTTACTATTTATGAGTGAATTATTTATATATATTTATTGGAGTTACTTATAATAATAAAAAAAAATCTTCAGAAAGATCATATTCTGGTGTTGCCAGCTATTACAGGAATTATACGATTTATGTAAAAAAAAAATGTGATGAAGTCGGTTTGAATTTACTGGGACAAAATATTAATTCAATATTGTCACGAACTTGTAAAATGCTATGAAATCTCTCCTCCCCCTCTCATTTTCCTTTCTTTCGGAGACCAGGCGGAGAAAACTCGTAGAAACATCCTTTCCCACGACGTGAGCCTAGGGTTGTTACACACCGAAGTTCAAAGAGGGGTTATCAGAATTGGCGAATTGTCGTCAATTTAGCGACTTTTCGAAGATTCAAGAAACACCTCGAAATAACCAATATTCTACGAGATATGAGAGATTTCCAGAAGTTTCTATAGAGAGTCTATAAAATGAGTCACCACTTCGTTGGAGAGCAAGCAGTGCATATGATTCGAGCTACATTGAACTGTGATTTTTTTTTCAATGTTTTAAGTGTAATATCGGTTGTTTTATGAAATTTGTGGAGCATTTAAGTGCTGTTTTTGTTCCTATTTACGCTGTGCTTGTGAATAAACGTGTTAGTTATTCAGAAATTCGGAGCCGTTCTTGTATTTTGAGAGAACTCCCACGATTTTAGAGGATACATCGTAAGAATCTGTTTATATTAAAAAAAAAAGTAGCTGATGCCGCCGCTGTTTCACAAATTTCTCCTTTCACGAGATTCTTTGCTTCGTACCGTAAAAACTATTGTATATAAAAATATGACAGTTGGTATACTTGCAGGAAAAGCTTTGAGAAATACGCTGAAATAAACTGTTTTTGATATATATTGTAGTTTAAAAAGTATTTAATGTCAAAGACAAAATATTTGAGTTGAGGGTTCGCGTCCTGGATAGACTAACAATAGCAAGACCACGAATTTTGGCAGGCAGGTACCTACATAGCTGAATTTTTGCAGGACGGAGCCCCTTTTTTTAATTTCAATGTAGTTTTTGAGATATTTTACTTTTTATGCATTTCTGAAGTGAACTTTTTTTTCCGTATTGGCGCGTTTAGCGATGTTCCGTAAAAACTATAGAATACAAAAATATGAAATGTGGTACATTTATAGAGAAATAATCGGGTAATACGATGCAATTAACAGTTTATCGATTTAAACTTTAGTTTGGCATGAAAGAGCTCGCTCAAGGAATTTAGTTTTTGCATTCCCTGAGCTAAGAAAAATCCATGCCTTTCCCTCCTGCGGAAAATAGGCAGTGATAGAAAAATAGACTTTTGAAAGTAGAATTTTTAGGAAAGATAGATAAGAAGCGAGCTCTGCGAACGCAGCGAGCAGGAGGCGAAGCACCCTAGTATTTCAAAATAATAATTAAACACGTTTCCAGCAAAAACGTAAACACGCATTTGATGATTACTCATGACTAAATCATCATTTCATATTAACTTATTGTTTACACATTTAATACTTATACGTTAATTATTTATACATTTAATATAGTTTCTTATAAGAATTACTTATATATTGAACATAGTTTATATATATATATATAATAATTATTTCATATGTAATGCACTCAATCAATGATCCGCCACGTTTCTAAATGTTTACTCTCCGGGAAGTATGGCTTGCATACACAAACGTGGCCACAGGTGCCGTAACATGAAGCTGAAAGAGGGGTGGACGTTTTGAGAACGTGGATGCTGTCGTTTCAATACCACCCCTCCTCTGTACTTTTTAATCCCTCACACACTTGCAGAAGGGAAAAAAAAAATCTTTTGGGTCATAGTAGGAATTACAATTGGAATTAACATAATAAAGGCCATCACGTGTGCCTTGGTCAAACATGTAGTGGATAACTTAGTTTTATTGGATAGCGAAGCAGACTATACTGCAAGTGATGGAGTCTGCGACTAGGCCATCTATGGGGTTTATACTTTTTTTTTCCAGTGAAGATACTTTTTTTTTTCTGCTTACCTAGTCTTAACTAGGCAAGCAGAAAAAAAAAATATAAACACTGTATTATATTGGACATTTTTTGAAATGGTGAACAAATATTTTATTTTGAAGTATATTAGAATTTCAAAATTCTGTAAGCGCAAATTTACCTTTATTGGTGGTAAAAATTTTTGCCATTATTTTTAAGAATATTTTTCTCATAATGTGCTATAGATCTCGTAATTGCATAGATCTGCTACAGATTTTGTCATTGTATTTTTCTCATGATCTGCTATAGATAACCATTAAACGATGACTGATATAGACTCAGGATCAAATTCCAGAGGATTGTGTGCGACTCACTGAGGATTTCTACTGTTGGTTCATTTTTTCATTTTCGGTTCAAAATAATTTCATTTTGCTTTAACATCTATTTATCAAGATTGGCTATATGTAAAGCTTAGATGATGACTAGTATGAATGCAACATTAATTTCCAGAAGAGGTAGAGTAGTTTACTAAGGATTTAAACTTCCGGTTCCTTTTCCATTTCAACAAATTTCATTTTCCTTGCAACATATAATATATTTCTACGGATGAGCTATAGATAGAAATAAATTGTCAGAGTTAAGAAAATTAAGTGACTACAATTGCTTCGAAGATTAGTGTTCATTTCACAACCGTTAAAAAACAACTGCTATTACAAGTGTTTTCAGGGCATTTTGAGCCATTTTCTTTAGGTTATAAACAGGGTGCGCTTAACAACTTCTTCGGGGTTGTTAAGAGCAGTTGTTTCATAACGGTTGTTAAGCGAATTGTTTCTACCTAAGAAATAAGTCAATGTTTTCAAACTGAGACTCAAAATGACCTCGAAACAACTGTAGTCACTTTATTTTACTATGCCGGCTTTCTTTAAGTAAGTATGAGAAAGTAGTATTAAATGGATTAATTTACATAATCCACATATATATCCCAATGCCTCAAAAATTAACTTTACTTCAAGCAGTTTGATAAAATACATCGTAAAATGTATCTTCTGGGATTCAATTCACAATTCAGGATTTAAAGAGGACTGCATTAATTCATCATGCCAAATTAATCATAGTCACATCAGTACTCAAAATTAAATTTTCAATACTCATCAACTCAAGTAAATCAATCAATAACAATTTACGAATCCCCAGTTATTATTAGAAATTTATCTTATGCATCCACCAAAATGTATTCTTCCAGCGATTGTTATTCTTCCTAGATAACATCCCTTCCCCCTTTTCTCAAACAATAATACGAACACAGGTGTTTAAGCATAAAGCAGAGAGCGGAACACACTTCCGTGAACCAAAATAAATGTGTCGCAAAGCATGGCACAGCCTCGTGAAATGAATTACAAAGTAACGGGGTGGGTTAGGGAGCAGGGAGAAACGTCGCATTTGGTATTAACAAAATAAGAATACCGGAGCCCTGCTCCATATATCGATGATGGCTTAGTTTCATTTAGGCTCCAGAGTTATCTTTTATACTCTATAGAACTGAAGATACATGAACGTGATTTTCGAATTTGGGTAAGGGAGCGAAATAAGTGAAAAATAAAAGTAAATAAAGATGAATTAGATATTGATTTGTATAATAATTGTGCAACGCCTTTTACCTTTCCAGACCCCCCCCCCCCGGAAACCACCCGGTAATATAGAAAATAGAATCGTTGCACATTTCTAGTATCAACTCTGAGTCAGAGGATCAGGAATTTTTTTATTTCTCCATCAGGGGCGGAGAAAATAGGGGAGGGGATGAAAATATTTCTAGATTCTTTAGAAGGACCCCAGTGCCTTAGATAGGGCAATCTTTGCAGACTTATAGTATCAACCATTGGGCAGAATCTAATGGAACCGGATTTTAGATTTCTCTTTCGGGGTAGAGAAAATGGAAGAGGAGATAAAAAGTATTTCTAGATTCTTTGGAAAGATCCCCGATGGCCTAGAAAGCCGAATCTTTGCAGACTTATAGTATCAACTATGGGACAGAACCTAATGAAACCGGATGTTGGGAGTTCTCCGTGGCAGACAAAACTGAAGGGGGTTAAAAGTATTTCCAGACATTCAGACCCTCCCTTCCCCTTTGTAACCTATAAGACTGAAACTGCACAATTATAATATTGACCATAAAACAGAACCTAACTGAGCAAATTTTTGATAAAGACGAATTTTTTTTTTTTTTTTTTTTTTTTTTTTTTTTTTTTTTACGTTAAGCACCGTACATTGTTAAATAAAATAAATCATTTTAAAAAATTTGTAATACATTTTTTAAAAGTGTAAGCTTGCCTGTTTTTGATAGGCTTAAACACTAATTCAACATAAGAGGTTTGATGTGAATTATAAATTTTCCTAAATTGAAAGAAATTTTGGATCCAAAGAAATTCCGATAGTTTTTTCTTCCGATAGAGTGCGTGAAAACATAGACTCAATACAGAAATATTTGAAAAGAAAAGATAAAATAATGTAAACGAGTTAAAAAATACATATTTGCATTTAAATGCTTCAGAAAACAAAATTTACCTCACGTGTAAGTACATTATTTAATTTAGAAAATAATTTTATTGAAGTTAAAAACATGTTTTAAATCGGAAAATAATTTTAACAAATGACAGTTTTTGTACATAAGTAGGCACGATGTTCTGGATCCCATTTTCTGTGCTCAATGCATCTTTTTCTACTATAAACTATGACTAGACGTCCTCATTTAGTGAGGACAGGTCTCATTTTCAATGTTCTGCGTCCTTTCTTTTTTCAAAACTAAACGAGGACACGAAATATCCTCATTTTTACACTTTTGTCCTCATTTTAACGAAAAAAAAAATTATTTTTTGCATTTTTTTTTCATTTTACAATATTTAAATTATTTTTAGATCGGTTAAACATTTACAGGGGGCGCTCGGAATGTATTTGAAGTGCTATATATATATATATATATATATATATATATATATAAGAAAAAAAGGTTTGAAGATCCAATGAAAGAAAAGTGAGAATCTGTAACACGAAAATTCAAATATCTAACAGGCTTACGAAATAAAAGTATAAATCAACAAACAAATCCTCAAGCAATGGAAAAAAATAAAAAACAAATAAATAAAATAAATATCGAATCAACAAGTCAATGCAAAGTATCAAAATACAAAGATATGGAATCGAAAAAAGAATAACAAACGAAATCAAGCACAAACGCTATACACGCGGACAAGGCTCTAAGCGTAAATCAGGAATTGTTCACTTTCACAAAAATCGTATTCATGCCCAAGTTTTTTGTAGAAGCAAACACAAAAATGTATGTTTCTGAAGAAATAGACAGATTATATCTATATATATATGTGTGTGTGTGTGTGTGTGTGTGTATGTGATGTGTTTTACGGTTATGCCAGTACTCACTTCTGGTAAAAATTAGCAGACCACTGTCGGCGCACGTGCTCTTCAAAATTAAACACCCAAATCTATCGACTTAATTATACCAAGACATAACGTCCAAAATGATAAATCTGGATTTTATTACAATACACTATACAAATCCTTCAAAAATATGCACTTCCCCCCAGAAATTGTGTATTCTTCCTTGATACCATCCCTTCCTTCCTTTCCTCAAACAATAATACCGGCACAGGTGTCGAAATATAAAGCAGAGAAATAAACATACACTTTGAGACGAATTCATTTTGCTTCATAATGTCCTGCAGCCCCGTCAAACGAATTACAAAACGAGAGGGGCAGGAGATTGCTGAGTGTGAGGGTCACATTGTAGATTAAGAGAACCCCGGAGGGAACGCTGATGAGAGGCCTTGCGATGAGAGCTCATGTTCAAGGGCTTTCTTTTGCCCTCTATAAAACTTACAGATGGATACATGAATGTGATTTTCGTATTAGGGAATTATAATGAGATGGGTACGTAGCAGAAGTAAATACGGTGCATGTTAAGTATTAGTCTTGAACATTACAGATTAAAGATCCCGATTACTCCAAGGAATAAAGAAGGAGATAATGATTTTACTTTCCCTGCAATACATGGCAATGTTTAGGGAAAGTATTGGAATCATGCCGAAAATCGCAACTCGAATTTTCGACGTATCTATAACTTTTTCGACCTCCAGAATACGAAAATACTATTTTTAGCGTCACGTCTGTGTGTGTGTGTATGTATATGTGTCTGTCTATCTGTCTGTCTGTGCAATGTGTGTATCCACTCTAACTCGAAAACTGATGGACCAAATTTCATAAATTAGCAAGTCACTTGTGTGACTTGGTGTTGATTAGTTTTGGGTACGATTCGGGATAAAAGAACCCCCTTTTTTTTTTTTGCGAAATGGCCCGCAAAAATTACCTGTAACCACTCTAGCTGAAAAAAGAATTGATCAAATTTTACAAAATTAAGTAGATAAGTTACTTGTGGGTTACCCTGGTGCTGATTAAAATTTGGTACGATTCGGAAAAAAATAACCTGCCAGTTTTTGCGAAATTGCCGGCAAAAATCGTCACAATATAAAATTAAAAAACTACGTATGCTCAAAAATATCAATTAAATTATTATTTTATACGTAATTTTTAACGATGAAAATAATATGATCAACTCCATTACACTAGGACTAGATGTTCTCGAGATATTTTACTGTTTTCGCATTTTCGCCACGCCACCTTTGAAAATAAGTTCAGTTACCAAATGAGAAGGAAAATTGAATTAAAAATACAAATTCAGTGTAATTTTAAATAATTATGGATGTTATTTTGTGCAATTAAGCTTCAATATAACGAATTATTGAAGAAATAAGAAGAACGTAAATATGAGTCTGTAGGGAAAGTCATGTGCTGCCCAGCCCACATAAAAATATTTATTGCACGATTACAGAAAAATTATCTCTGATGAAATGCTTTATCTATGAGTAAGAATCCTGAATAACTCCACAGGATCGGGATTACTTCTCTTAATGTCGATAAATTGAATTCTGGATTACAAATAACAATCTCCTAAGTTTTTATTTTATTTTAAAGCCGATGCCATCACTTAACACAATAACATCCACCATTCTCAAAACATTGTACATTTTAAACCTGAAATATATATATTAAATAAAATTATTAACTTGCATTCCCCTGACTATTTCTGATCAAGGCTTGCCCAAATGACAGATACCCCTAGTTCTGTTCAAACAATGCTTCGTAACTCGGAGGTTGAAGCCTTTTAAACTAGCTAAGAACTCCTTTTAAAGAACGCTGGGCTCAACGGTTCTCTTTTGACCACGAGGGGTAGGTCGGATGGTAGCATATCAGTTTCCTGCCCCCAACTATTGTTATTAATCCTTGACAGCATTACCTATATGCGGTTTCACAAACAATTATATACAGGGTGTATTTGAATTCATCATCAATATTTGGTGGGGAGGTAGGGAATATGATAAGAAGACTATTTCACATAGGAAAGCATAGACGCCAACGAACGCATGACGGTGTAGAGGGCGCTTTGTGTCCACAACTCCCATTCACGCGCAAAGGTGTCTGATTTGTGGTTCCAGCATGACGGCGCTCCAGTACACTTCGCAAATGATGTGAGTGGTTACCTGACCAGAAAATGTGGAGCTCAATGGATCGGTGGACCGGTTTGTTGGTCACCACGGCCACCGGATGTATCTCCAATCGACTTCTTTGTATGGGGGTGAGATGAAAAACATGGTGTACGAGACCCCTGTTGCCAGTACTACGGACCTTGTAGCACGCATATCGGTTGCCGCCGCAAACATCCGGGAAATGCCGGGAATATTCCAGAAAGTCCGGTTGTCCATGCAACGTCGTTGTGAGGCATATACTCTAGCAAATGGTCGGCATTTCGAGCACCTCTTGTAAGTTTGTACAAACGATGCACAAATAAATGTTTTTTGCTTACAACTTTCTTGTTATGTTCTCTTTCCATCATTTAACCGGGCTCGTGTTGCCCTACTACGTGACGTCTGCGCCCATGCTTTCCTATGTGAAATAGTTTTCTTTTCCTATTCCCTACCTCCCCACCAAATATTGATGATGAATTCAGATACACTCTGTATATACGGGTGCTGAAATATAAAGCAGAAATCGAAACAGACTTTTGTGAACAAAATATGTTTGTCCCAATGCCTGGCACAGCCCGTGTAACGAATTATGAAATAAGAGTAAGGGTTTGGGGTAAGGAGAAGCATCACATTTGCTATTAGCTGAAAAGGAACACAAGTCGGTGCTCCATACCTTACACCTTCGGGTAGGTCGGACGGTCTGGGTCAAAGAAGAAGAAGTGGGCGCGTCGAATATCAATGACAATTTAGTTTCATTTAAGTTCAGGTTTTTTCACTTCCCCTTCTTGATACGGCAGTCTAAATTTCATTGAGTGTATATAGGTTTTCAATCCTTATCAACTCGTTCTAAAACACATTTTCAATATTGATAAATCTAGATTTTATAAGAATGTATTGCACAAATCCCCCAAAATATCGATTTCTCTAGACACTTTTTATTTTAATCAAAGGCACTCTTTTCGGAAGTTCAAGTATAGAGTAGGCAGAGAAATATATTTTTGGGGGGGAGGCGGGCAAAACTATTCTTTCACAGTCTCGTGAAACAAATTACAAAAATAAGAGAGCTGGGGATAGTTGAATGAACGGATCACTTTGGGGATTAAGAGAATAAGTATATCGGATATAATCCTATATTTCGATGAAAACATGGGTTCAACGATTCTCTTTTGACCACGATATACGAAACATGAATGTTATTTTTAATTTAGGTTTGAAATCAGATGCTTGCAAATGTAAATGCAAAATAAGTTGATTATTCAGTGTATATAGATTTTTAATCCTAATCAACAATTGCAAGACGGTTTTTCAATATAGATAAATTTTATAAAAATGTATTATACAAATTCTCCAAAATGTTTCATTTCCATATATTTATTCTTCATTGATGGCACTTCTTTCTCAAATAACAATACGGACAAGGGTGTTGAAATATTAAGCACAGAGATAAATATGTTTTTTGAAGCAAAGTAAATTTGTCGCAGTTTCGTGAAACAAATTTTAAAAATAAAAGAACTAGGGACAGCTGAATGGGCAAATGGTATTGGGGATGCGAGTCCAACATATAAATGAAAACTTGGTTTCAAGGTTTCTTTTTTGCCCACAAAGATAGACATCAAAAATTATACATGAATGCAAGTTTTTAAAATCCTATATTGAAACGAGATGGGTACGAATCAAATGTAAATGTGATCTAAATCGATTATTAGTCTTCATCATTGTAAATTTCTACTTATTTTTGTGTAAATGTAATGAGATGCGGTGTTAAGTGTCCGTATGTTATGCAAAACATTTTTATCGGTGCAAATTTTGATCGTTCAGCTTGATAAATTTTCTCGTAGTATCAACTTTGTATAACCAATGTTTTCATAATGTACTGAAAAAAAAATTAATTCGTACAGAAAATAATATAATGCATTTTTGGAATCACAAGAGCAATGTGATTTTCGAGAGCAACAGTTAGTGCACCTTTGTGCAAAACTAATATAAATCACAACTCTCATGTTAGTAACTCATTGCAGCAATTTTTTGTTACCTCAGTTGTTAATCATTCCCCACCTTTACTGGGTAAGACGCGTTATGATTAGACTAGTGGGTGCAATGATGCGTGTGATTTTCGATTTCCCGAAGACAACTGTTTCGCGTGCGATTTCAGGTTTCCCGAAAGTTACGGCAATTGTTTCACGTGTGATTTCAGGTTTCGCAAAAGTTACGGCAACTGCTTCGCGTGTGATTTCAGATTTCCCGAAAGTTACGGCAACTGTTTCACGTGCGATTTCAGGTTTCCCGAAAGTTACGGCAACTGTTTCACGTGTGATTTCAGGTTTCGTAAAAGTTACGGCAACTGCTTCGCGTGTGATTTCAGATTTCCCGAAAGTTACGGCAACTGTTCCAAGTGTGATTTCAGGTTTCGCAAAAGTTACGGCAACTGTTCCGCGTGTGAGGATAAAAATTTAGGCAACTATTCAAAGTGGTTCTCCCCATAGGTTTGAATGGAAATTCTTGAGAATGTCCAAAGGAATTGGTACGTATAATATCGTAATTAGGCATATTAGAAGTCATTTTAATTACATTTCCAAACCTGACAAACTAAAACAAATCAAAGTAAAACTAAATAAAACTGATAAATACAGGAATTCTTATAAAAAACTTGTTGAATAAGTCATTCGTATTGCATTACCCTAACTATTATTTTTCTTTGATTGTATTCCATCTCCTGCTTCTCAAGCAATACGATACACTGATACATAAAACAAGGGAGCGAAAGAGATTTAGAAATGCAAAACAAATTTTCCTGAATGCCTGGAAGCTGTATGAAAGGAATTATAAAATGGGATGGCGTTGATGGTAGATCACATTAGGGATTAGCAGAATAATACCCGGTGAGAGTCACACATGTTGATGAGAGCTTAATCTCATTTTGTTAAAAAGCTTTTCTTTTACACTCGATACAACTGTTGGATGATACAAGGCGGGGATTTTCAAGTTCTGACATTGAATAAAATTAAATGAAAAACAGATGTAAATGGTAGTGTGTGAAATAGGTATTGCTACAAAATAAGAGCTTTGGTGTGCATTGCAATTTTATCAAAGATTAAAAAGGTGTTGCATTGAAAGTAGCTTCGACATGAGTTAGATTATTTTCTGCTGGCAAACTAAATATGAATGATTTATGACAAAGAAAAAAAAGTTGATGCTTTACTAATAATTATACATCTCAACAGTGCATATGTAGCCTGTTAAGTTTTTTGTCTTGCTTCGACTAATTGGTAGAAAATATAATTCAAGTTCAGAACACTATGACGTTGGATATATATGCTACAGAAGATAGTGCACCATGTGTGGCACAAGATGATACATTATATGCTATACAAGATGATTAACTGTATGTTGCACAATAAGACCTACTACATTTTGTTCAATATCACCCATCACTATGTGCTGCACAAGATGATCCACTATATTTTGAACAAGACGATTCACTATATTCTGTAGAAGATGTCACACCATTTGCTGCACAAGTTGACCCGCTATATGTTGCACAAGATGATATACAGAAGACGATGTTCGTCGCCAAGATCAGTGAATTTACACCCAAAGTCAAACCCAGACCTTCAAATTAGAACAATGATTTTATGTCAAAAGAATATGATGTCACTTCCGTTTCATTCCCCTCACATTTTTTTTTTTCATGATTTGCTCAGTATCCCGTCACTAAGATAATTCACATCGAAAATATTTTCCCTTTACGTTAATATAAGATACTGCGTCTTGTTGATTTCAAGAACACAATTTACGATTTATCTGGAATTTCAATAGCAAGGCGTTTTATTCAACCTGTTGTCACACCATTTACATTTAAAATCGAATCCCCAAAACCAATCAACTCAGGTAATCTGAAACACTGCAGGACAAAATTGATGCATCCAGCGATTTTATTAGGAAGCTTATTGGATAAATCCAGAAAATGCCTTCCCCCAGCTATTCTGATTC
This sequence comes from Amaurobius ferox, assembly GCA_951213105.1. Lineage (NCBI taxonomy): Eukaryota > Metazoa > Arthropoda > Arachnida > Araneae > Amaurobiidae > Amaurobius > Amaurobius ferox. The sequence goes on along the minus strand of OX578138.1, from coordinate 53,563,903 downwards.
CTCCTTGATAGCACATGGTTCCTCCTCTCCATTTCTCAGACAATAATACGGACACAGGTGTTGAAACATAAAGCAGGGGAGCGAGACAAACTTTTGTGAAGCAAAATAAATTTGTCCCAATGCCTAGCACAGCTCCGTGAAAGGAATTACAAAATGGAGTGCGTGGCGGGGGAGGAGGAGGGGGGTATTACATGCAGGATTAACAGAGGAAGAATACCCGAGGGAATTCTGTATGTCGATGAGAGTTTAGTTTCATTTGGATTCAAGAGCTAGGTCTCTTTTGATATGAATAGAGCTGTTACATGATGTTAGGATGGGATTTTCGAATTCAGGTATCGAAGGATGATGCAAAGAAGAGATATATATGCTCTTCAAAGTTATAAATCACGGCGAAAATTATGACTTGGCTAAAATGAATGAAATGCTCAAGTGACAGTGGTTTCAGATTCGTAGTAAGCCATTATTTTTCGTCCAATTGAGTGCGTGAAACATGAAATTGTAATTTTCTATTGTTGATTATGTCAAAGAGTTGATTAAATTATTTTTAAATGTAAGGCTATACGATAGGATGACTTTTTTTAATGAATGTAATTTTGCAGAAATGTCATCTAATTTATCTTAAAACGTTTATTAGTTAAAGGACATGATGATAACAAAGGGTACGCATGTGCAGGATAAAACATAATAGTATTCTGGAGAAAGTTATAATTCTAAACAATATATATAAGGTGTTTCAGCACAGAGGAGTTACTTTTAGTGTTTCAGCATAGTTGAGTTATTTTTAGTGTTTGAGCATAGATGAGTTACTTTTAGTGATTGAGCATACAGGAGTTACTTTTAGTGCTTGAGCATAGATGAGTTATTTTTAGTGTTTGAGTATAAATGAGTTATTTTTAGTGTTTGAGCATAGATGAGTTACTTTTAGTGTTTGAGCATAGATGAGTTATTTTTAGTGTTTCAACATAGATAAGTTACTTTTGGTGTTTGAGCATAGATGAGTTACTTTTAGTGCTTGAGCATATTTGAGTTACTTTTAGTGCTTGAGTATAGATGAATTATTTTTAGTGTTTGAGCATAGATGAGTTACTTTTAGTGTTTGAGCATAGATGAGTTACTTTTAGTGTTTGAGCATAGATGAGTTATTTTTAGTGTTTCAACATAGATAAGTTACTTTTGGTGTTTGAGCATAGATGAGTTACTTTTAGTGCTTGAGCATATTTGAGTTACTTTTAGTGCTTGAGTATAGATGAGTTATTTTTAGTGTTTGAGTATAGATGAGTTACTTTTAGTGTTTGAGCATAGATGAGTTATTTTTAGTGTTTCAGCATAAATAAGTTACTTTTGGTGTTTGAGCATAGATGAGTTACTTTTAGTGCTTGAGCATATTTGAGTTACTTTTAGTGCTTGAGTATAGATGAATTATTTTTAGTGTTTGAGCATAGATGAGTTACTTTTAGTGCTTGAGCATAGATGAGTTATTTTTAGTGTTTCAGCATAGATAAGTTACTTTTGGTGTTTGAGCATGGATGAGTTACTTTTAGTGCTTGAGCATATTTGAGTTACTTTTAGTGCTTGAGTATAGATGAGTTATTTTTAGTGTTTGAACATAGATGAGTTACTTTTAGTGTTTGAGCATAGATGAGTTATTTTTAGTGTTTCAGCATAAATAAGTTACTTTTGGTGTTTGAGCATAGATGAGTTACTTTTAGTGCTTGAGCATATTTGAGTTACTTTTAGTGCTTGAGTATAGATGAATTATTTTTAGTGTTTGAGCATAGATGAGTTACTTTTAGTGCTTGAGCATAGATGAGTTATTTTTAGTGTTTCAGCATAGATAAGTTACTTTTGGTGTTTGAGCATGGATGAGTTACTTTTAGTGCTTGAGCATATTTGAGTTACTTTTAGTGCTTGAGTATAGATGAGTTATTTTTAGTGTTTGAACATAGATGAGTTACTTTTAGTGTTTGAGCATAGATGAGTTATTTTTAGTGTTTCAGCATAAATAAGTTACTTTTGGTGTTTGAGCATAGATGAGTTACTTTTAGTGCTTGAGCATATTTGAGTTACTTTTAGTGCTTGAGTATAGATGAATTATTTTTAGTGTTTGAGCATAGATGAGTTACTTTTAGTGCTTGAGCATAGATGAGTTATTTTTAGTGTTTCAGCATAGATAAGTTACTTTTGGTGTTTGAGCATGGATGAGTTACTTTGACTACAAATTGTCCAAATTTCTGTTTCACAATTAGAAATAAATTGTAAATATTAACATGGATATGAATTGAAAATTCAAGAGAAGTAATCCCTGATTCCAATAATTTAATATTCAATTAACGAAAAGAAAATATAAAGGAGATAACAGTCGAAATATTCACGTTCTACATATAAAATAATGCATATTTTGTTAATATCAGCTTTTATTTTCAGTTTTGAAATTTACCAATTATCTTCCCCCTCCCCCAGCTCTTTTAAGAACACAATAGAATTAAGCGCACAGGTGTTGCAACATGATACAATGAAGTGTATACTCAGAAAGAGGAATAAACTCATATACACTCCCGATTTTTTTTCCACCTCAGTCCCTCATAAGAGTTGAGTGAGTAATCTGGTTGTTGAACTCTCGGCCCCCGAACAACTCCATTTCTTTCACAGTTTGGTTTTAATTAATTTGGAAACTCTGACGTCGAAATATCTTATGTTAATAAATTCGACCATTTACAGAAGTGCACCACAGCGAATTGTTTCGAAATTGAAAACAATTTACATTACATTTACTGCACGTTTGCTGCACATGGAAAATAGTGTGATAAATATTTCATTACAATTGATATATAATATACATGAAGTATGTTCCCATTGCAGATAACAGAATGCATAGACTACTTTTGCTCTTCTTCGACTACTACACAGTCGACTAAAAATTTCTTCGTGCGTAGGAAAATATGTGTTTAGTCTATGTCACGAACCCCTCCCTCTCTGTCCATGCAAAGATTCCGCATATTGCCGTTTCGATATTTGCACAGTTGACCCAGTAATTTGATTTGATACTGTGGGGTCATGTAACATAAACCGTTGATATTCTATACTAGAAGGTATGCCCGTCATACGACGGAATTCAAAATTTGCAAATCATTACCTCCCATTTGGCGTCATTTTTATCAATTTGGCGATAGATTTGAGATTGCTGTAGAGTTTCCTGCTCAATTTGAGGCCTATATGCTTCGGCCTTTTCTTTTCGAATTTTTTCCAAATATTTTTGACTTTCACGTGCTCGCCATCTTCTCACTCTTTCGCTACTTAACCGACGTTTCTTTTCTATCTTCTTTATTTTCCATTGGCTAACACGCTTGTAAAATAAAATTTGTTTTGAATGTCAAAAACTATTTTTACTTTTCTTATATACATAATGTATAAGGAAAGTATTGTGACGGGGTCGAAAAGTCGAATTCGAGTTTTCGACGGCAGAGCACGTTTCAAGCATCCCTGATCACGAATCAAACATTTTTGGAGTGATGTCTGTGTGTGTGTGTGTGTGTGTGTGTGTGTGTGTGTGTCAGTGAGTCTGTGGAGACGATAACTGACGAACGAATGGACCGATTCGAACGAAATTTGGTACAAAAATCACAATTCGTAAACACTGCCTATTGTTTTTATACGCAATCGAATGTTCAGAACCCCCCTAAATTTTCGAATGAAATTTTGAAAAAATCGTCAAAAAATCAAAACCGCTCATAAAGTTACGCAAATAGACATTTCTTATGTAATTTTTCATTAGAAAACGATTGGCATAAATTTTAGAACGCTAACATGAACCGTTCTCGAGATATTGCACATTTTTCAAAAAAATTATGAAAAAGTCATATAAAATAAAAAAAAATATATTTCCCATTGAGAAACATTTTCACTTTTCATATGTAATACCATGCGATAAATTGGGTGACATCATTCTCGTGGATCTAGCTCGTTCCATTCATGAAAAAAGATACTTTGTGTAACACTTTTGTATTTGAACGCCAATAGTCATTTATCTTCTGTAAGAATAACTTATTTCTCCGTTCATAACGTTTGGCGAGATTTTGGCGACGAATTTGACGAAATGTCGCCAACTTGACGACATTTTTAATTGTTGCCAAATTAACAAAAATCTCGCCAAGTTGATAAAAATGACACTAAATTAATGAAAATGACGTCTAATTGAAGAAAATTCAATATCATATAAAGAATATAAGTATCTACTATAAGAATAATGTTTTTTTCAGTTGTAAAAGTTGTAAATTCATTGCATTATATAAGGAAAGTCATGTGTTGCCCACATCAGATTTTTTTTTATTCAATCCTTTTAAATATAAAACTTCTGACGCCACTCAAAGGAAAAAATAAGAAAAAAAGAAAAAAGAAACGAATTGCGTTCAAGCAAAAATTTAATTAGCTAAGAAGAACAAATACCCCCCCTTACCCCGTTTTTAATACGAACACTGATTTTAAGCAGCAGTGAATGTGGAAAGTCAATGGGTGGGCGGAAAAGTTTAGTGTTCACGTGGAGGGTTATGAAAATGCTGATGGTCTGGGTTAGTATCTAAATTTAAATGTTTATCCGTGATTAAAACACGTTTGGCAACATTTTGTAGCAGCGTTACCCAGAGATAGTTAGACAAACAGTCAGATAAATCAAAGTGTTTATATTATTAATAATAGATACTGTACATTTTCTTCCAAAACGATCCAAAGATCTTACTTAGGTGGGTTGGCCCTAAATAGAAGCTGTTTTTCCTGATGACCTAAACTTCCGAGAAGCAATTAAGAAAGGGTATCGGAACTTATGATCCGAACGAGTGGACAACGTTCAAATTCAATTAGCGTACGAAAAGAAGGCGTGGACATACAGCGATTAACAGTTGATGAGCTGTCTGTCTGTCCAAGTCAAAGTAGCCAGTCAGAGAAGATTTTTGACACTCTCTCGCTGAAACCGCGAGGTCAATATCAGAATTCAGAGTGAAACCCCCGGAATTCTAGCATTAAAAAATCTTATGTGGGCAGCACATGACTTTCGCTGCAGACTTATATTCACGTTCTCTTTATTTTAATTACATTTAATTCACTTTTAATTCAATTTTCGTTCTCATTTGATAACTGGACTTCTTTTCAAAGGTGGCGTAGAGAAAATACAAAAAACTAAAATATCTCAAATATCTAGAGAACGGTTAGTCCTAGTGTAATGGAGTTGGTCTTATTCTTTTCTTCGTCAAAAATTACGTATTAAACAAGTATTTAATGGATATATTTGAGCATACGTAGTGTTTTATTTTAGATTTTGGCGATTTTTGAGGGCCATTTTTCAAAAAAAGGCAGGTTTTTTTTTTTTCGAATCATACCAAAATCTAATCAGCACCAGATTGTCCCACAAGTGACTTATCTACCGAATTTTGTGAAATTCGGCCCATTAGTTTTTCCGCTAGAGTGGATACAAGTTTTTGCGGCCCATTTCGCAAAAAAAAGGCGGGTTCTTTTATCCCGAATCGTACCCAAAATTAATCAGCACCAGACTCGTCCACAAGTGACCTACCTACCAAATTTTATGAAATTCGGTCCATTGGTTTTATAGTGAGAGTGGATACAAAATCTGCACAGACAGACAGACAGACAGACAGACACACAGACGTTACGCTAAAAATAGTTTTCTCGTATTCTAGAGGTCTCGAAACGTGTAGATCCGTCGAAAACTCGAGTTGCGATTTTCGGCATGATTCCAATACTTTCCCTATACATTACAATGTATTGCAGGGAAGGTAAAAACCTGATGTGAGCAGCACATGACTTTCCCTGCAGACTCAAATTCATATTTTTTTCTTTAATAATTCATTAAATTGAGTTTAATTGCACAAAATAACACTAAATTTGCATTTTTAATTCAATTTTCGTTTTTTTTTGGTAATTAGGGATTTTTCTAAAAATGGCATAACTAAATGCGAAAAATCTCAAATATCTCGAGAACGGTTAGTCCTAGAGTAATAGAGTTGTTCTTATTATTTTCCTCAACAAAAACTACGTATAAAACAAGCATTTAATTGATATCTTTGAACATACGCAGCTTTTTTTTAGATTTTGCGGTTTTTGAGGGCCATTTCGTAAAAAAAGGCAGGTTGATCTTTTCCGAATAATACCAAAATCTAATCAGCACCAGAGTATCCCCCAAGGAACTTATCTATCAAATTTTGTGAAATTTGGTCAACTAAATTAGTTGAGTTGATACATGACATTTTTGCGGGCCATTTCGTAAAAAAAGGCAGGTTGATCTTTACCGATTAATACCAAAAATCAGCACTAGAGTATCGTACAAGTAACTTATCTACCAAATTTTGTGAAATTTGGTCAATTAGTATTTTAGCTAGAGTGGATACATGAAATTTTTACGGGCCATTTCGCAAAAAAAGGCGGGATCTGTTTTTACGAATCGTACCAAAAACTAATCAGCACCAGGGTCATACCCAAGTGACTTACCTACCAAATTTTATGAAATTCGGTCCATTAGTTTTTGAGTTAGGGTGGATACATACAATGCACAGTCAGACAGACAGACAGACAGACCGACACACACACAGACGTCACGTTAAAAATGGTTTTTTCGTATTCTAGGGGTCTCGAAACGTGTAGATCCGTCGAAAACTCGAGTTGTGATTTTTGGCATGATTCCAAAACTTTCCCTATACATTACGATGTATTGCAGGGAAAGTAAAAACATACGAAGACTCCTGAATAAACAGTCGGGGGAGGGGGGTGGCGATGGAAGAAGGAACGAGGCGAAATAACGAACACTTGCTTTTGCTCTCGCATTGTATATTTGAAAATTATATTTTACTCTTTATCGAATGGCAACATTGGTCTAGTCATTTTTTGCTCGTCACGATTGTACATTTGATGTGTATTTTAAGGTATTTATGTTTCCTTTCTATTTTTTCAATCTTTATGCTTGTCGTCCTAAATAACACATGTTTATAGATAAAATCTATCTTATGTTTCAGAAACAAGCATTTTTGTGTTCATTTCGTCTAAAATATTAGGACTTGATAAATAATTTTTTTCGAAATAAACTATTCTTAAGCCTAGAGCTCTTCCACGTGCAAGCTTTAATGCTTGATTATTTTGATATTCCTTTTTTCGATTCCTCTCCATTGACATTTGTTGATTATCTTTAGCTTTCTGAACTGTAAAATGTCTTATAATTTCCTCTTCATTGTTGAATTTCATTTCATTTCATTGTATTCTGTAGGCATAAAATTTTTTAAGATAGTGTATTATGAGTTACTTCTTCCATTCTACCATTGGATTTACTATTTTATTATATATATATATATATATATATAGTAAATGTTGTCGTATGCTTTTATGAAAGTGTGTTCAATAGCACAAACTAGCCGTGAGAATTGGTAAAGCTCAAAGACCATCGAGCTAGCTCAGTCGACAAATATTAAAATAGCGTGACATTAATAGCGTGATAGCTAGCTCGTGACATTCTGTATAAATGTTTGCAATATTGTGGTACACAACAAGATAAAAACTATTCCATTCCATGGTGATAAACGCATAATAAAGTTCGAAATCAGTCCATGGATACCATTATCTAACAGTGTAGTGCGATTCTATTTTTTTTTTAATTCTCTATGGAAAGACTACGCGATTATAACCAATAATGTATCTAAATTGTTCTTATAATGAGAAATTATAGTGAAATGTGTGAAACTACTTAAATATGTTGTTACTTATTCCGATAAGAATCATTTGCAATTGTGTCCTAGCAATTTAACAAAACTGGTTAAATGCAGTACATTGTGGAGGTATGCTGATAATATTTGCAAGTAATGGATAAATGACTTGCACTATGTATTGTACGAAAAGTGTATTTCTAAGTATATTCTTTTGCCCAACTTCAATACACCGTCACTTAATCAATATTTTTCTTTGCGTTTCTTCAAAACAGCACGAAAAAAAATTATAAAACTGGCATTAACTGTGAAAGCTGCTCTACATTACGGAACAACTGAAACTTGTTGGAAAAGCCCAGAAACAACTCAGAAACGAAAAATGTTTCGTTGACGACTGAAAGTGAACCAAACCCCTTATAAAAATAAAGCTTCTACTTGAAGACCCATTATATTTAAACGCCTCTCCAACTCTTCGTGGCTTAGAAAGTCGTGCATAAGGACCATCAGCATTAACAGAATTATTTTTGCCGTTTCCTGCATTAATTTAGAGGCGGATGCCCTGCATAAATGATTTTTTTAGGTGGGGGCGTAAAATGAGCCGAAAAATCGCTCGTTAGACGATTAGACCACTCCCAAAACGTAGCACGAAAGGGTCTAATTTTTCCTTTTCCAGTACAACTGTTTAATGTATTTTTTCAAGGTAATACATAAATAAATGTTAGCGAGATATTGTAAAATGCATAATATATGGATATAAAAATTATATGTGATTAAAATGTGTTTTTTAAAGCATCTTGAAATTAGTTTTCATTTGTTGGCAGAAACTACACAATAAAAATCTGCTTTATAATTACAGTATTTTTACAGCACAAAGCACTGTAAATTGTATATTACCCGTGAGGTAACAGGTAAGTCCAACACGTGATGTCTTGCGAAGTGCTCATGTGCGAAGTGCTCATGTGCTAGGCCTGCGAAGTGCTCATATGCTAGGAAATTTTCATACATGTTTAATTGCACTTACAACATATTTGCTATTTTCAACCATATACTTTTATTGAAAAATATATCACTTAGAGGAAAAATTCAATTATTTAAAGATGAAATACAAATTACAGCATACATATTACATCATATGTGAATTTACATCAAAGGGTGTTGGCATAAATTCTTACCACACCCTGTTATGTAATGTTAACCGACATTTTTAAAAGTGGAAATGCATACTTCGACAACAATTTATCTTCATTCTTTTATTCAGTTTCTATTTTTGCGTGAAATTTCGAAAACAAAATGGCGGAGTCTATTTTTTTCGATTTGCACCTAAATCTGACAAACAACAAGGTAATATTTATTCATTTTATTCACTAAACCACCTAGGTATTTACTCTCTAGTTTTCCCTGATTTTAGTTATTCATTGCCTTTTGAATATTTTATTTTCCCTATAAGGCTTGGTAATGTATAGGGAAAGTATTGGACTCATGTCTAAAATCGAATTTTCGACAGATGACACGTTTTGAGACCTCTAGAACACGAAAAAGCTATCTAGCGTGACGGCTGTGTATACAATATATGCATTCACTCTAACTCAAAAACTAATTAACCAAATTTTATAAATAAGTCACTTGTGGGTGACTCTGGTGCTGATTAGATTTTGGTACAATTCGGGATAAAAGAACCTGCTTTTTTGGGGGGGAAATGGACCGCTAAAATAGCATATATCCACTCTAGTTAAAAACTAACTAACCAAATTTCGTAAAATTTGGTATATAAGTCATTTGTAGGTTACCCTGGTGCTGATTAGATTTTGGTACGATTCGGAACAATGTAGTCAAAATGTAAAATAAAAGACTACTTATGCTGAAATGTATAAATGCTTGTTTTATACGTAATTTATGATGATGAAACGAATAAACCCAATTCCATCACTCTATGACTAACCGTTCTCGAGATATTTTAGCTCTTTCGCACTTTTGCTACTCCGCCTTTGAAAATACGTCCAGTTACCAAATGATAATGAAAATTGAATTAAAATTGCAAATTCAGTGTAATTTCAAATAATTATACCTGCTATTCTGTGCAAATAAACTCAATTTAATAAATTATTAATGAAATAAAGAGAAAATAAATTTGAGTCTGATAGATAAAGTCATGTGCTGCCCATATCAAATTTTTTAATCTTTAACGATGAAAATAAAAGTTGTATGAAATATTAATTACGACCGAAGTCCTTTTATATGTCTAAGCTTATAAGACTTTTCTTTTTTGACATTTTAAGCCAAAAAGTTAAATACAATTCCAGCGTCGTTGTATATCATTATTTAACTTACTCTATTCCCTTAATTCTCAAACTCTAAACAATTTTCCATTTCAAATTTAAAAACACTGCAAGATCTCATCATAAAATGAATTCACAAGTCAATGAAAATAAAACAAAAACAAAATTATCGTCTTGTTAAAACAGTGAAAAACTTCATGCGTTAAAACTGCAGCAACAGTTATACCAACATACGAGAGCTATTCAAAATAAATATATTTTATTTGCGAAGAAGCCAAGAAAGAACAAAACTAAATAAAATCGAAAAACATGAGTAATGAACTTGAAAAAGGAGGATTTGAAACCTTAAAGAGAAAGAATTTACAGCGTAAATATCCCAAACAAAAATTTTTGCTCATTCTTAAACTGCAAGGTAGAAAAATTCAGTTCCGCTAAAAAGAATATTCACCTCTGCAATGAACGAGAACCAGCATGCAAGAATAAATTAAGAATGTTTTTAGAAGAAATGTGTGAATCAGATTTCAAATTATCTCCTAAGAAACGTGTACAAGCATAAAAATTATTTTGCATTAGTGATTTATTTATTAGAATTGATTTTCTTGGAATGCCTCAGTATTAGTGATTTTATTGTTTGACATGCCAGAGTTTATAATTACAGTAGTGCGTCGATTATCTAAATCAGTGGCTACCAAAAGCAGGTCGAAAAAGTGAAAGTTCTGCAATTCGACTGAATGTTTCCACGATCATTTTAAAATAAAATGTTTTTGTTTTTTTATTTTTTTATATTTTACACTTTTTCAATTGTGTTAAAATACCAATACCAATACTGAAACAAAATCCATATTGAAGTCACTATTTCTTTGAGAAATTTTTTGATTTTCAAACACCTTACTCGATTGCTATAATTTACGTCCTTCTTCAGTATTGTCCAGTCTCTTCAAAATCCCGGGTTTCTCATTTAAGGATAGAACGGTTTCCTTTCACTTTCCAGGTATCGTTTGAATCACAAAAATGTATTTTATTTCCATCAAGTTTGAAACACCTTACTCGATTATTAATTTACGTCCTCCTTCAGTGTTGTTCACTTTCTTCAAAATCCCAGCTTTCTCATTTAAGGATAGACCATGTTCCTTGCACTTCCCGGGTATCGTCGCATGAATCATAAAAAAGTATTTTACTCCGACGAAGTTTGAAACACCTTACTCGAACCTTACACCTTACACCTTACACCTTACTCGGGGGTCCGGCCATCCAAACAGCTACTCTAAGTCCACGGACGAGTCGGATGGTCTGGGCTTTCGACACCTTACTCGATTGCTAATTTACGTCCTCCTTCAGTATTGCCCAATCTCTGCAAAATTCCGGCTATCTCATTTAAGGATTAGAACATGTTCCTTTCACTTTCCGGGTATCCCTTGAATCATAAAAAATCTGATGTGGGCAGCACATGACTTTCCTTATATAATGAAATGAATTCACTATTTTTACAATAAAAAAAATAGGTTTTTCTTATAGTAGCTATTTATATTCTTTCCAAGAAATTAAATTTTCGACAATTAGTCGCCATTTTCACTGATTTAGTGTCATTTTTATCCATTTGGCGAGATTTTCGTTAATTTGGCAGCATTTAAAAAAGTCGCCAAGTTGGCGACATTCCGCCAAATTCGGCGCCAAAATCTCGCCAAGCGTTATGAACAGAGAAATAAGTTATTCTTATAGCAGATAAATAACTATTGGCGTTCAAATACAAAAGTATTACTCAAAGTATCTTTTCTCGTGAATGGAACGAGTTAGATCCACGAGAATGTCACCCAATTTATCGCATGATATTACATATGAAAAGTGAACATGTTTCTTAACAGTTAATATTATTTTTTGATTTATGGGATTTTTTGATAAATTTATTTGAAAGATGTGCAATATCTCGAGAACGGTTCATGTTAGCGTTCCAAACTTTATGTCAATCGTTTTCTAAGGAAAAATTACATAAGAAATGTTTATTTGCGTAACTTTATTAAAGGTTTTGATTTTTGATAATTTTTTCAAAATGTCACTCGAAAATTTAGGAGGGTTCTGAACATTCGATTATGTTTTAAAACAATAGGCTTCCAGTATTACATTGTGATTTTTGTACCAAATTTCATTTGAATCGCTCCATTCGTTCGTGAGATATCGTCTCCACAGACTCACTGACACACACACACACACACAGACATCACTTCAAAAATGTTCGATTCGTGATCAGGGATGCTTGAAACATGCTTTCCCGTCGAAAACTCGAATTCGAATTTTCGACGCCGTTACAATAATTTCCTTATACATTATGTATATAAGGAAAGTAAAAATCACACTGCAAAATATCTGGAATATTTCACTGCAGGACAACTGAAATACTTCATCTGCATGACAGCTATGCATATTTTTAATGTATCAGTAATTCCTTCAATATTACTATGTCATACTTAGGGCTAGACTCGAACTTAAGACCTCTAAATTCCGAGACTAACTAACCAACGACTGGATTTTCCGGACTCGACAGAGATCTACAAAACTTGAAATTACACTGAAATTACACTGATACTTGAAATTACACTGATTGCATATTCTACCTTATAGTCTCAAGCAATATAGTATCAGCTGCTTATGGTTAAAACGATAATATTCAAATTTCAACAATTGGTTGTAACATTTGTTATTCAATTAACATTTTCAAATACAATTCTTACGCAACAAAATAAAAATATTTCCTGCCAAATTGAAATATTATTAATATACAATCACAAAAATAAATGTCATTAAGAAAAGAGAAAATACAAATGAGCAACGTAAACGTAATATCAGCACTGGAAATCTACAACAAATAGAAAAAAAGTTTTTCAATTTTATGCGCAGAACAAACTATTTAAATATTTTCACTTGATAATGAAATGCATGGCGCAAAACCCTCGCCGAGGGATAAATCACTCTCTAAATCACAACAGAAAAAAAAAAATCCAGCCCATTTCTTCTCGTGTTTCCTGCAGCCTGCTCTTTGCAGATAATTAACAAAATAAATGTCGGAATTAGTGTTGTGGAGAGGGAAAAATCCATAACACTGTTCATGGGAACTAATTCATATTCTAATTTTTACATATTCTAATTTTTCATGTTTAGTGTCGTCAATTATTCAAAACACCATCTCTCCAAGTATTTCAGCAACAGTTGAAAACAAATGAAATTGCTTTAATGGAGGTAAACTATTAGTCATATGGGAGTGCATCTTTTGGGATGAGTAGGAGAACGACGCATATTAGAACACCATTCGGTTGTGTACAGCAACACCATCTCCGGTACAAATACTTCAGCAACAGGTGAAAACGCTAGTCATATTCAGATGCATTATTTAGAATAGATAGTAAAGTAAACGTTTAATATCTATATGGACCTACTTTACAACACCATTTTTTGAAGTACATACTTTAGCAACAGTTGAAAATGAAGAAAATTACACTAATAGACAAATATTAATCATATTTTAATGTATCCTGAAAGATACATGATAAAGTAGACGCAGAATATTTATATGGACTTACAACACCATCTCCTGAAGTATTCTAGCAACAGTATGCATTTAAATATGACTCATATTTGTCATTATACAAATATGAGTCATATTTCTATGCATACTTTGGGATAGACGGTAAAGTGGACGTATAATATCTATATAGACTTACTTTACAACACCACTTTTTTGAAGTACTTTAGCAACAGTTGAAAACGAAGAAAATTACACTAATAGACAAATATTAATCATATTTGAATGTATCCTGAAAGATACATGATAAAGTAGACGCAGAATATTTATATGGACTTACAACACCATCTCCTGAAGTATTTTAGCAACAGTATGCATTTAAATATGACTCATATTTGTCATTGATAGACAAATATCAGTCATATTTTTATGCATACTTTGGGATAGACGGTAAAGTGGACGTATAATATCTATATGGACATACTTTACAACACCATAATTTGAGGTGCTTTAGCAACAGTTGCAAATGAAGAAAATTGCATTAATAGACAAATATTAGTCACTTTTAAATGTATCCCTTAGGATAAATGGTTAAGTGGACGTGGCATATCTATATGAACCTACTTTATACACCACCAACTCTTAAAGTACTTTAACAGGTGTTGAAAATAAAAGAAACTGCATTATTAGACTTAAATATTAATCATATGCACTGTTTAGATTGGACAGCAAAGCGGATGTAGAATATCTATATGGGCGTATACTACAATATTATCTCTCAAAACACTTTTGCAACAATTGAAAACAAAGAAAATTGAATTAACTGAAGTCAACAACGGTCATAATTACAGTTATAGTTAAATGTATCATTTAAAATGAGTGGGAACGCATATGCATATTAGGAAGACAAGGTATGGCAATTACAAAGTATGGTAATCACAAGGTATGGTAATCATATTACAAGGTATGGTAATCACAATAAAAAACTGCTACTTGTAAGAAATTAACTTACGATACTTCCTTGAAGAAAGTAAGCATATGTCAAGTAAGTGGCTACAATTGTTTTGAGGACGTTAAAAGCTCTCTTCTTCAGGCGAAAGAACAATATGCGCTCTTAACAACCTCTAAAAACGAACTGTCTAGTAATAGATCAGGTGTAATGCGGGCAGAAGCGATGATTTTTGCTTGGAATTTCGTAGAGTTGGAACGCAATTATGTATTTTACAAGTTTGTACTGTGTGGAGGGGGGGGGGGGGGTCGTCACCAAAACACAAAATAATGAAAGTCGAACTTAAAATAATATACTTTAAAAGTTAACCTCTCCGACTGATTTATGTGTCACTTTACAACGAGTTAGTGGATCGTATGGTAATTACTTTTGTCAAGGTGGTAATATGGTGATCATAATTTTTTAGGAGTCACGTAGTAATTATGGTAGAGTACTCCTAATGTGTGTAAGAAGCAGTATAGTGATTAGTTTGGGATAGAGGGGTCATATCGTTATTGTCTTGTATGGAGTCATATAGTTATTACATTCTGCTAGGGGATCATTAAGATACTATGTTTTACTAAGGGGTCATATAATTATTACATTCTGTTAAGGGGGCAGATAGTTATTGCATTCTGTTAGGGGATCACATTTATTGCGTTTGGAGATGGGTAATTAAAGAGGGATCATATCGTTATTACGGTCTTTTATGCAGTCATATAGTTATTACATTCTGCTAGGGGATCATTAAGATACTATGAGGAGACTGTTAGGGGATCACATTTATTACGTCTGGAGATAGGTAATCTAGTTATTCCGTTCCGTTAGGGGGTCATATAGCTGTTACGTTATTTGTTAGGGGTCACGAACTAATTATGCTAGAATATCCCCTATGTAATAAGTAGTATAGTGATTGGTTTCTGTTAAAGGGGGTCATATCGCCATTACGTTCTTCTATGGGGTCATATAGCTATTACATTTTGGTATAAGATTATATTGTTATCATGTTCTGTTTGGGGGTCATATATTTATTACGTTCAGTGAGGGGTAATCTAGTTATTCTGTTGTACTAAGAGGTCATATATTTATTACGTTCTGTTAGGGAGTCATATACTTATTACGTTCAGTGAGAAGTAATCTAGTTATTCTGTTGTTCTAAGAGGTCATATAGTTATTACGTTCTGTTAGGGAGTCATATATTTATTACTTTCAGTGAGGGGTAATCTAGTTATTCTGTTGTACTAAGAGGTCATATAGTTATTACGTTCTGTTAGGGAGTCATATACTTATTACGTTCAGTGAGGGGTAATCTAGTTATTCTGTTGTTCTAAGAGGTCATATAGTTATTACGTTCTGTTAGGGAGTCATATATTTATTACTTTCAGTGAGGGGTAATCTAGTTATTCTGTTGTACTAAGAGGTCATATAGTTATTACGTTCTGTTAGGGAGTCATATACTTATTACGTTCAGTGAGGGGTAATCTAGTTATTCTGTTGTACTAAGGGGTCATATAGTTATTGCGTTCTGTTAGGGATCATCTACTCATCTAGTTACGTATTCAGTTGCGGAATCATATAGTTATTCTATTCTGTTAGGTATTGTATAGTTGTTAGGTTCTGTTAAGTGGTCACGTATAGTTATTACGTCAGGGATGTAACTAGAGGCGAAATTGAAGAGGGACTGGAGTGTAATTCAAGGGGAAATCAACAGTCTGGCAGAAGGGGCTCACCAAAACCACAATCAATAGCATTTATAAACCGTAATATTTACTATTATATACTTCAATCCATATAAATTATTAACAAATAATTGCATATTTATATTTGCAAGCTAAGAGCTGATTATTAAGATCCTTATAGCTACTATATATCAACATTAATATATAATAATTACAATTGATTTTATTATAAGCATCAACTAGTAGTAAAGCTGTTAATTAATCGAAGAAAATTTCAGAAAGTTAATACAATTTAAGGCTAATTTTAACTCCTAGCTACTTATAAGTTGATTTTGACTCTATAATGCATAACAGTGAACCTCGCAATAATGCAAAAGTATCCTAAATACTATTGTCATAATCTAAAAATATTTAAATATTTTTAAATTAAATATGGAAATAAATTGATAATTAGTATAACCAAATTCAGCTAAATTAAAATATCTTTGAAACGAAGTAATTTATAAATAGATCTCAAGGAATTTTTTTATGCAAAATTTAGGTGACATTCTAGACGAAATTTCATATAAATACTAAAAATTTTAAATTTTTATCGGCAGCAGGGGGGGGGGGGGGTAGCACCTTCTAGCACCTAGGGGTTATAAAGTAACTATCCTCATGAGTCCGGAAATTTTATTCGCATTAGAGAAGTGAGCGAATATACAATTAATTTTTAAATAGAGATTTCTCTTTAAAGCAACTGTATTTTACAAGTTTAAAATATTAAGTGTTACATTTTAGTCATTCCACATGCAAAAGACACTGGCAAAATAATAATTACACTTTTAAAACGAAAGATAATGTGTTTGTGTACATCAAAAAGATTATGATTGCTTATCTTAATAGAGAACTGGAAGAAATGCCATAAGCTGCTAGGGATTTGGGAATTTATGTTTCAAAAAATAATTCCTACATAGCTGCAAATAAAATGCAAAGTAATAGCAGGTCTGGAAACCCGAAACAGCAAATAATATTTCAATTTCATGAATAAAAATGAAATAATGTAAATAAATATGCTCAGGTGTTAATGGAACACAAGCCGCAAAACACACGCTAAGGGGAAAAATCACCTCGTAATTCACAACAGGGAAAAAATCCGGCGCTTTTCTTCTCCAGTTTGTAGACGTGCTCTTTGAGGATAATTAACAAAATGAATTTGGAATGAGAGTTGTGGAGGGAGAGGGAAAACCCATAACACTGCTCATGTTTATTGTGGGTAATTATTTAGGACACTCTCTCCCACAGAAGTGGGGGATTTAACAACAGTTGTGAATGAGGGAAAAATAATTTGGAAATGAGCCATTACTCAAATGTAAATGAATAGTTTGTCAAAGCATAAAATATTTGAAGCGTGAATCTCCACTCGACTTTCTCATATATTCTTCTTCTGTAGCAACGGTTAGCAACCAATGGTCCACGGCCCAAATGCGGCCTGTAGTAATCCTTAAAATATTTGCTATGTGTGCAGCCTTAGAATATTTTATTTACACTAGGGGATTTTGCGCTTTACGCTCGCTAAGATCGCTTTGCGAGCTGTTTCAAGCCAAACATGTATCAAATTTTATATATTTGTAGTTAAAAATTGTAAATCTCGCAATTTTTTTTTTTTTTTTAAATCCGTATCGTTGGGTCCAAAGGACAACAATTATAGCATGTTACTCTTCATTTTAAAGGGCTTGAGAAAATCGTTCGATTGATTCCAAATTTGACAATGCACCGCTCGGAATGAAATATTTTACTTTCCCTGCAATACATGGTAATGTATAGGGAAAGTATTGGAATCATGTCGAAAATCGCAACTCGAGTTTTCGACGGATCTACACGTTTCGAGACCTCTAGAATACAAAAAAACTATTTTAGCGTGACGTCTGTGTGTGTGTCTGTCTGTCTGTCTGTGTGTCTGCCTGCCTGCGCAGATTTTGTATCCACTCTAACTAAAAAACTAATGGACCGAATTTCATAAAATTTGGTAGGTAAGTCACTTGTGGGGGAATCTAGTGCTGATTAGTTTTGGGTACGATTTGGGATAAAAGAACCCGCCTTTTTTTGCGAAATGGTCCGCAAAACTCGGCAAAATCTAAAATAAAGAACTACGTATGCTTAAATATATCCAATAAATGCTTGTTTTATACGTAATTTTTAACGAAGAAAAGAATAAGACCAACCCCCATTACACTAGGACTAGCCGTTCTTGAGATATTTTAGTTTTTTCGTATTTTCTCTACTGCACCTTTGACAATAAGTCCAGTTACCGAATGAGCATGATAATTGAATTAAAAGTGAATTAAATTTAATTAAAATGAAGAGAAAGTGGAAATAAGTCTGCAGGGAAAGTCACGTGCTGCCCACATCAGATTTTTTATCTTCGAACAGGTAACTAACTTCCCACTCTTTTACTTCTATCAATCTAATTTACGTAAGCTACTCCTTCTTAAATAAGAAGAGATTCACGTCATCACATTTCCTTCATTTCTAAAAATTGTAAGGTATGTGCTTACGTAATCAATAATATCTATGCTTTAAGCTCCAACCCTGTTCAAGATCACTTTTTCCAAGGTTATATTGATTTTTGTAAGACTAAAATGGCAAGAAAGTGAGTACCAAAATGCTTGTAAATACGAATGTCTGCAAAAATTATGTTAACAATAAATCAAAATTAGGATTTTTATTTCAAGAAAAGATTTGTTTTTATCTTTGAAGCATAAATAATAAATATCAAAGCCTCAAATTGTTATGCACACAAGTTTTAAAATATAAAGCCTTTAGATCGTCTATCTCCTCTTAGGGACACAAATGTGAAATTTAACTTATTTTAAACTTTTATCTCTTTTTATATGAAAATTGCTCGGAAACAATTTCGAAAATTAGATGCCTTCAAATAAAGGTATTTCAATCTTTTAAAAATTAATTCATTAATTCTTACGATACCTTTGCAATAAATTGAATCGTCAAATATGTTTGAAAAGAATAAAATATCTTGAAAAGATAACAGGCAAATTTAAATTGGCTGGTATGTTATTTGAATATCAGTTTTCATCTCAACTTTATATGACGGTATAGTCCAAAGAGCAAGGACATTTTTTTTTCACCCATCGAGTACAAAAGGTTTGATCATTGCATATGGTAGAACTTCGAGGTGTCAATTGAGATCCGTAAGTCTGGCAGTCCCCTCAATTGGCCTTCGCCCTGGGCGTATGTTTGAAATAGGCTAAAATTGACATCTACAGGACCCATCGAATACACGGATGAAATTGGTGTCAAATGATAGGTTTTAACGTCTCATTAACGTTATGAGTCTGGCAGTCATTACAGGTGGCAGGCTGCATGCCAGACGCCTCAAAAGTTGAATATTTGACACTTTTAATATATACATATACATATACATATATATATATATATATATATACATAAATATATATATACATAAATATATATATATATATATATATACATATATATATATATATATATACATATATATATATATACATGATCAAAGAGTTTACATATAAAATACCTAGCATATGGAACTAGAAAATTTAACAATACAAATGTATTAATGAACTGTACAAATAAAATTACATCTACTTATTGCGCATATAAATAAGATTGAGTGTAAAAGTAATAAAGATGAATTGAAAAACAATAAATGAAGGGAAATAGTGAATCTTTCATAACAAACAAAAAAATTCAATTACTAATCTGAAAATATTCATCATGAACTAATCATAAAGTCATTAACTAACCATCAATTACTAACCACAAAACATTCATCTATTACATCACTTTCATTCCTTTGATAGTCGTTGCAATTTTACTTTTGATTATTTGTTTTAAATTAAACGGGCGGTTTCCTGGTTTCTCTCGTTTATGACTGATATTCTCTTGAGTTTTTTCTACTCGGTAATTGAATTCCTTTGTTTGTTATGGAAGATTCACTATTTGTCGTCATGCATAAATTTGTATTTAAAGGTTTGGAACTTGCGCGACAATTTTGTTTCATTTCAAATAAAATATTATAGTTATCTGAAATTTAAAATAGTTTGCCAATGTTATTAACTTAATAAGAGCGTAAGACAATTGATTATGTGCATCAACAGGTTTCTAAGGGATAAAGAATGTTCTATGCTCCGATTTAACATATGGTTAAAAGGCATGATCTTATCTTTGAACCAAATGAGACGAAATTAGTTTCCAACTTGAGAAAGTTGCTATTTGTGACACCATTATCAAATCATTAAGACTCCCGCTCGATTATTATTGGTTGGCAGCTATCAATGAAAGTTAAAGTGCCGCTTGCGGAAGTTGTTAGTTGGGACACCATAATCAAAACATTTAAGACTTGCGTTCAATCACTTGTTGGCAGATATCAGTGCAAGTTAAAGGACTATTTGAGAAAGTTGCTACTTGCAACACCGTAACCAAAGCATTAATAATTCCATTATTTGTTGGCAGCTTTAGGTAGAAGTCAAAAACAATACGCGAATGAAGCATTAACTCTCTTATAAGCTTTGTATAGACTAAAAACATTTTCTAATTATATACGAATTATATTTGGCTTCTAATTATATTTGGTTGTTTTGATAATTATCATGATTATGAATTTGCGTTAAGTCTAAACGACAATTGAACATGTCTATTAATTTTCCAAAACGCCAATTTCGTGGTCATAAACACCATGGTACCTTATGTTCTCAACATCGAGGGAGATAAATGCTCAAAATATGATTTTTCTTTTGAAATCACTGCACCATTTCTGCGGCCATGTTTAAATAACCTGATTTTCATTTTTAACTACCGAAACGTAGACAATGACCGAACTGACTCTGTATGACACCTGTTTATCCATATTGTGACATCTGAAGCACCACAAAAGGAAATTTACCAACTACATTTCGCAATAAAAAAAACTGAAAACTGACATATAACACACAAAAGGCAAAAACCTATTGCGTACCGACTTTCTCATTAGCATAATTAACTTATTCAACCACCACGAAACAAGTTACAACTGCAACAAAATACAACCTTCATAGGCACTTGCATACCATACCATTAAAAATGTACGTTGTAATCACTCATTTCACGAGTTTCTTTGATTCTCATGGGTGTGATTACTGTGCAGTCATCTGGAACAACAGAAAGTAAGGACTAAGATTATATGGCTCCGGCCTTGGAACTGTGCAGAAATTGAAAACGTGGCAAACAAGGGTGTGACTACCAAACAACTTCAATTTAACATTGATTCCGCCCCCAAAAATACCTGTATCGATATTATATCATCAAAGAATAAATGGAATTGTCTATCGATTGTGGAATGGGAAAAGAAGGGCAAGGGAGGAGAGAGGACGGTAACAACTCAGGAATTAATGACCTCATGTTCTAGGCACACTCTGGGGAGTTTTATCTGAGCTCTCCGTACAAGTTTAGTTTTTGAAGTAAAATTTTATAATAAGAACTAAGCAAAAATGCATATTCCGTATTTCATCTTATAAAAGCATTCAGAAACAATGGTATTATATTGTACAAGTTGAATTTTGTATAAAGAGTGGTCTTGTAGATATTGAATTATTCACAATTTGATTAATTTGAAATGCTGGGGGCACCTCCTCTGTTCGTTACGCTCGCCAGCCTCAAGGACCACTTCAAGCTTTTTAAGAAATGTGGGGAAATAACAATTACAAAGAAGTGATGAAATAACAATTACAAAGAAATTATTAATTTATTATGATTGTTAAAATCATGTAAGAAAAGAAATATTTCAAATTATTTTATTTTAACACTAACTACCGGAATAACCTACAATCACAAAATGTGTTTACTTTTAAAAGTCGCGATCAATGCAGTGCTGTGTTTGTTGGAGGATTAAGAGCAAAAACCTTTCTAGTGCATAACGCTTGGCGATATTTTGGCGACGAATTTGGCGGAATGTCGCCAACTTGGCGACTTTTTGAAATGTTGCCAAATTAACGAAAATCTCGCCAAATGGATAAAAATGACGCTAAATCAATGAAAATGACGACTAATTGTCGAAAATTTAATATCTTGGAAAGAATATTAGTATCTACTATATGAAAAACCTTTTTTTTTTACTGTAAAAGTATTAAATTCATTACATTATATAAGGAAAGTCATGTGTTGCCCACATCAGATTTTTTTCTTACATAATGCAATGAATTTACACCTTTCACAGTGACAAAACAATGTATAAGATTCACGGCCCTATATGTTTAGGTGTAATTTTTTTCACAGTTTTGCATGGTAAATCCCGAGCAACACCGGGTATTCGCTGCTAGTATAATATAAAGAAACTTAAAATTTGCAATTATGCGCAAATTACTATAGTATACTAAATGACATTGTTAATCAAAATATTCTGTTAAAATATTTAATTTAATGCCCCTAAAAAGAAGATAGAGAATTTCTGTTCTCGCTATACAAAATTATCTTCACGAGCCCCCCGGTGACCTAAAAGACTACAATTAATATAATATTTACATTAAATAAGTATGGAATAAATATATGCAAGAAGAAAAACAGTAAACCAGCGCGAGCCGAATTATCTGTACTGATACAAAATGTAACGCAAAGGACTTCTCTTTCTTTACTGGACCGAAGTCAAAAGACACCTGCTAAACACCAACAAATGTACCCCTTCGTTCATTTCCCCAATTCCAGTCAATCATTCACCCACCCCTCAAATCTCCACACCAAGAATTTTCACCCCCATTTTTCCCCTGGGAGGATAGGAGGTGTGGCTAACGTTGAAAATTGGAAGTTTCAGCAGTTGAAACACGATTTACTATTCCAATATATTAATCCCAAATTAATTCAAAAATCTAAAAAAAATCTTAAAAAGAAGCCAGAAGTATAATCTATTGAACGCTCTTTTTCAAAATGTGAAACGTTTGATAGTTAATTTTTTATAGTGCAATTAAGAAGGTGATGTTTTATCTAAGAAATTTTGACAAATTAACTCCATTTCAAGATATATTTAAAATAAAATTTAAAAAATTGATGACAGAGTTCAATGCATTAAACTGTCTGCAATCATGTGCAAAAAACAGAATTTTAAATTATTCATTTGCTAATGTGTAATTAGCGAAGAACTTCCCCCATAGGTTAACATGGGCATGAAAGCTAACTGAAGCGTCGCCTTAAGCTTGCCCGCCCATTCGCGGCAATTAATTTCAAATGTACTGACTAACGTTGTATTATAGTCCAGCTGAGGGCTCCTAAATATATATGCTGGTGCAAATGCGTCTGCCAGGAATCAATCACAGAGAAGTTCAGAAGTCGGAAAAATCTTTTCCGACCGTCAATGCTAAATTGTATTAAAAACCAAGATTTAAATCAAAATTCGAAGTCCGTTTTACACATCTACGGTTCATATCAGTCCAGATGTAAAATTTTATAATTGTACGTTTTGACGTCTATTCGCAACGCAGTGTAAAAAATTCGCAGGTATATTTTTTTTCTTTAAATATAGAAATATGCTTTTATAGGATCAAGTGAGCCAAGAGTTTCATTATTTCAATTTTGCGCACAATGGAAAACTTCCTCCAGATACTTCACAAAAGTAAATTTTGTAATCCATCTAATATAAGTACTATTTCTTCACGGTATTAGAACAAAGACACTCATTAGTGTCCTGAGAAAATAAAGCACAAATTTTGTTCCAAGAAAGTTTCTTACCAGAAACAGAAAATAAAAAACTTGTATAAAATACCCAAAAATTAAAAATGGTTCCTCATTAGCATAATTAACTCATTTCACATCCACAAAACAAGACGCGACTGCAGCGAATTATGTACAAAAGGACAACCTCCCAAAACACATCCATGCCATACCATTAACAATGTACGTGGTAATCGCTCATTTTGCCGGCTTCTTTGATTCTCGTGGGTGTGATTACCGTGCAGGCAAAGCAAAGGTAAAGGCTACAATTATAGAATTAAGCCCCCTGGAACAGCACAGAAATTGCAAAAAGTGGCGAACTTGGGCGTGACTACAGAAGAAGTTGTAGTCTGACATCGATTTAGTTCTCGTAGCGTACCTGTATCGATATTATATCGCAGAGGATGATTGGGATTGTATATCGATTGAAGAATGGTGAGAGTAAAGAGAAGGGAAAAAGGACGTTACATAACTACTCAAGAATTAATGACCGCCTGTTTTAGGCACACGCTAGGGAGTTTTATCTGGACTCAATGTACAACTTTAGTTTTAGAAGATTAGTTCATAAAGTAACTTCATATAATAAAGCGCAAAATATTCTGTGTTCACAAGGTAGGGAATGCAGAGATGAATTTTGGGGGAAGCTTATTTTTATTGCTGAAACGGATATACAAAAGTAGCTCAACCTGCTGTTTTGACTAATCTAAAGAATAAAAGCAATTCCTTAATTACGGCATAAACAGTTGATGAAGTGCATCAATCGATTTCAAAAGCGGAAAATAGTATTTATCGTAAGAATAAATGAGACAGCTGCCACTATAGCAAAGGAAGGGAAATTTATTTTCTGTCTTCCTTCATTTACTCGAACTTTCCTGTCTTTACTGCAATGCCTGATACTTCTTATTCAGCCAGATCATTTTTACTTTCCCTGCAATACATGGTAATGCATAGGGAAAGTATTGGAATCATGCCGAAAATCGCAACTCGAGTTTTCGACGGATCTACACGTTTCGAGACCTCTAGAATACGAAAAAACTATTTTTAGCGTGACGTCTGTCTGTGTGTCTGTCTGTGTGTCTGTGTGTCTGTCTGTGAGTCTGTCTGTGCAGATTTTGTATCCACTCTAACTAAAAAACTAATTAACCGAATTTCACAAAATTTTGTAGGTAAGTCACTTGTGGGCGGGGCTGGTGCTGATTAGTTTTGGGTACGATTCGGAATAAAAGAACCCGCCTTTTTTGTGAAATGGCCCGCAAAAGCTTGTATCCACTGTAGCTGAAAAACTAATGGACCGAATTTCACAAAATTCGGTAGATGAGTCACGTATAGGTCACCCTGGAGCTGATTAGATTTTGGTACGATTCAGAAAAAAATAACCTGCATTTTTTTGCAAAATGGCCCGCAAAAATTGCCAAAATCTAAAATAAAAAACTGGGTATACTCAAATATATAGATTAAATGCTGATTTAATACGTAATTTTTAACGATGAAAAGAATAAGACCAACCCCATTACACTAGGACTAGCCGTTCTCGAGATATTTTAGTTTTCCGTACTTTCCCTACGCCACCTTTGAAAATAAGTCCGGTTACCGAATGAGAACGAAAATTGAATTAAAAGTGAAATAAATTTAATTAAAATAAAGAGAACGTTAATATAAGTCTGCAGGGAAAGTCATGTGCTGCCCACATCAGATTTTTACTTTCCCTGCAATACATGGTAATGTATAGGGAAAATATTGGAATCATGCCGAAAATCGCAACTCGAGTTTTCGACGGATCTACACGTTTCGAGACCTCTAGAATACGAAAAAACCATTTTTAGCGTGACGTCCGTGTGTGTGTCTGTGTGTCTGTCTGTGTGTCTGTGTGTCTGTCTGTGCAGATTTTGTATCCACTCTAACTAAAAAACTAATGGACCGAATTTCACTAAATTTTGTAAGTAAGTCACTTGTGGGCGGGGCTAGTGCTGATTAGTTTTGGGTACGAGTCGGAATAAAAGAACCCGCCTTTTTGCGAAATGGCCCGCAAAAGCTTGTATCCACTCTAGCTGGAAAACTAATGGACCGAATTTCCCAAAATATGGTAGATAAGTCGCTTGTAGGCCACCCTGGTGCTGATTAGATTTTGGTATAATTCGAAAAAAAATAACCTGCCTTTTTTTGCAAAATGGCCCGCAAAAATCATCAAAATCTAAACTTAAGAAATACGTATGCTCAAATACAGCCATTAAATGTTTGTTTAATACGTAATTTTTAGCGAAGAAAAGAATAAGACCAACCCCATTACACTAGGAATAGCCGTTCTCGAGATATTTTAGTATTTCGTATTTTTCCTACATCATTTTAGAAAACAAGTCCAGTTTTCAAATGAGAACGAAAATTTAATTAAAAATGAATTAAATTTAATTTAAATAAATAGAACGTGAATATAAGTCTGCAGGGAAAGTCATGTGCTGCCCACATCAGATATTTATTTCTGTGAAGAAAAAGGGGAAAAAGAAGAAAGAACGTCATTGAAAAATATCTTTAACTGTAAATGTGTTCAATTGGGTTTTCGTGATTCGATAACATTGAGCGGCTGAAAACATTAGCTATAATAACAATAAACGGTAACCACTATATACAATAAACATTTTATCTTAAATAATAAAATAGATTGTCCGTCTGTCCGTGTATTGGCGTTCTATAGTGAAGATTCTAAGACACCCACATCTGCAAAAGTCAGTGCAAATATACTTTCAGATAAATCTAGGAACAAAACAGAGCAAATTTTTTTCTTCGAATTTAGTACTTATTTAACGCTTAAATGAAATTTTGGACAATTTTCATGCAAAATATAGCCATAAAAAGGTTTTGCTGACTACACCTCCTTATCTTATAAGCCCACTTCCACCTGGAAACAAACAGTATACTAGCAGCATAGTTGCTGGCGCATATTTTGTCTATGTTGGCGTACATTTTGATTATGTTGGCGTATACTTTGGCTATGTTGGCGTATTATTTTGGCTTCTCTGAGCCCGTACTGAGGCGCAAAGACCCCAGCAGTTGCAAGAGAGTTATTGTAAGTAAAAAGAGCTATTGCAAGCTCTTTCAAAAGGCAAATAGGCTAGTCGCTGAGGTATTTAGTTTGCGGTTCTGGGTGGAATTAATAATAAATAAACATTTCGATGGGACTCATGAGTATTAAAGCATTTTAGTCACTTCCCAAGACCATGTTTAAAAATCGCAATAACAGAATTATTTTCACCAAGATACGACAAATATATTTTAGAAACTTATATGACTACAATAATTAAACGCTGATATTATTCTTATTAATTATCTCCCATTTCCAGGAGCTTATTCGGTTCCCTTTGGTATAGTTAAAGTCTCACCGTCAAATTACGGAATCAGACCGTTAAATGGAGCGAATTACAAAAAATGACTCTACAAGGAATTGGGAAAATAATGTTTGCCATTTAACACAGATTTTTGTTGAATTTGAGACTTTAATTACACAATCAAAGCAGAAGAGCACCTTAATTGCCTTTTTGGATAAAAAAAAATGTAAGATATCAGACCAGTAAAATTATACGGACAAAATTTGAATACGAATTTAAGATTAAAGTTTATCACTTTTGCATTAAATATGTTGCTCTAAAACTTTATTCAAGGTATATTGCAATAGAGAAAGAAATAATGAAATACAGAGTAATTACTGATTTTTTTTCTTTGATTAAAATTTACAACGAAGCTTTAAATTTTATTTGCAAATCATACAATAGTGTGATAAAATTTTAATTCACAGTCACAATCCCCTCCCCCATCCGATAGGGTGTGGTTAAAAGTTTGAAATCTATATAAATAAAATTGAAAATCTGTATGTATTTATGTGAGTTTGTCTCATCATCCAAAACATAAACAGAATGTCAGGAAGCGTTAAAACGACCGTGAAATACACGTAAACAAATCATATGTTTCAAGTGTGTGCATTTTTTTTTTGAATTTTTTCAATGTCAATATTTTTAAAAGTTTGAACAAATAAATTACGGAATCAGACAGTTAAATGAAGCGAATGACATTAAAGCTCTATATGAAATTAATATTTATATATTAAAACCTCATTTCTTTTAATTGAAATAAATAATTTCTTTCAATTGAAATAAATAATTTCTTTTAATTGAAATAGCACACAGAACATTTTAACCGAAATAAGTAAACTTCTAAATTTTTTTTTTAATTCTAAATGCAAACAAAATATTTCAAAATTATAAATATGTAAATTTATTACTTATCCTACATACATAATATAATATGCAGGGTGTCCAGAAAGTTCCTGAACGGCGCAATATCTCGAGAAATACACTTCGGATCAAGAAATAAAAAAACACGTATTCAATATTTTTAGAAAAGCTATCCAATGATACCAAAATTGACCCCCCCCCCTGGGGTGAGGGGGTGGGCAACTTTGAAATCTTCAATGGGAACCCCCATTTTTTATTGCAGATTTGGATTCTCCAGAAAAAATTACATACATTTGACATACGATTTTTGCTTCCACAAACGACGCTATGAACGAGAAAAACGGAAGTGGGGCACAAACGTTTAAAATGGGGAAGTAACACAGTAGTGGCGATACTTTCCGTGTATGTATGACTGTATACAGGGGAAGTAGCCCGTAGGGGTTATTTTAATTTTTTTTTTTTTCAGGGAAAGGTGGGAGCAAGCACCTCCAAGGAAACAGAAAACTACTACGTCCACATCGTTGTTCCTGGGTAGTGCTAAAAGTAGTTTTGAACCGTTTTCTAAACTGAAGTCAACAGTTGTCGCTGAAGTGAACAGTTAGCGGGGGGGAGGGGGTCAATTTTAGCATCATTGGATAGATTTTTTTTAAAATATTGAACACGTAATTTTTTATTTTTCTATCCGAAGTGTTTTTCCCGAGACATTCCCATTTTTAAACGTTTGTGCCCCACTTCCGTTTTTCTCGATTATAGCCGTTTGTGGGAGCAAAAATCAAAAATCGTAGGTCAATGTATGTCATTTTTTCTGGAGAATCCAAATCTGCAATGAAAAATGGGGGTTCCCATTGAAGATTTCAAAGTTGCCCTATCCCCTTCCCCCAGGAGGGAAGAGGGGGCCAATTTTGGGGTCATTAGATAGCATTTCTAAAAATATTGAATACGTGTTTTTTTATTTTTTGATCCGAAGTGTATTTCTCGAGATATTGCGCCATTCCGGAACTTTCTGGACACCCTGTATATGGAAAGTAATGAGACGAGGTCGAAAATTCGAATTCAAGTTTTCAAGGTAGAGGACGTTTCAAGCATCCTTGAACTCGAATCAGACGTTTTTGAAGTAATGTCTGTGTGTATGTGGGTATGTATAAATGTATGTAAGTTAGTGTGTGTGACGTGTGTGTCCATGAGTCTGTGGATGCGATATCTCACGAACGAATAGAGCGTCTTGAACGAAATGCTGTAAGATTATTACAATAAGTGATTACTGGAAACCTATTGATTCTAAAAGCAGTCGGAATGGACCGACATCCCCAATTTTCAAATGAATTTTTGAAAAAATCATAAAATATTGAGAACCTTCAATATTGTTACATAAAAAATTATTCTTTATGTAATTTTTCATTAGAAAACGAATGGTGCACTTTAGAACGCTAGCATGAGCCGTTCTCAAGATATTGCACGATTTTCAAATAATTTAAAGACAAAATTACATAAAATTAAAAATGTGTTAACTATCATGAAGTATGTTTCCTTTTCGTGTGCAATATTACGCAAATTATTTGTTAACATCATTCTGGTAGATCCAGTTCATTCCGTTCATAAGAAAATATACTATTTGTAATAGTTTTGTATTTTGTCACCAAGCAATTCGTCAAAAGTTTTTTATTTGTTTATCGTTCAGTTTTTAATGCCTGGTGATAAATTTGGGAAGAATTTGACAAAATATCGCCAACTTGGTGTTTTTTTAATATGTCGCCAAGTTCACGAAAATATTACCAAATCGGCAGAAAAATGACACGAAATTAACGAAAATAACGTCACACTGATGAATATTCATTGTCTTGGAAAATGAATTTTCATTTATTTGATAATTAATGTAGCGTGGGAAAATTAATATTTTCGATTCAAAATATAGTTTCACGGTTGAAATAGTTTAACATACGAACTACGTTGCTCAGCGGATGCTAGCTATATTTCTAAAAGTCAAGTTATATTTGCGCAATATAAAATTCAATTTGGTTATGGTTAAGCTGCAAAAAAAGCAAAAACATTGCATTATGTAGGGGAAAAACTTATTCTGTTCACACCTTTTTTTTTCAATTTATTACAAATCGCGGTATACTTAAAACGTTTAAATTGAGCATGCAAATATTAGGCAACATTTGTTGGAACTATACAGGGTGTCCCAAAAAGATTGAAACGCGCTTTAATTCTTTATCTGTTGGAGATAAGTGGGCAATGTAAATTGCAAAAATATTGAAAGTAAGGTAGGAAATAAGACTACGTTAATGAAATAGTCCTCCCATTCATTTTCAAAAAGTTACACTTTTTAAAATTTTATACGACTCCCTTAGACAAATTTGGTCAATCAGATTTTTATTTCTTTTAATGCAACAAGATCATTAAAAAAAAAACGCATATCTGTATCTTTCTCGTTTGCACATTCAAAATTTGGCGATCTGACGAAAAAAATTGACAAGTATATCGTTCAAGTGTTTTGGATCGACCACAGGGATAATTATCTTACTGACCCCGTGAGTGCTTGTGGGATCCAATTATTTACATCAAATAACGGACATAACACACACTAGATAAATATTAAGTAAAATTTTAATTTGCCTTTTGAAAAAGAAAATATTTGAAATCATATCACACTAATAGATGATTGTAAAACTTTGAGCCAACATAATAAAAGGTTTCAACAACATTTTCGGAAGTTTTTCTACCAAAACAGTTTTGTGAATGCCCAAATAAAGTAAAACATTAAATTCCGCGATTTTACAAATAACTTGATCATTAATTAAAGCAGGAGATGTTGAAAAATTCCCGCGCTGAGACCTCTAAACGCAACACAAAAACCCAATTAAAAAGCGAAAATAACAAAATAGAAATTCATGTGTTTTATGGAGAGACCGTTGCACCTCTCAACACTGATTTGGCGACAGAAACTTAAGAATACATGTTGCTGAAAGCGACCTATCGATTTTCAACGGCAGAGATGTTGAAGGAGGGTGTGATGGGGGGGGGGGGGGGAGTTAAAATGGGATGATATAATTAAGGAAGAATTAATTGTCGCCGCATTTTTCATCGCGTCCTCTGTTTCAAAACATTTCAAAAGTCTTGCATCATCGTAGGAGACAGGAAATTAACCTACATTGAAGATGGCGAATTCTAATTAATGAAATCGTGTTTGATGGAATTCCTGTATATGAGTTCGTGGATTGAAATTTTATAATTCTTTCAGCGATGAAGGTAAAATATCATATTTACAAAATACAACTAAAGGGGGCGCGTTGACATTTAGAATCGTGTTCATTACAGATAACAGCATCTATGTAGCAATCTCCCTTGTATTATGCGCAGTGTACCTTTCAGAACTTTTTGGATGGGTGTGTGTGGGGGGGGGGGGGGGGGGGAGATAAAACTTTAGGGGGGGCAAGTTTTCAATTTGCCCTATATGAATATATCTAAATGCTGTCACATAAATAGAGACTAGGTAAACATAAAATGTCTCCGGGGGAGGGATGAAACGTATCCGAATATATATGGCTGAAAGAAACACTAATTATGCGCTTGTCAGCTGATACCTGCAATAACAGTAAGAAAATTTTATAGTTGCCACAATTTTACAAACCTTTATAAAAATTGGCAAATCAGTCCTGCTTACAATTTTTAACACTTTCCAGCATAGTTGGAAGGTGTTTATTATTTTGTTCATTCTGTCTGTCTGTCCGTTCGCACGCCAACTGCCGTAAAAATGACTTTATCAAAATGAAATTTTAGTATGTGGTTGAGAGGGTCTGTGGGACATACGGGAATGTAAAAGAATAATATCACCCGATTAGTTTTGAATTTAACTCGGGTTTAAAAAATGAAATACATTGAGCCCTACGGGACTTAATTTTTCAAACATATTTTAAGCGGTGTTAAAATTCGCAAATTGTTTTGAACATTTAAAGTAATATTCAAACTATCACGTAAAATGAGTAAAAAAATATCATCAAAATATGTTAAGTCGTTTTTTAAATGAAAAATTAAAATAATAATTACACCCATATTATATGAAGATATCACGTGATTCATTGCAAAATAAAATATGGCATCCATTTTCTTTCGCTTAGTGAAAATCGTGATTTTTAAGGAACGCTTTTATTTATATTTAGTGTTGCATCCGTTGTAAAACAGCTTTATTTTTGCATAATTATCTGTGTATCAAAATTCTGTGCCTACGCAATTACAATATTTTTTATTTTAAATGATCAACTAAACTTTGATTATTTCTACAACAAAACCGAATTTTAACATATGCAGAATGTAAACAGATCAAGCAATTGTAAGATGAGTTGTATAAGAATTGCTGATTTCTTTTAAGGCAAAATTATCTAGCTCGGAAAACTGGAATATAAGTGATATGAATAAAATATTCACTGATTTTGCATAGAAAACCAGACGATTTATATTCCGATGACGTCATTTGAATAAAGTTCATTTTTTTCGATTTTCACTTTTTAGTTTTAAGTTTCCAAGTAAAATAAATTATTGTAGGACTGTGGTAATTTAAAATATATCACCGCTGAATATATTGCATTTCAGAAATGTTTAAATTAAATTGCATTTTAGTTGAAAAGTGTTTCATAATGCATTATTAATCTTTCTTGTTTTCTTAATTTGGCCAACTGTCTAATGGGACTGAATTTACAGTATCCGCATAGAGGCTCACAAAATTGCGGCACATAGCAAGTTTTTATTTATGCTGTTGCGGATATCAACTATTAGCTAGAAACGTATCTATGAACGATGTTATCCATGAACGATGTTATTAGGAGCGATGTCCTAACTTTAAAAACAGCCGCTTTAGGCGAATTTTGCATGGGCGCCCATAGAACTTTTTGCAGGGAAGGAGAAACCCCTTATGTCAATGGGACAAAATCAAGAATACGATGTACAACATCCACTAGCTTGATGCTCACCTTTATGACACTGAACTTCCAGGGAGTCCCTCTTACCCTCCCCTGTGGGCGCACATGGGTCTGCAAGTATACTTTTATAGTCTCTGCAGTCCCATGCAACCTCAGTTCATTATTTTTAGAAGAAATTTGAAACAGACTGCCTGCAGAACTGAATTTTTTGGACTCCATAGATGTTTACAAAACTGTGGTAGATGGCAAATTTGTGTTGACGAGCGTAGTCTTAACCCACTCATGGATGATGCTATATGCAATATAAGCGCGATTACTATTACTTAAACAGTACCCGTCTTGTCTAAATATTTAGTAAAACTGCATTTCATATAAAACAACTCCTGTTGTTGATAAATATTTTATAACTTTAAAAATTAGTGCATTTTTATTAAAATTTTTTAAGCATGCATGCCCTTTAAATCTAATTTTACCAATCCTAGACAGCGGCGCTTTTCAAAACACCATGCTAGCATGTAAAAGTAGAGTAGTCGAACCAGGGCGCCGTATTTTTTTACGTAACTGGGGTGCGCCCTGCCTTACAAAATGACAGTAAATATATTGTTTTTAAATTTGATTTATTTAACACTATAAATCTTTGAGCACGATAAAGAGAGGGAAAGTTGAAATTTCTTGCAGGTCAAATGTAGTTTTATATAAAAATGATTCAATGACTTTTTTTCTCAAGTTTCATCCTCCTGGAGATGTATAAACACCTGAGACATTTCATAGTCTGTGTTACGTGTAACTAATTAAGTATAATACCAATATTATTATTATTATTATTAATAAACATCATGTTAACAACTATGACACCAGATTGTGTAGCTTAACGTATTCACTACTAGTATTTTATATTGTGATGCAGTTTGTAAAGAGCTTCGGTACTATTTATATTAAAACTACACCAGCATGTGTATAATCAAACTGGATATAATATCAAGTAAGCATCCGTGTCATGTTGAGCAATTAAACTCAATTCAATTGATTATGAATTCGAGTCTGTTGTTGTTGAGACCCAGAACTGTTTGGACGGGCGGGAAGTGCCACCCAATTTAGACCGGAACCCAGTGGGGGAGGCATCCACAGGGACCGTGCCCTCCTTCCCCTACCACCAACCTCTCGGAAGGACTTACACACCCACATGTTTAACGTGATCGTACTCCGCATGAACACGGCGGCAGCTGTGACAGCGTGCAAATCGAGCGCGCAAACCACCGGGCTACCGCGCCCGAAATGTACCAACAGCACGCGGTGTTCCCAGGTGGTCACCCACCCAAGTACTAACCGCGCCCGATGCTGCCTGACTTCGGTGATCTAACGAGAATCGGTGTTTTCAGCACGGTACGGCCGTTGGTATGAATTCGAGTCTGTAGAGAAAGTCATGCCTGCTCACATAAGACTTCATTATAATTAAATTGGCAGCAATTAATTTATACTCAGCCCAGAGGAAACAAGATACATCGCTTGGAAAAGAAAAGCAATAACTTTACAAACCTTGTCATCTTTTCCAATGCGACCCATTCACTCAGCTTCACGGAAACAAGACACTTCATAGCCAGATAAGCAAAATATAAATGAAGAGACCCATTTTATTATCAGAAATCCGTTCATAAATATTCAATTTCACGCGGGTGTGTGTGTGTGTGTGGGGGGGGGGGGGGGGGGTAATATATTCTAGTGACTATGATTATAAAGCTGGGTATTCAAAATATATCGGCGGTAAATTAATACATTAATATTTTAGATAGATGAAAATTGCTAAAAAATGGAACATCAGGGTGTGACCGAAACTTTTGCGACTAATTTAACATCGATTTGATGCGGGCAACGTATCTGTGACGATGTTATTAACGATCAAACTACAGCGAACGAGCTATCGATTTGAAAATCGTACAAAACAGGAAATGCTGTGACCAGCGGCGTGGAATTTTAGTCCTTTAATCAAAATATGTAAAAGAGTCCTCCAAAGTTTTTAGTCTTGAGAAAACTGAAATTGTGGGGGCCCATAATTTTAGTTTGGGCCCCTC